>NTHP01000052.1:513813-639088 GCA_003416845.1 Oplegnathus fasciatus
GGACCAGCTTTTTGTCCCCACATGGGAGATGAGTCCCCACAATGTGATTAATACAGGTACAGGCCCACACACTAACAAGTTACCATTGTCACAGTATGCTTCACAATATGCCAGACATTTGTATTTCTTATTTTGACAGCTGTGATGTCGCATCTCAACTCTATTATGCACCAAATGAATCTTCCTGCTGCAGTACAGCAACAAAAACAGCCGTGTGTGTGTCCTCTCATGGGATTTTAATGATCAAACACAACAGCGCTCCTCTGGAGGGTTATCTTGTTCTATGAGTCATCCATTGGCTCCCTGCCTCTGCTGTACTTATGGGCGAGTGTGCAATGTGACCCAATGCCGAATTAAGAGATGATCAGCTGGGGATACGGGGTAGCGAGAGTAATTTTCTCCAGGTGAGAAAACAAAGGGTGGTATTCTCTGTTTTGTCTGAATAAATAAGAGTTAATGCGTCACTGAGGATACCAGCATAGACTGCCATTGTTATATTGTTTAAATCACAGCATTTTATCGTCAGAATTGACGTGATTAGCGTTTTTATCTTGAAACCAACTCTCTTTCTAATTTGGTCTGATTAAAAAGTCTGTGTTTTTGCCTATGACCTGTTTGCTTAATGTGTGTGTGTGTGTGTGTGTGTGTGTGTGTGTGTGTGTGTGTGGTTACATGTGCATGTGTCTGTGTTTGATTCAGTAATTGGATGCTGAGCATGTGGAGTGTCTCAGAGTCAACCTTGATCTCTGAATGAAAGTGCAGCGAGAAAACCCTCAACAATCCTCCTGCTCAGTAGATCAGAGACAAGATGAGAGAAAAGAGAAAGAAGAAAGTTAAGAGGCTATCAAGTGGAGAGATCATTTGTGAAGTGAAGGAACGGGAATGTGAAAAAAAAACAAGGAGAAACTGAGATAAAGCATAAAAGATTGCAGTCAAAGAAGAAGCGTGTTACTTACTGTATTGCATAATGTATTATGGAGTTACTCTGTTGTTTTCTAGTCATATTCAATTTACATGAGTTTTAAACTTGTTTGGCTTTTGTTTGTTTTTTGGTTGTTGAGTGTTCTTCTTCTATAAATGAAGTTTCTATAAGTGGGGTTGAAGATGCCTTTGGATAAAAGCAGTGCCTGCAATGTTTTTGGAGAGTCCTTAAACAAGCTGCACAACTCTTCTCAAAAATACAGTGCTCAGAGTTTTCACTTATCTAGTAAAATATGTCAACATCTGCTGAATGGATCGGCACACATTTTGTACATTCATTCATAGTTCCCAGACGATGAATCATAATGACTTTGGTGCCCCCCCTGTCTTTTTATCTAGCACCACCATGAGCATGACATTTGTGGTTTTGAGTGAAATGTCTCAACAACTATCACATGAATTGCCATAACATTTGGTTCAGACATTCAAATTCCCTTCGGGATGAATTGTAGTAACTTTGTTGGCCCCCATACTTTTTGTCAAAGTTTTAATTTGTCAGATACTTTGGTTCCTGCTAAACTAATGACATTATCATCAGTCTCAGCGGTACTTTGAGTCTAGTGCTACTTAGCACGCTAACATGCTAACCTAAGGTGGCTGCTAGCATGGCTGTAGACTCTTAGCCTCGTTTAATTTAGTGGCTAGACGGGATGCTGAATTACATTAATGTCTAATGTCTTTGCCCAAACTAGTTTCCCCTCTGGAATTAAAAAAGTTATCAAATATAATATAATCTATTGCCCAAGTATGTTGGGCTATCTTACCCTCATCAGGGTGGTGACAATATTTGGGGAATAAATTGTGTATATTAGAGAAGAGTTGTGCAACTTGTTTAATTTTGATGGACTTGTATTTAATCTCACACTAGGCTGCCTCTCACTGTGTGTGTGTCCTCAAAATGAGAAATTACGAGAAAGACAGCCATGCCATTGAAAGATTCAAGACAGGAATAAAAAAAGACAGACATCAAATCAGACCAAGAGACACAATCAGAGACAGTTATAATGTGTGTGTGTGTGTGTGTGTGTGTGTGTGTGTGTGTGAGAATGAGGATGTGCCAGACAGGAGGAGGGGGATGGGAGGAATAGATATGATGATGAGGGAGAGGAGCTGTGCTGGTGCTGTGGTGCAGTAATGGTGTGCCCCACATCAGACAGAGCCCTGCATTATTTAATGCTCTGCAGATTGCTCTGCCCTGTGCACTGTGAACCCCAATAGCACATCAGAGGAACAGCCACAGATGTACAGATGGCTGAGATACAGGCTGTGGGCTAAATAGCGAGGAAGCAGAAATTGTTGCAAGAATGTGCTTGATTTGAATCTTCCCTGAAGAGGAGGCTGGCTTTTTTGGGAGGATTCTTTACTGATTCCTGGAGACAGACAAAGAGACAACTTGAGTGGGATTAAATAACAAAAAAAAAAACAGAAATAAAAAGCTGCTATCATTTGGTTGCTGGTATGAAAATTTCAACAGCAGTGCACTGCTATATATCCTTTGAAAGGAGGAGGAAATAACCACACGCCCACATAAAATGATCATGTTATGTAGTGGCCCTTAAGTGAGATATTTCATCTCTACAAGCACCAGCAGCAGCTGGTCTGTGGGTCTGTGGTGAAGTGTACAGTATGCTGCCACCTGAAACACTTTGGCAAGATGGATTAATTAATCTGTGTATCCAGACCTTAATGAATATTACACATACGAGCACACACGTTTCTTGCTTGGATGTTGGCAGTAAAAATAAGGACTGGTGCACTATCGACAACTACTAAAATGGGTGAGAGAGAGAAAAAACAGCCCAGGAAATCACCTTTTGTACTCTACTTTTCAACTTAAAATTGATTCAGAGGTTACAATGATGAAAATAGTGGGAGATTTTTGTATTTCCAAATGTAGCACAAAATAGATGAAAATATTTGACTCTGAAAGTACATGTGTTTATTTTTTTAATCTAGATAATGTGCAGCCTTGTCTCATCTGATTGTTGTTTCATGAAATATCATATAATTTATTCCCTTTTTTGTATATTGGGGCACTTTTTCCTTTATTAGATAGAAGACAGTAATGCTGTGACAGGAAATGAGGGGAGGCAGAGAGAGAGAGAGAGGAGGGCAGAGTCAGACCAGGGTTGTTGTTACCATAACATGGTCAGCGTCTTAAGTTAGATCCCTGGCCACCAAGACACCCATTCTGTTTCTACAAGGGTGGAAGAAATGATTCACATCAGAATCAGACTTATGATACATTATGTATGTAGAAGTGTGTCCTTATTTTCCACCTGATAATTCAACTAAAGGAACTGCTCTGTTTTTGCCAGTCATATTTGTCATATTTGTGCCAGTCTATTGATGTTATGCATTTTAGGAAATGCGCTTATATTGTCTTGCTGAGAGTTACAGAAGATTGATACCACTTTCATGTTTGTACGGTAAATATGAATACATATGATACCAGTTAGTTTAGCTTAGCACAAAGACTGCAAAAAGGGGGAAACAGCTAGCCTGGCTCGGAACAAAAGACTGAAACTCACTAATTAACATCTTATACCTTGTTTGTTTAAAGTCTGAAGTGTAAAACAGTACTTTTGGAGGCCAGGCTAGCTGTTTTTGCCTCTGTTTCCAGTCTTTATGCTAAGCTAAAGCTAAAATGTCGAACTATGTGATCATGCTTGAGTGTGGTGATCGAAAGGCACCTTGGTACACTATTACCTGTCTTAATAATAATAATAATAATAATAATAAAATCCTGTTACTAGTAGTAAGACAGCTTAAGGTGTCTTTATTATAATTTTGCAAACTGCTGACCTCATCCTTCACCTTTACCTTTCTTCATCTTACAGATCCTCTCATTAGTTTAACAATGTGTAACCATTCAGTATGTCCTCATGCTCAGGTAGCCCTAATATTGTAAAAGTCTTTAAAGTTACAAGCTTTTTCCAAGCAAACTTCTCTTGCAGAAAATGTGAACTTGTGCTATGCTTTCTGGGATACCTGTTGGGTCAATGGTTCACACTGTTTTCCTAATTAGGGTTTTGTGTCAGGTCACAAGGTACAGTATGGAACTCGACCCCTGTGAAGGGAAGTACTCCTCACAACGCTGCCCTGATAACTGAAGTTTGGTTGATTGGACAAAACCTTAATTAACAGGTGGAGCGCTGTCAAGCATTCATTCACTATCTTACAAGCTGCAGGCAGACTCCTTCTTTGTCTTCCCCTTTCTGAAACTTACAGATTCTCCATTCATTTGAACACTGTGTATATTTATTATATATCATCAAGTTCAGCTACTCCTGCTGCCTTCAATATTGTAAAAATCTTAGAACTACAGACCTTAGTTTTGTGCAATTAAAAGTCTCCATAAGAAAATCTGATCCTGTCCTGTGCTTAGCACCTCACGCCAGAAGGTTCTGGGTTTGATCCCTGCTGCAGGAAACCTTAATCTTATCTGACAAAGATGATCCTGACAACAGTGTTCTGGTAACTGAGATTGTAAAAAAAAAGTAAATATTGTGTCGAAATTGCTCATAAGAACATTACGTATTATACCTCTTCTTGATACCCTTCTATTTGTTTGTTTTGTTTTTACAAACATTCAGTTCTGTCTAAAGCGTGAGCTCCCTTGATACAGCGTGCACGTTGTTGGTCAAACATTGTGAATTCACAAGATCATGAGCTATAATTTTATTCTGTGATCAATCACACCTGCTTTTTCTCCAGTAAGTGCAGCTTGCCAGCTCTCACGCGCATTTTCTTCAGGAAATGCATTCTCTAGTTAACGTGACAGATGGTAACATCATTAGCATTTTTAATTCTTTGCGCTTGTTGGGGAGAAAATATCTGTTTGAATGCAGTCAGTGACTGGTTTGTTCAAACTCAAGTAAGTGGGAGGTGAGGAGGCAGAACAATGTTTTCTTTGAAATTAAAATAAAGGAGCCACATGTAATTATTTGTGCAGAAAGGGAGACAGCCATCTCTTTTCTTCCCCCACTTTTTTTCCCTTTGCCTAGCAACAGTAAACATCTACAAAAAGAACAAAGATAAAACAGCATGACTGACTGCATGTAGACTTATATTTCTTTTTCATTTAACACACAGTGCAGATGCGAGTTTTCTTGATTTGCTCATCTTTCTTCATTGAATGTAGTACAGAAACTATAAATCAACACAAGCTACAGTAGGCAGCTAAATTAGAGTGGCTTGGCTGAATAAAGTGGAGTCAGAAGACTTGTCTCTGTTCTCGTCTGGCTTTGTGTCAGACAGCCAGTCAGCTGGGAGTTGCAGTGATAGACTCATCACTGCCGGAAAGGCTTTTTTATTGGCCTTTTCTCTCATTCTGCAGCACAGATGGGCTCGATACACAGAGAAAACAATCTGAATATCAGCCGGGTGAAAGCCATATTTTATGTTTCTTGACTCAAATGATATTTCAGCCATGTCTACTACTACTACTACTACTACCATTACTGCTATTAACAATAAAAACAATGTTACTTTTATTCAAATTCAAGCACAGCTACTCATTCTTCTAAGATTTTATGGCTACAGTACATTGATCCTATGCACCATAAAAACATTGAACATAAAATGAAAACCTGAGAAGACACTTGATGAATTTGAAGCTCCAATTTCATCCCATCTGTGGTGCACAAACATGACCAGTTATCATCTCTGAAATTGCCAAATTTTATAGCTACTCTTAAGTAAATCTTTTCAGGGTCAAGACACCTTCACCTTTTTAAATTACTGTTTCAACTCTGACTCTCTGATGTCGCTGCAGGTGATAAATTGTTAGGGCTACTTAAGAAGCAATAATTCTGCAGTTAAATCCACCACCAGGAGGGGAACAGTTTTTGTTACTTATTTCAACCAGGAGAGACTTAGTAAAGAGTGAACATTAATTTATTGGTGTACAAATAAATTTAAATGTGTGAAGGGTCTTTGGCAATTAGACCCTAGGGGATGTTAGGGGATGGTGATGCCATGAGAAGACAGGAATATCCCCCCAGTGGAGTCTAGACACTGGTGGTGGTGGTGGTGGTGAAGAGATGAGGGGACTGCTGAGATCAGGATTATAGATGCGGAGCAGGACTTGATGAGCTTGGAGGAAAGAGCCCTGGGAGCCAGATGAGATAAGAACTGGAGGTGAGTGGAGTGGAGGAGGGTCGTCACCATTCGCACTGAAAGGATAGCTGACAGCAGCAGAGAGGAGAGCGGTTTTAAAATTTGACAGCAGAGGGATGATTGGCTCAGGGAGATCGTGGCAAAATTTGATTGGTTAAACAGAAAGGGTAAACACCCATAATCGGCTGACAGAGTTAGAGGCAAAAGAGGGGGAGAGAGAGGGAGAGAGAAAATGTGAATGAATGAGCACATAGAAAGTCTTCCTGTTTGAACTTACACTAAAATGACTCTTTACCTTTATTTCTGTCTTCAAAGTTAAAATAATAATAATAATACAATTAGACTGAAAAACGACAATCAGCTTAAACAGCAAAAAAATATTTAGATGCAATGATCGAAAAAAGTGTAGACAAAACAAAAAGGGTCAGTGGACATTACAATATACCCAGCCTGTGTACAAGATATGTCAGTCTGGACAATAAATAAAAAGGTTTTATGTACATATTGATACACATGCATCCATTCACATACAGTATGTATACACAAGCCTACACATGTGCATGCAGGTGCAAGAAGTAATTTGTCATAAACAGAGTGTGACTGGGTTTCTAAACTTATATTTGTTCTATATTTTATTATCATCCTTCTAAACAATCTTTTGAATTTGATTGTATGACACATTTTAGTTCATCCTCACGACTGTTCCATAGGTTCACCACCATAGGTTTTATTGTAACACAGTTATTGTTTTTATTTGTCTTCACCCTTAATGTTTTAAATATACTATATACTGTATATTCCTACAAGATTATTTGCTGTTTCTTTTTGCAAACATGTTGACAATTTTTTTAGTGCTGCACAAAATGCTTCAGATTGCATTTTGCACTGGTGGGATGAAACTCTAATCTCAGACCGATATAGTTTGACAACTGTCTGTCAAATACCAGTTTATAAATCTTAAGCTTTACCCTGTAACTTGAAGGGCAGTCCAAGACTGACCCATTTCCTGGGATTGATTTGAAACATAATCCATAATGGTTGTATAAACCTTCTCAAACTCCCGGGAGATGCTAAAAATAAGATCCAGTTTCATGCATCACTTTAAACACGCACGGCGTAAAGATGAATCCTTCTTGAAATGAAATTGAATGTTTTTTTGTATCTGGTTTTTATCCACCCCTGAGTTTGTGTTTGGTGCAGAGAGAAAGAGAGAGAGAGCGTGATGAATAAAGAAACAAGCACATCACTGGCATTTTGAACAGCCTAGCGTATACTTTTAAGTTGGAATAACATATGCACAGGCACACACACACACACACACACACACACACACACACACTGACACACACACAGTGCCTTTCTAGTGCCTAGGGATGCATAGGTTGCCAAGCAACAAGGTGGTGTCCTAGAAAAGAGTTCCATGGCTGGAAACGCAGAGTTGGATGCAGGTTCAACACACTCACTATTGATCACAATTAATGGTTCCACTGTACTCCAGTCAACCGATTTCTTTTTCTATTTCAGTCCTTTCATATAGTGACCACAGAGTCGTGTTTCACATATTGACAGCAGATGATAAAGCTTTTCTTTATCCAGTGGGAGTCACATGAGCTTCACGTGAGTGTCGTATCATGTTGGAGTTTCCTTGTTCTCCTAAACAAATATAATCTCCACAGCCATGTAAGGACACACTGAAGCTGCTTTTACAGTAGTATATACCCTCAGTTGCCAGTTTATTAAGTACACTTTGCTAAAACTAATTCAGCCTAATACTGTACAACAGTCCTGCAATAAATCCTACCATACAGTTGAATCAACACTTCTCTGACATAGTTTCAGCAAAAACTGAACATTATAACCTTCATGATTTATTGCAGTACTGTTGCATTAGTTTTAGCTAGGTATGCCTAATAAACTGGCAGTGTAAATCAACTCAGCTCCAGACTACACTTCAGTATGCTCCACACTTACTTCCCTTCAGGGATTTTGGATAAACAGTGTTTTACTGTTTAGCTATCATCAGCAGTTGGCTGTATGCGGGGGTCTATTAGGAAGATGATGACAGTGGATTAGCATCCCCTTTGTTAGCAGAAAGTCATCCAGAGAGTCTGTTTTTATTCATAGATGAGAGTGGAGAATAAAAAATAAAAATAAATACGCCCACCATGCTTGATAAAAATTGAGCAAACACTTACTTACTGCATCGGCTTGCAGTGAGTCAGATAACCATCTGGCTGGAGGTCACCTTATATCCACTCCACTCTGCACTGTCTGGAGACGCAGCAGCACTCCAGCTACAACACACTGACACACTGAACAGATCAACTGTGCTATTGTGAACAGTTTCAAGACTGCACAGTATGTTCGGACCAATGAATTTAGTGTCTCATATGTTTGCCTGTTCATTCTGTATTTGCTTTAAATCCCTTACTGTCATTGTTTTATTGTATTTAACTGATTATTTGTTTTCTCGTAGAAATAGATGAAGATCGTCTTCCAAACCAGTTGTACAAGGTAATCTAATTCCTGCTCTATGAAAGTCCATTTCATTGAAATAAGATTACAGCTCTATTATAACAATCTCTTCCATCTCGGTGCTCTCTGCCCAGCTGATATGCAACATTGATGTTTTACAGGCAGCCTTGTTGAACTCCCCTCGACAACGGCGAAAAGGGCAAAAGGGAACACCTACAATGAAAGGTAGCATCAGTTTTCAGTCTTGTCATCAATCTGTGAGTGATGTTGGCATTTTATGTGTTTGATCAAACTGCTGGCACTCGTGAAACAACAGTAAATGTCTCATTCCTTGCTAGTTTCTCTGCTTTCTATACCAAATTTTTTTTTGCTACATTCAATGACCCTGTTTACACTTAGTTTTAAAATGCATCTTGGCAGAGTGGACACGCTAAATACAAGTGTAAACGACCACCAATGTGCATTGTGATCTGATCACTCAAACCACTTGCCGAGGTGGTCTGGGACGCATTTGACCACATATGTTTTGTTGTGTAAAACAAGGACGTAGCAGGAAAAAACGTCATCAATGCGTCTTGTCCTGCGCTCTTTTGCAAGATGCAAATGACTTTCCCTGCCAATCTCAACAGTTGGAATAGTCCGTACATGTATATAAGTTCTTCAGACATTTTTGTTTCTCACTGAAACGCATTTTAAAACCAAGTTTAAACAGGCTCTATGAGACATGCATATGTATATGGTCATTTTATTTATGTTTCGCAAAAATATGAGCACTTATTTTCAGATGTATTAGTGAAATGTGACCTGGTTCCACACTTCTGAATCACCGCCCACATCTGCTATCAATGTAGCATGTTATTTGTATTTTGTTAAATATACAATATACTCAAGTTAGAAACCACAAAGCTTCTTTCAGCATCTGACTGTACAAAGGCTATACCTACAGTAAGTCTTGTAACTTGTACTTGTAACTTATAAACCATTCTATAAATCATTGTAAAGTATGAACACCATTTATAGTTGTAGGGACAAGGAGTGAGTTAGTCAAACCAAAATAATATTATAGCCTATGGAGGGCATGTGGCCATGCAAGTCATGTCTCAGGGTGTACATACCTGCTGCAACAGTTCCCAACCCAGGGAAGCTTTTTTCCAACAAAAAAAAGCTCCTAAACGACGTTGTTGCACAATATAAAAAGACTCGGGAGAGGCATTTCAAAAACCCTGCACAGGGTGTGCAATAGGGGAAGTACAGTGGATGGGAAAAGACACCTAAAAATAAAATGAGAATTTTAGCAATAATCCTATTGTTTATAATTGAACAAAGGGATTATCAGAAGTCCAATAATAATATATTTGCCAATATGAATGTAATAGTTTAAAGGATAGGACACTTGCATGGGGCTACGCACACAGAAACAGTTTTTGCTTTACAGTTGATGTAAGTTACTATCCCTCCATCGGAATTCAGCTGGAAACATAGTCCAGGGAAGGAGGGAATTTCATATTAAAAAGACTGTAACTTTGGAAGATACCCACTTGACTTTCCTAACTCAAACCAGGTTTCCACTGAATTTTCAGAAAATCTGCAAAAGAAAATTCTAATTTATGTGCACTTCTATTCACTCCACCTTAAACTGTGAAAAGCAATGTAGAAAACATGATGGAAATATGACATTTATGTTTGTTTCATGTATTAATTTGAGGAAGGTTACAGTCGTCTCATCGCTCCACACAGATCAGATTTTTTATCTGCCGATATTTTTCGTCTCTTCAGTGAAGTGGAAGCTTCAGTGGATGTTTAAGTCACATGCTTCATGTACATCATGAATGATTGGCTGAATCTGTCTCCGCTGCACTTTGTTGCAGTTTCTTTTTATCAATACACCAACTTTTCCACCTCCCCCAATCGTGAAAACGTATTTGCGATATTTTGACTGATTTTGTTTCCACTCAGGTTTTTTTTAACGTGCAAATTGAAAATGCGCATAAGACATGGATGGAAACCCACTGTCAGACTACTGACGCCTATTACTGTAACTTCAGCTGAACATTTTTGCTCAGAAAGACTACTGTGAATTTTGTTCCTTCTCTTGTTTATAGTTTGATAGTTTCAATGTATAGTTTAAGACAAACTTTAAAAAATGTCTATCTAACCTTTAATGGGGCAAAGCTAGTAGTATGCCACATAGAGTCCAGCACGTCGGATGTCAGGTAACTTAAACTTACTTGGTGAAGTAGCTCAGCTAATGATGGAAGTTCGTTCTATCTTGAGTGTCCTATCTCAACCTCGGAGCCAATCAGTGCTGCACTTGCCTCAGCAAGGACTCATTATCCCTTCTTTTCTGACCAGAACTTCTCCCAATTTGGGACCGAGTGAAATTACCGCACTTGGGGTCCTTCACCACTTAAAGGAAGCCTGGAGAACAAGCATAATGAATGCACTTGCAGAGCCTGAGAAGCGCTCCAGCACCTGATATTTCTGTAGGCTGTTTTTGTCACTGCAATGCGACGCAAATCGTATTTTAAGTGTCAATTTCCAATTAAATACAAACACAAAATGTAAATGGATTTATGCAGAGTGTATGCAGTACAACAGAGAACAAGTTCCAATAAAGAAACCAAAGCAAGGGAACAATAATGAGAAGATAAGTGAAACTTGGTGCTCGAGGACGTTTATTCCCCAATTAGTTTCACAGCTAAACAGCTCTGAGTGTGATGAGTCACTTTTTAAGAGAAAACCCAGGTGATAATCAGTGTGCTTCAGTTGCCTACCACAAGGAGATTAAGAGTAATAAAACCATGGATGGGGAAGGTTGAAGAAGGCGATTAAACTAATCATATCCCAACTCTAATGTGTCTTTACCTGCCCCCTCACTCCAAACACTGTTGGGTGTTAATTAAATCTTACAAGTTTATTAAAAATGCTTAGCCGATAATGTTCTTTTGAAGTGCTCACACCACTTTCTTTCCTTGCTTGTCCTCCTTCTCCCCACATTTCCCCAATGACTTTGTGCTTGTAACTTTCCACTCTTTCTTCCAATCCACTCCTTTCCCCTCTCATCCTCCCTCTACTTCCCCTGTTAACTATTTTCTCTTAACCAACCCTTCCTTTTCATCTTCTCTTCCCTGCTTCTCTTTCACCTCTCCAATCTCCATCTCCCTCCTCCCAGAGCTGCAGTTCATGGTAGAGCACCACCTGTACAGGCAGCAGCAGGGAGCAGGCGACGAGTGCTCCTCAGAGAGCTGCCTGTCAGACCGGCCCAGCCCCGACTCTGTTCCCACCGGGGAGGAGCTCCCACACGATGATGAGGCCACTGCAGAGGCCTTTGAGAAACTGCGCTGCCAAATGGAGGGTATGTTTGGAGACTGTTAAGAAGAGGATTTTATTTGCATGCTTGCAGCATTGCAGCTGCCTATTCAGCAACACAAACCTCCTTGAAAACCTACTACTGACTCAGGCACAAGCAGGAGTACTTTACTACTTGAAAGCTTGTAAAATGAGACTCTGTATGGTGTGTATGGAGTTTCCATGTTTATGTTCATGTGTTTCTTCTCTAGACAATCTAAACTGATCATGGGTAGAGTGAGTGTTTGTCTATCTGGACTTGCAACTTGGAAAAACTTGGTGGAAGAAGTACTCAGTACTAATACAACAATATAAAAATACTCCAAGTCAAATTCCTGCATTCAAAATCAAAGTACATAAGTATTTATTATCAGCAAAATGTACATAAAATATCAAAAGTAAAAGCACTCATTAGGTGGAGCTAGTTGTAACTACTTTATATACAGTTAGCTAGTTTAGTCCAGTGGTCAGAGGTCAGACGGTTGAGCCACTGATTTAATCTATCTTTGTACTGAATTATATAAGCACGTCAAATGCTTTTTTATGTAAAATCTTAATCTGGAAACTAACTTGGAACTATAGCTGTAAGATATATAAAGTAAAAGTAGAAAGTACAACATTTCCCTCTGAAATGTAGCGGAGTATAAAGTAGAAATTCTAAATACTCACATAAAGTACAAGTACCTTAAAATTGTACTCACTAGATGTACTTAGTTACTTTCCACTTCTGCATTTCAGTGATTGTAAGCTGGTAACAGCAATAAAGAATGTGAATGAGTGTATGAAGAGGATCACATGCCAAAACATGTCTAGGGCAAAAAAAAAGGTGTTCAAAAAAGACTGTACAGATGGATACAAGAGGGTATGAGGATGATCGAGTGAAGGAAGGAAGTGTGACAGATAAGGAGGTCACTGCTGTGGCCTCTGAAAAATGGATGGTGTGGTACCGTGAGAAGAGAGGGAGAAGATGCTGAGGAATAACATGGAGGGAGGGGTGAAGTCAAATGCAGCTTATTAACATGAGGGAAGGGTGTAGAATTATGAGAAAGGGGGATAAAAGTAAAGCAGAAAATGAGGTAGGAAGCATGAAAATGGCTGGAAGGGAAGTATGTAAATGCATGAGAGGGTGGAGAGAGAAGAGATTTGAAAGAAGTGAAACAAAGGGATTGAGGAAAAGGGGGAAATGAGGATAGAAGACTTAAAGGAATAGTTTGACATTTTGGGAAATACGCTTATATGCCTTCTTGGCGAGCAAGAGATGAAGACGATTGATACCACTCTCATGTCTGTACGCTAAATACTGTGTATAGTTTGAGCCAGCAGCCAGTTAGCTTAGCTTAGCATAAAGACAGCTGATTTTGGACAGAGCAAGGCTAGCTGTTTCCCCCTCTTTCCAGTCTTTATGCTAAGCTAGGCTAACCAGCTGCTGGCTGTAGCTTCATATTTAGCGTACAGACATTACAGTGGTATCGAACTTCTCATCCAACTCTCTGCTGGAAAGTGAATCATTTAACTATTCCTTTAATGAAAACACGTTCAAAGCGCCAGCTTGGCAGATGCTGTCTCCTTCTTGTGCCAAATACTTCACATCTGATGAAAAAAAACAGAGGTCAGCTTTTCAGCCCAGGCCAGATAATTCACTTTAATGGGAGGTGAGCAGATGGTCACAGAGTACAGCACATACTGTACACTCATTCAGTAATTGCCCACCACTAATGCATCATGAGGGCTGCTTTTCTGAATTAAATTTTAACATATTTTTTGGGGTGTAAAAGCGTGAAAAAAACAAAAATACTCCAATGTAACAAGATGTAACAAGAGAAGATGAGCGTGTTTTTTATGGATCACTCATATGTTATGGTGGAGCTGCGAATTAAGTTCTCGGTCCAGATGAAAGGAACAAAGAGGAAGCTGGGGGAAACAAATCGATGACCATTAACACGAGTGTGGTCGAGGCTGGCTTCACATAAAGATCAGCCTTTTGAATTCACTCGGCTTGACTAAATAACATGCAGCTGTAAATGTCAGGTGGCACTGATTGATGAGACGAGGTGCTCAAATTCTGTACTCATAATTTAACAGAAAATATTGGAGCAGAGCCTTTTATCCACACTGCTGTATAATGGAAGTGTATTTTTAACATGTGAAAATTACAAGTAGAGCTTAAACGATTAGTCAATTAATCGGCTGACTGAATTGGCAACTATTTTGATAATCATTTAGTTGTTTTTGATGCAAAAATGCCAAACATTTCATGGTTCCAGCTTGTCAAATATGACAATTTTTTAATTATTTTAATTTATTGTTCATAATTTTGTTGTTTGGACCATTGGTTGGACAAAACAAGCATTGTGGAGGTGTCACTTTTGGCTCTGGGTGATTGTGACATAATTTATCACTATTTTCCGAATTTTTACAAACACAACAATCAATTGATTAATAGTAGATGAATCCGTAATGAAAATAATCATTAGTTGCAGCCCTTAAAACTGGGGTAGGCAACTTTGGAGAAACCAACAAGACTAAGCTAGATTTTTAAAGTATCCAAGCGAATAAATCCCAGCCACTACCTGACTACTTCTGCATCGTTGTCATTGCTAACCGTAGACTACTTCATGTCTCATTCACATGTAAGACAACACCTAACAATATCATAATGAATGTAAACAGCTCACCAGCTTTAGCAATATGTCTGCCACGCCTTGTGGAAGACTCCGGTCATGCGCAATGAGTGCACGGGAGTGGGCAAAGGTAGGCAGGTAGGCCATCCAATCATTTCATGTGGGCCGAATGAAATGATTGGACAGGCTTATTACAGGCCTGCGGCAGCCACAGATACCAGATTTTTTGTTTTATTTGTCAGAGCATTTGATTTATTTATTGCTGCCGGGAAGTAAAGAAAATTTCAACCGATATAACAAGAAATGCTTCTAAAATGAATTGCGTACCTTAGCTTTGACAAGATACTTCAAAATCAAATGTAAAATCCTGCTTTTATATTAATGCATGATTAATAATTATACATTTTTTCTGCATTGACTACTTAACACTTGAAGTACATTTTCCTGATTATACTTAGATACTTTTACTTACATAAGTGGAGTATTTTTATACAGTGTGGCATTAGTACTTTCACTTTTCTTCAACCTCATCTCGTCCTCTATTTGTCTCTCTGCCCCCTGCAGAGTTCTCAAGGGAGAGTCTATTAGAAGCTGCAGGTGGACTTGAGTGCCCCCTCTCCAAGGAGAAACAGGATTGTTCCAGCGTTGCCAATGTAGCAGATCTCTCATCGCAACAAAACAATGCACAAGCAGGTACATGAGAGTCAAAAGAGCCTGGGTTACACAGGAACCCTCGCCCTCAGGGGAGTCTTCATCATCCGCTCACTAGGCAGGGTTTATTTAGATATGTTAAACAGTTCAACAGGCTTGGCTTGGTGTCATGTAATCACGGCTTGTCAACAAACATCTGTGAAGTGGCTTTGATCCACACTTCGCAGAGCGCCGCCGTGGCTGAAATACCCTAGAAGGCAGATGCGTACGAAAGTGGAAAAATGTGTTTGTAGGTCGGTGGGGTTGAGCTGATACTGTGGGTGTTCTGTCATTACTGTAGATTTAGTTTGTTTGTTTGTTTCTTAATGTCTCTCCATATTTCTTTCTCTCTCTTGATCTATGTCGACCTATTGATTGCGAAAATGTAATTTGCTGCAACATATTACTGGTTTACACTTTGTGTGAAGCCAAATAAAGTGTGTATATATAAAACACAGGCACAGTGTATCCTAAGAGTTACTATAAACCTTCATTATGAATTATGAAAGTCACTGGAAAGGCACAAAGACGCGTCCATGCGAGTTGAATATATTTCAAAGTGATTTCTGAGGATTAATAAAAAGTGTTACCAAATATTTATTTATTGTTTAGCTGCAAGAGTCCATTAAAATCCCCAGAGTCAGCCTCCTCTCTCTCTGTCTCTCAGTCTTTTATGTCTCCGTCTATATTTTGCAGACACAAAAGCAGCAGCATCCAGCGCGAGTCAGCCGGCGGAGGAGAAGACAAAGAAATGCAGCCTGGAGAAAGAGAAGTAGAGCAATCTTCTGTACAACACAATGCTGCTCAGTCTGCTCAGCCAGCCCAACACAATGACAGAAGATTGTGTCTGCAGATCCACATCAGGGCATCTACGTTCCTCGACAGTCAGGCCTTAGTTACCACCCCGAGAACAAGAACAAAGGTTTCTACACTTATTTTGTGTCAAAAATCCTATTTAATTATAATGTATTTGTTTTCTATAGCTTCCCCTGCACTAACCTAAAACTAAAACTAGCTTACTGTGTGTATGAACCAGACTGGGAGTTACTACTTAATGGGAAAGAGAGTCTTTTCCTGTCTCAGTCACTCAATCATTATCATAAACTACCATCACTCACATGCATAGTGTCCCCTTTAATGTTCAAAGGAAAGACATATTCTGTTCGCAGTCCTGTCAGACAGTTTCTATCATTAAATATGTGCCATGACTTCTGCAATTATTGTTCCATCTCAAAGCAATAAAAAGGTATCTGTACCTCATGAATAACTGGGACCGGAAACAATCACTTTTAAATTCAAATGTAATCGTTTAGTCCCAGTGAGTTAGATGCTGAATCTTAAATTAGTGGACAGCACATCTGGGATGACTGACAGTTTGAATTAAATTTTATTTACACACTTACACCACTGGATTGGACATCTACAAATATGTTCTTAAAGTCCAATTTTTTTTCAGCATATAGGGCCTGTTGCAGCTAGTAGTCAACTGATCGATTACTCGATTGACAGAAAATGAATCAGCAACGATTTCGATAATCGATTAATTGTTTTGATCCATTTTTTTAAGAATAAATGTCATAATTCTCTGGTTCCAGCTCCTCCAGTGTGAGGCTTAGCAGGTTTCCTTAGTCTTGTAAACAAAATATTTTTGGATGTTGGACTGTTGGTTGAACAAAACAAGACATTTGAGGATGACATCTTGAACTCTGGAAAACGTTCTCACTATTTTCTTGCATTTTATAGACAAAGCGATTACTTGATTAAAATAATCGTCACATTACAGTAATTCATGAAAATACACATCTGCTCTGTAAATCACATGTCCCGTGTTCTCCTTTGAGAAAAAATCTGACACCAAAAGGAAGAAATTTATATTTTATATTTTTTGGTTTCAAGATGGCGCCCCCTACTTTTGCAGTCATTTGTCAGAATATTGTTCTGGTGTCCGTCTACGTAGATGGAGAGCTTGTTTCCATACAGCCAATCAGATTGCTTCATTTTGCATAAAGCCATGGTCTATCAGGCAGACATCACACTGACCGCAGACAGCCAGACAGCAGCTACAAAACACAAGAGCCACAAACTTTAAACAAAAAGGCACAATAGCTTTGCTGCTAAAGTCTCCTTCTAATCTGACTTTCAAACATGAACACACGTCTTGTTCTGCACTTTAACTTGTTGAACGAGCGACCAAACAAACATTCACTGAGGAAAAGTGCACCGCTAACGTCAGTTTTCAGGCTGGACAGCTAATTAGCTGCAGCACATTAAACAGCATGTAAACATACCTGAGATGCTGGTGTGGTCGTCACTCTTCAGTACGACTAACAACACACTGCCACATGTCATGGGCAGACAGTGCAAGTTTGTTTACTTTGTCTCTCTTGCCAGCTGCTGTCAATCAAACACATACACGCCCCCAGCTGCTGAGAGGAAAAAGAGCATTTCTGATATTTCCCCAAATTGTTTTTTTCTCCGTTCTTTTTAATACTAAAAATGTTTTAACAATACATTTAAAAGAAACAACAAATTGATGTTGCAAAAAGGAACAACTAAACGAGATTTCAGTTGGACCTCAAAGTGAGTAGTAATTACTGGCAACATCCCAATTAACAACAATGCTATCATGTGTGGTTTAAGTAACACACTAATAATCAGACTTTCACCAGCTTACTGTGTGGTTGTAAATCTCTTGTTAAGATGCAGGGTACATTACAGAGGCTTGTGTCTGCAGACGCATTTACATATTTTGTTTTAACAAGGAAAAACCCATCTCCTGCAAGCAAATTGCACCCTCATATTTGACACTTGAATGCTTTTTTGGGAATCTAAATCCTGGTCATAAAACACCTTCCTGCATGGCACCGAATGTACAGTGACTCAAGATCTTTACTGTGTTTCATTGGGAACTAATTTAAACAGTCAATCAAACATTTGAAATACCGGACACAAAATTGTGGCATTCCCTTGTAATTCTACTTTTGTATGAAACAAGGACATTATAAAGTCATCACCACACTCTTAAATGTTTGTCATTTCATCTGTTATCTGTATCACTGAAGTGGCATTATTATGTAGATTATGTGACAATCCCTCCATAACCTTCACATTATACCTACTTACATTATACTGTGTCTGAAAGAAATAAAACAAACTGAAGCAGAAAACTAAAGCCACCCTCGTATTGATGTCACTTTAGCAGATTAATCAGCCACAGTATGAGCAGTTTATCTCTCAGCTGCCAACAATGACCACTATGTCCACAATGAACAAGACAGACAGTAAAACATTCCTGTGCAAGCTTTTTTTCTTCTTCTGCAGTGTATTTATGGACCATGTAATGTTTGTTCTGTTTTTGAATGGTAATAGTGTACTTTACATGAATTAAATCTGCAGAGTTTTGTTCCAATTTTACTTGAATTGATTGATGATTACATCTGTAATCTAAATTTGTTTGATACAATAAAACGTTTAAATTGGTGATTGGTTGTTTTTTCTTTCGCACTTCTCTGGACACAGTTTATGAATTTCGCATCCAGTCAAGTTAAAAGCATATTTCACGATCAGAGTCAGCATGACGTCCGTTCTCAACTATTTCTCGAGATCTTGAATGTCCAAAGCACGTAAAACAGGATCTGCTTTCCCAGTGAAACGTCACAAAAGAGGTATGTTAGGGGGAAAGTCTCCAAAAACTTCAAGTTACTTACAACTTACAGTGTCTGACAATATTGCGCCACTGGTCATGTGTTTAGTAGAGGTTGACTTCGACTATGTCCTAAAAATAGGCACTCTGCCAATAAATAATTCAATGCATTCAGAGCCGGCAGCATAAAAACACATACATTTTTCATACACAGGACTGGTTTTCACAAATATATTTTGTAACACTGCAGCAATTTAAGCTACATGTGATATTTATACAGACACTTCCAGTTGCCTTTTAAGCCTGAGTGAGACTGATCATTTCTATAGCAATTTTTTTGCTGAGAAAGCATGTTGCAGTCATCCCTTGAGAGTAAAAGCCCAAAGTTGCAGTTTTGATCGATTTTCTATATCAGGGTGAGAGACATTCTGATCATAACTTTTAAATTGGCCTGAGGAAGGAATCGACTCTTTAATGGATGTACAATATCATACAGTAAATTTGCTTTTGTAGTTAGATGCTCCAAATACCTCACACAATACGTGCATGTGTAAAGTGACAAGATTGATGGTTTTTACTGTTTTGCATGTTTATAGCTATGTCTCAGTGTGTGTGTGCGTGTGTGTGTGTTGGGGTTTGGGGTGAAAGTGTGTGCCCTGCATGCACTGCTCAGATGATGCACATTTAACAGAGAAGTAACTGTGTCTTCAGTCCTTGGTGTGCTGTTTATTCATTTACAGCCACCCAGTTGATTCGTGTGTCCTTATACTTCCCCACTGTACGATGAAGAAATCTGAAGATGCAGTTGCAAACTGCTTAACTGACAATTGTTAAAATAAGAAACTGGGTTTGAAGCCGAACCCTCCGGGCAACCCTGGAGTCAGTTCTCTCACTTTGCTCTACAGCCCCTCCAGCTGGGAGAGCAGAGAACTGAAATCATTGGTTTACCAGGCTTGAGGCAGATTTTTAAGGGGCACTTGGCTTTTTCACTGTGCATGTTAAAGTCAAAGGAGGGTCTAACAAAATGCCGTTTTTAAGTTGCATTAAGGGAAGTATGGGAACAAGGTTTTGGATGGATTTGAAGCTCGTCCCATATTAAGGACTAAAAGTCATGATCTTTTGGCCTCTGCTGCATCCATTTTGAACATTCTTGAACAATCTGTCTCTTGCAAGTCCCCCCGACTTCATGGAAATGCAATACCAAATTGCTGGAGAGAAACTTTACATGCTCAATTATATTTTCGTCACATTTAGTTTCAAAAGTTTTTTCAAAGTTACTAAAGTGTTGGAGCTATATTAAAATTGTACATTTACCTATTAGCCATGAGATTGACGCCTCCATGCTCAATTATGGTTAAGACGCAGACTCCTCTGTCTGGCTTAGTAACTACTGTTTGTATTCTAATAGGAATGGTCAACTAAATCTGACTCAGTAGATCCAAACATCACTTCTTACAGTCAGACATTAACTACCTACCGTAGAACGACTGCAAATGGTTTTAAAAAGGGATCACACATTAGAAAAGGGTGCTTTACTTGTATTTTCCAGTTACTGGTTTCCCGAATAAGCCGCTGAATGTGCTGAAACTTATTTTGCATTCTTGGAACTGAATAAAATAATTGTTAAAATGATGCGAGGCAAGCAGCTTCAGTTTGATCAGACATTAGGATCTTTGACCTTGCAGTTGAATCCTTCAAATGTTTTAATTAAAAACAACAAAGCACAACAAGGCCAGCCTTATAATGAATCAATACCAAACGTCACAGATGACAAGCATCTGCATATTTGCAATGTTTATTGCATGGTTAAATGATTTGTGTACAGTTCAAACTATTAAAGGTCCTTACAAGTGTTTAGGTGGCAAATTAAATTAATAACATGCACTATACTGTATAACATGACCAGCATGTACACTTTGCATTTAAATTATCATAGTATACTACACTTATATATATAATAAGACATGAGGACACTTCTGTGAATTTACTGCATCTTACCTTGGGAAGATGATGATAACCTTAAACTACCCCTCCCTCCTCCTCCACCCCTCCCTCCTCTGGCTGGTTTTGTTACAAACAGTGACTCAACATTAACCTCTGTTAACCTCTGTAGATATTCTATGAAAAAAAAGCACACATCATAAATGAAGTCTACTGTTTTGTATCCGTAGTGGGGTCTTGCAGGGATTTTTCTGACAGCTCCTCTTGTCTGGATCTCTGCTGTTTTGTCACACTGGGGTCTGAAAATCCTGAAAGGATTTAGGAGATATTGGAAAAGGCACTGGAACATTTTGTTAAGCTGAAAGGGAAACAATATCTGTATCTGTTAATCTCCTCATGAGATCACTCTAACATGGATGCAGATAACAAATCAAATCAGGGAGACTGAGCACATTTATGGAGCAAAGTGGCTTCGTCCCTGCCAAAGAAATCAGTCTTGCATCTAGAAAAAAAGATCTTTTATTCTGTTTTAGCAGAGGTTGTCGAACTTTTCATAGCTGATCATTTCAATTCTGAAAAGTAAAACCATTTCCCAAGCTTGTTCTGTGGCAAGCCCTGCTGTGAATTGTTAAAAATGAGACTATCAACACAATATTAAATTAAGTATATAAATTAAATTAGGATATGTCTTAACTTTGTTTATTTTTTCAATATTTAATTTATTTTGTGACTTTGTTCATAACATGAGTGAATGAATATATGACATACCATTGGAGCCACTTTCCTTCCATTTGAGCTTGTTGTCTTCGGTGTGTCGTGTCCAAGTGGAGCGGAAGCTCACCAGCTCAGCTGTGATATGGGCGAGACTCCACTGCAGACCTCTGGAGCTCTCCTTCCACAGATTACTATTGAGAAATAACAGTACTGTCATAGCTTTACTTTATTTCCCTGTTGTACCCTTACTCACCTTTCTTTCTTTCTTTCTTTCTTTCTTTCTCATAAGTTTATATAATTGTGAGTTTCTATAACGTTTTAACTTTACTTAAAGATCAAAATGTCTCTTAAAGGAATAGTTCAACATTTTGGGGAAATATACTTATTTGCTTTCTTGCTGAGAGTTATGCCGCCCTTACACCAAACAACTTTTCAAGCAATTTCACTGTCACAGACAATTTTCCAATGTCGGAATAAAATCATGAGAGTCTTGCTAGAGTTGGAGCGCGCTCCCGTCAACTCGATCGTTTGGTGTAAGGTGGTCATAAAACTCAGTCCAAGCTGTCTTAAGTATTATCGGACGTTTTTAGTCTTGGCTCATGCAAATAGTGAAGTTCAATGACGTGAACATTGTCAACAACCAATAGGTGCATTCTCTCCAGCACCAATACAGGAAGCAGCAAACCAGGTAGATAGTAAACATGGAGGGGACTCCAGGGAGGCGCAAGCCGCTGCACACACAAGGGCAGCTGTGGCCAAAGCTGCTTCTGTTTCTGCTCCATTGTTCAGCAGTTTTTCTTCTTATAAATTTCCACCAGGAGCAGGATGGGAAATAATCTCAAAAGGAATCTAGCTGTAGTCTTGCAATTAGTGACCCTGCAAGATACCCAGTCTTTGTAAAATCTTTAGTCTGTGACTAAAATGTCTTTAGATGGGAGAGGGTGTTAGACTTCAGTCTTTTAAAAGTCTTTTCAAAATCTTTTCAAAGTCTTCTAGTGTATGGGAGGCATTAGATGAGAAGATCAAAACCACTCGTGTGTCTGTTGGAGCATCAGTAAAAAAAGGTTTTTAGCTTACAGGTTCTCCTCCAAATTGCCACATTTTCCTGCACATTAGTGTTTCTCCTGCTGGCCCTTGTTCATAGACTTTACATTGATATTTACATTTTTATTTACATTTGCAGTTCAAGGTGTCGTGTCAACAGTTTTACAGGTGTATCTTTTGTAATGGTGGTCTATGGAGACAATGCTGTTTGAGCCGCGGGGAGTGTTTTTTATTGCAATACCATGAGTGGCCACTGAGACAAATTGGAAGCACAGCTGAGTGTCAGTGCTGTATCCAGCTCTCTGCTAAAAATGTCCAACCAAAAAATGTATTAGAGTGTACGTTCCCAACAAGTACAAGCCTCATCTGTGTGTTACCTGTGTCTGTTGCAGGGGTCTGGTGGACCTGGGTTCTCCTCCACCAAAGGAATAACAATCTTTTCAGCCATGTCCGTCAGCAGAGAGAATGTAGGATACACAATGAAGTCTATGAAACCTGCGAGAGCAAATGTCAACATATTAGCATGTGAAAATTAAACGTTTCTGAGCTGTAAAAATGTGATTGTCTGGTTTTTTTTACACTGGTAAAGAAATTCAAATGTAATTCAGTGATTGAAGTAATTATGTGTCATATATTGGAGTGTTGAAAAATCAGCATAAAGCAT
The DNA here is from genome assembly GCA_003416845.1 of Oplegnathus fasciatus. Taxonomy (NCBI): domain Eukaryota; kingdom Metazoa; phylum Chordata; class Actinopteri; order Centrarchiformes; family Oplegnathidae; genus Oplegnathus; species Oplegnathus fasciatus. The sequence continues at coordinate 537,056 of NTHP01000052.1, forward strand.
GCCACTGACTGGCTTGTTGTGTCTGGGAAAAGAAGAGAGGAAAAGAGAAGAATTTGCTCTTATGAGAAGTGATTTTTAGTTGGTGTGTATTAACACTTTTTATGTATTCATGTGGGAACAACTTTATACTGTTGTTTCCACAGAAGTGTGGACAGGAACTAGAATATCAGTGAGAAGACGACTGAGTGAAAAAAACAGGTTTTGGAAAGTGTTTTGTGAGACGTACCAATCTGGGACTCGGCTACCAGGGTGCTTTTGCGATCACACAGAGGAGAGAAGGGCAGGCCAAGCTCCGCCTCTCTATCGCCCTCAGAAAGAGAGAGAGAAGATATCTTAAAGGGCATCCCACACATCGCCTGAAAATAACTTTTCAAAGGTTATTTGACTCCAACACTCCCCACCTGAGACTTTTAGATTGTTCAAAGAATACCATACAAGTGCTTTTGTTTTTTTTTAAAGTAACACAACAAATATTAAAGAGCCTTTACACAGAGAGGCTTCTCACATCTCACTTTCAAAGAGAATAGAGCTGCCCAACACCTCCTCTATTCTATTTCTTCTTCAAGTCCAGGCAGTGAAAATAGAGGAAAGAGGATGACAGCACATAGCTGTAACTTATTGTTGCATTTACTGGAAATCCACTCAGTCAAAGTACCAGCCTCACAATACCATCCAGTTCTCTCATTGACGTCTGGCAAGGCTCAGTAGGCATTTGCTTGAAAATAATGGCATTTTAAGTAGGTTGTAAGAACGCATGATTGACAGTTTTCTTTTTACAGTAACTCAGACGTCAACATAAACACTTCCTACACCTGACTGGAAGATAGCATCTCTTTCTGAGCTGTCATTGTTCTGAAAAATCACGCCAACGGTTCTGAAATTGATGTCAAATGCGTCCTGAACAAAAAACCAAAATCAGCTTTGAAGTAAATCTCAGGGGAGTTGCAGAATCACGCTTCATTTGACATCTACAGTATAACACCTAGTCTAAATAAGTTGTCGAACAATCTCTCCTCAAGGTCCATTTAGTTCCTGTTCTGGAGCTTTCACTTGTACCACATGTCCTTTATCAGTAGATGGAGTTTTCCCAGTTGTCATGAAACTGTAGATTTTCAAATCCATCTTGGCTTAAAAGTATGTAAATAGTAAAAACGTCTAATTCCATGACGACTCCATCTGCTGATGAAGATCATGTTAGATTATCGAAGAGCCTCTAAATGGACCTTGAGGTGAGTACTCTTGTTGTATTGTTAATAACTCGCGACTCCAAAGAAGGGTGGAGATCCGATCAACTGGTTTTGACGGTTTGTTAACATCCATATCCATTCCATCCACAAGTTGAATCCCCCCGAGCTTCTCTCAAAAAAGGAACATTTGGAAATACTTAATCTGTCTTTCTTGTTATTTGATGTTGTAACATGTTGTACAGTGAAAACCTTTTTTGTTCCACTCTTAGCTGAGCTGACTTTCTACTTTCTTCTGTAGCACTGCAGTTTAACTGACATGCTCAGTAACAAAGTCTCAGTATACCAGACTCTCAAAACATGAACCCACTATCCAAACATCAAATAAATGATTTGCACTAACAATAAACAGAATTATTATTAATGTTTCAATTCTCAGTCCCTTGTAACACTGTTCACATAATGACAAACTCAACTCTATTGTTTATTGTCAGTTTTGTCTTTTAGAGTGAGATTGTTTTGTCAAATACTGTTTCCATGATAATCTTCCAAGGTTAAACTTTCACAGTCTTCTTCTCCTTTTAGCTTAGATTATTTTTATATTGTTCCCAAAGGTCAAGAATGAACTTGTAGGCTCAGTTTTTCACACGGTTTGGGAGTTTTGAAAGGCAACATCACCATTTTCAACAAGATTTCAGATGGTTTGCTATATATCTGGCTCAATCGATTCTCAGATGGATTTAAATCTTGTATAAAATCGGAGCTTGTAAGATCTAGTGTGGCTTCAACTACCAAAGTGCATGTTTAATAAACTTTCCAAGGAGACTTTCCCCTCTCTGACTGTCTCTGCTTCATACCTGAGGGGCTATTTATGTCGTTTTCTTTAGCTCTGACGTCATAAACCTCTTTGAAGGTTTCCCACTCGTCCTTTCTGACCCCGATGAGTCATTTACTAAACTGTTGAGCTGTTATTAGGCGTCGAACCTTTTGACTCATCAATCATACAAAGATAATAACAGATCAAACCCTTCAGATAAGAATACAAGTAAGTAGGACAGCAGAGAACAGAGTGGAAGGGGATACTGCTCTACAAAATGCTAGGTAACACTTTATATACAGCCTGCGATTTACAGTGTAATTGTGTTGTATAAATTAAGTACCAATAAGATACTTACCGGTTCCTTCTGCTACTTAAATGTAGGTACAGAGGAAGAAAACAAAACTATGGGGAACAAGGGTGTAACAATTGCCAATTTTAGCGGAAAGGAGAAATAGATTATACTCATTATACTTGTTTTTTTTATATATATGTATTTTATGTTTATTTATGGAAATACTGAGAAACAAACATTACCTTACTGTACCTCCTGCAGTTTTGGTAGCATATCATAATAATACTTACACAAAATATCAGTGTTGTTAACACCATTTTCACAAACTTTTGTTTTCTAGTGCTGTACCCCGTAAGTAACTAGTATTTACAACAATGTTATAAAAAGTTAAAGTATAATTAATGTGAATTTTCCTCTAAAATGCCAAATTGTTAATTCCTTGTTCCCCAGAGTCTTGTTTTTAAGTACTTTATTGGTACCTATTTTAATGCAATAGGATTACACTGTCAATCACAGGCTGTATTATAATGTATTACCTAATACTTCAGTGTACATGCTAAACATCCATACTGACATCCATACTCACAGTAATAGCTCGACAGCCTTCCTAATACAAAAGATAGCTTGACATAACATTATCTCCTCTTATTCTTCCTTTAACCAAGACGAACGATTATGAATTGTAGCATTCTTGCTTATTTCCCGTTGTCTTTGACCATATTATTGAACAATAATATGGAGAAGAGAAGAAGAGAAACAGTCACATTGTCAGTTCAGGTCTATTAGAGTTCCTACCTGCCTGAAAAACTCCTCCATCAGGGCTTTGGTCCAGCGAGAGTGCAGTGCCCAGGGCTTGGATGGATGGCTTATGTCAGCCGTGTGGAGTAACAGAGACAGTGCTTTGGGCTTGTCAATCCTGTTGGAGGAAGTATGATGCACTTGTTTTTTTTTTGTTGTTGTTGTTGTGTTGTGCATCTCAGATATATCTGAAAAGCAGACTTGACACCAGCCTGCGTGACACTAATTTGCTTGTCTGCCTCTCTGTGCGGGACATTTTAATCAGCTGAATCTGCTCTGAACATTCATTTTATGACCTCTTAATTATGCAGCACGGCGTGAACAACAGCACAGTCCATTAGTGTTACCGTTCTTGTTGTTGTAGACAGGATTTCATCCCTTTGACTTGGAGTAGGTGGGAGGACATGTCTGTGGACAACACCATCTCGATAACAAGCGATCGCAGCTCCCTATGAACAAAAACACACAGTGGTTATGGGAAGGAACTGTATAGAGGAAGACTCAATGGGTTTGTAACCTTTTTAGATTTCCTGATGGATTTTCTTGTTCCCATGGTAACATTGACTGCTAGAGAAGCCCATTACAGTATGCTGCTGGTGTTTATCTTTAGTGATATCTGCAGAGCTCTTCCATGAATAACACAGTCACATACTGTATCTGTGATGGATGAAGCGTCAGCCTCCACAAATATAAAAAACATTTATACAGTTTGAATATTTTCTCATCACAAACTGTGTTCCAGTGCAGAAATGGGTCATTTACACTTATAAGAATATATACAGGGAGAAAGTGAGTGACATTTTAAATTCTAATCATTTATGTACATTGCATTTCACGTTTAAGTAAATAATAAAATACGATTTAGCTCACTGACCACATCTCTGAGTGTTACTGTCAGAGGAAGCACACAGTGACTCATTCACTAATCCATTGCTGGTAAGTCAATGAGTCACTAAACAGTAATAGTAACATGATCCTTTATTGATGCCTAAAGGAGAAATTTTATCTCAAGAGGTAAGAGGTCAGGGTCAGCTAGAAGAGCAGCCTTGTAGGTGGTAAGGACTCAAAGTCTCATTTAAGGACTATTCATGCTGGACAGATAATTGCCCTCATGGGGTCTTTGTCCTCTTCTGCCCCCCTTCTGTCAATATGTCACCCTGTAGCCTGTAGCCATATTAAGTCCACCAACACAATTACACCCCTCGACTATTTATATTTGAAACGATAACGCTGGTATTATTCTATATTTTTCTTACTGTCGGGCAATCTCATGAAAAGACCCAAACCAACAATGCGTTATACTTTGTATCAATACTTTATGACTTCTCTACTCTGTTTGTGACAAACACAAACCCATTTTTTCCTTCTGAAATTGTAAATCTTTAAAACTGGTCACAAATGTACAGTCTCTGTTTTTTAAAATATTTTATTTAAACAGTTGGGCACTGTAGTTTTTAGCAAAAGTAATTTAAACAGGAGTAAATAGTTCATTTGTTGGGAACTATTGTCAGCTGCGGATTAATACACATTTTTGTGGCTCTCGTTAGTATTAACAGTACAGCAGCAGGGCACTGTAGTTTTTAGCAGAAATAACAAAAACAGGAGTAAATAGTATACTTGTTAGGGACTTTTTGCTACAGATTAATGAACACTAGCGAGTATTTATGGTACAAGGATGGTGAATGTGAGATTGACTCAAAATAAACTAAAGTGTTCATCTTTATGGTGACTATGGAAGCCAGTGTAACAGCGTGGCTCATTAATGTGTTTTTAACCGTTTTTTTTGACAATGGAGGCCAATGGCACAAAGGAATAAACTATATCAGGCTTTGGCTACACAAGCAATACTTGTTAATAGGATCAATTCATGTTGTTTTTTGTCTTTTTATAGGATTTGATGACAAGAAAAATATAGAATATTGGCAGCTTTATCCTTTGAAAATAATATGTTCTTGGATTTTGTCAAATATCTTCCATTGTGCTCACAAAGTGTTGTTGTTAATGATTTACTTTTTTGTTGTACAAACCTTGAAAGGGTGTTGCCCAACATTTCTCATCTCTTTCTATTTCAGTAAGTGAGTTCTCAGAACGCCCTTTGACAGAACGAGAACAGTTGAGAACTTGTTGCATTCAGCTGTGTAGTTATGTGGGTGGAGAGCAGTAAGGGTTTTTCTCAGAAAAAGAGCTTGTCATGTCATTTGTTCAAAATGCTTCCAAGTCTATTGGGTTAATTTGAGTATCTCTGCCTCTCCTGTGATGGGTTTGTCTCTCTGTAATGGTTTTATCATTGGTGCAAAATGCAGAATCATAATGAAACCTTTTTAGGTGGCCAAAAAACCTTCATTGACATTGTGTTGAAAGATTTCTTGACATGTTCACTACATTTAACCTCTAATTTAACCTCTGCGCAAAACATGATGAGGATAAAACATTTAATGTTTGAGTGTTTTAGATTCTTTTCATTGAATGTTGAACCGATTCTCAACAAAGTCTTTATTTACTTCACAGTAAATGAAGCACAGCATTAGTTCAGACAGAGCACTGAAGTTGCGCTCACATTAACTCATTGACACCAGCTGTTTCATTCATGCTTCACAATCACTGGCCTAATCACAGCTGTTTTGCTATTAGGTGACTAGTCACATCCAATTGTATTAATGCAGGTATACAGCATTGCCATTCTAAACTTCTTGTTACTACTCCAGTGATACTCTCATGCAGCTGTCTGAGACCATCCCAATCTCCTACTTATGCGCAGAGTTTGTGGTATTTTTGATTTAACTACGGTAAGATTTAATGCTCATGGAGGTGGCTAACTCGATCTTTTCTTCCAAATCTGTGAAATTATTTTCTATAAATGGTCAATTCATAAAACAAGAATAAGGAACACAGTTATAGATGGTAAAAATGCTGTTGTCTTACATCCATTCCTCTTTCGTCAAATTAATGAAGATATTCATTTGATCATCCTGTAGCAGGCGAAATGCTGCACTCAGGTGATGGCTTTCCTGTACCGACCGATCATTGTAGATCAAAGCAAACTCTGACCTGAGAGACAGACAGTGAAAAAGCAAGAATGTGAGTATTCGTAAAAGTGTAGTTGTACAATTCTGTAGAGGTACGGGGAGGAGGAGGTGAGAATGAGATAAAAAGAGAGTCCTCAGGGAGTAATTTAAGCAGTATGACTGTAGGTCTGTAATGATGAATTTAAAAATGCCGAAGAGGGAGTGGGATGTGATAAAAACTGGCACCACATGGGTATTAATGACTCAGTATAGCAAGTTAATTAACTCATTTCTCAATCAAGCATCCTGTGTCCCCTCATTTGCATAATCTACTTACTTGGACTGTTAAAATGGTTAACAAAGTACACTGTGAAAACTTTTCTAATTAGTGATTATTTTATAGCTCCCGCCAACCGACCACAGCTAAACCAAACATAAAATAAAATACTTGTGAAAATGTCTTCACAGACAACATTAAGTTGTGTGTTAAAGTGGTCTTTGGGGGCTGTAAAAACTTTGTAGTTTCGTCCTTCACTGAGTAAGTGGCCAGGGTCAGCTTGAATTCATGATGGTTACAATGGTTTTTAATAATGACAAAATTTCATGGTGAGAAATTGCACGCTTTAAATTTTAAATGTTTGCAAGTTCAGCTGAGCTGTTGTGCACCGACTAAAATATTTACGCTAGCAATTAATTGTAATTAATGAGTTAATTTGAAATGTACCAATTGAACACTGTATCCTTTTATCCTATAATTACCACCAAGTTACATGGTCATTTTGAGGAATGTTCATATGAATTTTCAGTCGCTTATCAGTTCCTTTTTAGGAAATTATAGGAAACTATAGTACCATTGAAATAAAGTGTTACAGTGACAACACATACACAAGCTTCAAAGCTTTGAGGATCCCGATGTTGCACAACATGAAGCTGTTTTATTTAATCAAACATAGAAGAAGAAACAACAAAGTTGTAACAGCCTACATGAGGTGACTGTTTGACTCTTAGGAGAAATATTTTGGGTGGAGTATGACTTTAAGATAGATACTGTTTAGTTTCTGTAACTAAGACATGTTCTCTTATTGTGGACAATTATTATTCCCAAAATAAAGCACGATGATGATGATGGGTGCCAAGAGACTGCGTTCTTCAGTCCTCCTATGTGGAAAATCGACGTCTAAAAATACTGTGTTCCCTCCATGAAGATGTGTTTTCTTTAGAGTGCTCTCACTCTCTCTTTCTAAAATGGCACAAAGACCTTTAAGAAACACTACCTTACTATTTCTACATACCCTAACATCTCTTACTATTTTACAATTTCACAACAGGATGCGACGTATACATAGTTGGTGCTTTCTAAGACGGGGTTAATAAAATAAGTTTCAGGAAAAGAGCTTACTTTGTGTGGACGTGAAAGTTGTTTGTGGTTCCCGTGTGTTCATAGTCATGGATGGCTGCAGCAAATAGTGACGCCATCACCTCAAGCTCTGTCAGCCAGTGCTTGAAAGACACAAGAGACAAAACAAATAAATATAAAAACATACTGTATGTGTAGCAGGGTGCACATACTGTACTGTGAGAAGAACAGTTTTTATGTCCTTTACTGTACAGTCATATCAAATCAAGTCAGTATTGTGACATGTGAATAGACATTCAGTCAAGGAACAAGCGAGTAATTCTTTCCCTTTGTGTAAAAAACAGATTGAATCACTTGGATTTAAAGGATAAGGCTTATTTTTCTTACAAATCCTGTGAAAAGACCAAAACCAACAATGAATTGATCCTATGCGAACAAGTATTACCTGCAAAGCCAAACCTTATTCCTCTGTGCCACTGTTGTCCAAAAACTATTAACAACACTAAGAGTCTGCAGCCATAGCAGCTCTGTAAGGCTGTAAATGCTAATATACTAACAATGTCAATACTAACATGAAGATGTTTAGTTAGCAAGGTAAAATGTTTACAATGGTTACTATCTCAGTTTAGTGTGTTAGCATAACATTACATTCACATGCGAATTATCACAAAATATAAAGGGTTGGGCTGGGGGTAAAGGTTGATGGGAATGTTGTCAGTTTTGCAGGTGTTACGAGAGATTATTCATCCTGAGGGGAACGTGAATGCGTATACCAAATTTCATGGTAATCCATCCAATAGTTGTAGAGACATTTCACTCAAAACCACAAATGTCCACCTCATGGTGGATCACCAAAGTCATTAAATTTCATCCTCTGGGGACCATGAATGTCTGTACAACATTTTGTGGCAATCCGTCCAATAGTTGTTGACATTAAAAAAGATCTTAAAAAACCTACCACTAGTGTGGTTAAAAAACCCTAAATGAGCCACACCGTTGCATTAGGTGACATGTTCTTCAATATGTTAATAGTTACGTAGTTTATTACACCAAATGTGTATAAATCTGCATCTGAAAATAGTCCCCAAAACAGTGATGTTGAGGAATGGTTGCTAAAAACTACAGTGGCCAGCTGTTTTAGGAGATTATTTAGCCTTTTTTTAAAATGGGCTATACATTTGTTAACTGTTTCGGAAGATTTATATCTTCAGTAGGGACAAAAGGACGTGGGGCTGAGTGCCACAGACAGGGTGGGGAAGTCTGAAAGTACTGAGAGACAGACTAAGGGTCAGGTTATGCTGGAACAAGGCCAGTTCATACCACGTGCTTTCCGACCAAGTTGAAAATGAGAAGTCCTTATAATTGTTCCGAACAGCCACACTGGAAGGCAGAGTGAAAAGCCGACCATCATAGAGAGGGGGGAGACAAAAACAGGGATATCAGATTTTCAGACTGTCCCTCCTGGAAGGCATTCACAGTGTTGTACTCGGTTGTTCACACAAAAAGGGACAAAAATAGTTGTGTCAAGAACAAAAAGCTGGCCAATCACGGAGTGAAGTGGGTGTGAAAGTCTGATCATCAATTTCGGAAAGTTACAGAAATTGTTGGACACAAACCCCCTAATCCAATGTTGGAAAGGTGTGAAGCTAGCTGTACTGTCAGACAAGCTGTACCGACGGAGAATACTGGCAGCTTAACACATTTTTGGTTTTGGTCTTTTCATGGGATTTGTTGACTGTTAGGAACAATACAGGAAAACAGCCTTATCCTTTGGGATGGGATGAAGCAGTTGACCAAAACTAAGAGTATTGAGGTGAGCCCAGTGTACCACGAGTCCAGAGCGCAGCAGCAGGCAGTGCAGCGTCTGAGTCACGTCTGCAGCATGAACGTAACTGTGGTAGGGGTTGTTGTGTTTGCAATATCCTCTCTCCAGAGCAGACAGGAACTCTGTCAGGCACGAGATGGGGATCTGCAAAGTGCATAACATTATCATTAAAGTCAAAGTTACGTTGAAAAATCCAAGGTTCACAAAGTTTGTGTCAACAATAAAAGCTAAACCAGTCTGAATGTTGCAGTAGAGCTGTGGGTAGGATTGACAGGGCTTACGGTACAATGTGTGTGATTTGCACACATAATTTGGCAACCCATTGTTCCATCAAACACCACAAATTGGTAATAAACCCCATATACCTGATTATATCTGCAATTACAACACACATTTCCAACAAAAGTAGAGTCTACGAGGGCAATAATGATCATATTACTGTAAGATTTTTTCATCTAGAGCACTGACATTCTTGCATTTCTATGATAACATATTGTATGGAAAGTGCACTATACTGTGCAATGAAATCCAAAGTGAAAAGACCTTAAAGCGGCTGTTGAGCCCATATCTGGTGATCAGCTCAAAGAACAGAGTTTGTAGTGCATGATCAGAGCTGGCCGAGTTCAGAGCAAACACGTCAAAGCTCCAGCGGTCAACATCCTGCAGAGAAGGAGAGGAAAGTGACTGCGTTATTGATGCATACTTGTGGTGTGTATACGATCCTTTTTGTGATGTCCGATTTATTGCACAAACACACGACGCACAGTGAGATTTATGATTAGTGGAGGCTTACCCTGAGGCAGTTTACGACCGCCGCAGGTTGGTCTGGCATGGCTGCCGTGTAGGCCCTCTTGAACATCCTGGAATAATGCAATGTTTATGTTGAGTTCAGTTAAAGTTCAGATGTTGACACTGTGCAGCGAACTCGTCTCAGGAGCTGTTTATATAAATCCTCCAAAGTCCCTGTCCCCTTTCGAAGGATGTTTTAAAGAGAAAAGGAGGCTAATGTTTCACAGTTCAGTGCAGCTGTCTGTGTTTTCTGTGGCTGTGATTGTAACAACACTGTATGAGCTTATATTAGAGTTATAGTGCAGATGAGGAAATCAGTCATTTACAATGAGAATTTTATAGTATGACATGATCGTTTCCTTATTTTATTGCATTTAAGTCTCGGAAATGAAACATATAGCTGTATGACTGGTTCTTTTTCTTTTCTGCAGCAGCTGCATTATTACACACAAGTATCAAACATCCTGATGCATCAAACAGGCCTTGTTGAATAACTGTCCAAAATATCATAACCTTATATGTCTTATTTTACCTCTCCACAAATATCCCAGCCTGCACTGCGTGCACAATGCTGCGGAACTTGGGCTTCTCGTCCGAGCGACGCACAGGCCGCCGAACCCTCTGAGTGAAGGTGGACGCCAGCCAATCAGTGACCTCTGAAGGCACCCCGTCTGACTGCAGCTGCTGAAGGTCATCCTCAGACTCCGGACACTGCCTGAGAGAGACGATACGCAAACGCACAAACACACAAACAGTGATCGTTAGACAGACGGTGTGAAAGCACAGTCATAGACGAGCACCATGGGATCAGTCGCTGTGTCCAGAATCATTCCCTGTTTAAGAGTGCACTATATTTACTGTTTGTACCATGTAGCGCCCGCAACGGAACAAAAAGTAGTGTCTGGTCCGTGGCATGTACACTACTTTCTGCTAACAATCCCATAGTGCAATGCATCATATTAAATTGAAATGAAATCTCATTTTACTGCTCAATATATAGCAAACTATATAAACAATAAAAAAATATATAAATTATATAGGGAGTAAAGAATAAGAGAATGAGAGAGTGGTTTTGTTGTAATGTAGTATATTAGACCTCTGCAGTGGAACATGCCTCTGTATAATAGCAGTTAACCAGAGGTTACCATCAAACTATACCGTGTAGCAGATGTATTGCTGAGGTGGCAGTGACTTTGAAAGGGAAAATAAAACATCAAAAAACAATCACAGAAATATAGGAAATAGGAAAATAAAACTTCTAAGGAAGCTGTAGAAAGATTGTACCAATATTGACAATACTGATCACCATATGAATGACAATCTCTACAAAATGTTCTGTGACATAAGACACAAATCCTGTCTGGTTACAGTGATTACATGTGTAACCACATTAGCATCGGATTATTTAAACAGCAAAACAATTAAAGTTCATTGGGGCTGGGGTTCTTTTTTATGTCTGTGTCTATCAGACTTTGCATTGAATACCCATTTGTGACAGATTTATAACTTTTTAATGGCATTTTGGCACCTAATTGTAGGTTTACGTTTGAGGGCTCCAGGCAAAGGAAAGCATTCCACAATTGCTTTTCAGTAAATGCACTTTTTCAAATAAATAAAATGTAATATTAGTTCGGTATGCTGTGTCGCCTCACAGCTCCCGACGTGGGTTTCCTCTGAGTTTCCTCCCACAGTCCAAAAACATGCAGGTTTGGTTAAATGGTGACTCTGAATTGCCCGTAGGTGTGAATGTAAGTGTGAATAGTTGTCTGTCTACATGTGTTAGCCCTGTGACTGGCGGCCTGTCCTGGGTTTTCCCCACTTCTTGCCCAATGTGAACTGGGATAGGCCTGCCACCCTGCAAAGGATAAGTGGGTATAGATAGAGTAATAGGCTGACATTAGTTCTTATCTTGTCTTTTTGCAACCAAATATAACCTTTTGGAATTATTTTTGTTGTCATTTTCCTTTACTATGCAAATTCAAAGTAATTAACTGTTTAAAAAGAGTTGGCATAAAGAATTAACTGAGCAGAAAATGTCAACTTCCTATTTTTCTTCTGTATTCTACCTTGTTCCATCGAGGTAAACTGCCTCCAGTAATGACGCTGTGAAATCCAGATTCTTTTTGATTTCTTCAAAGTCGACATCTTTCTCCTCCAGCTGCTTCAGCATGCTCCTCAGCCTGGGAGGAAACAATCATTTATTTGGATGTGATCACAAGGAAATAAAATGGTAGATGCCCTTTTTGAAAGTACTGGAACTGCTGTTTCACCTCTCAAAACAGCAATCACTGAGATGTAACAGTGGTGCGAAAATGGTTGGCATCAAAGTGTTCACATTAAATCGCACTGGGCACAGCAGTAAAAGTTATAGCTCCAGAAGAAAGGTAATTTTGAACATAATGGGGACTTTGTGGGATACATGCTTTCTTAAAACAGCTCTATAAATTGACAGTACTTGTCGCTGTCTTGAGTGAGTGAAACAGGTTCCGAGAGGTGCTTTAACAACAGGTTGAGAAATCCTCGTGAAAGGAAAGAGTTCATTTAGAAGCGATTTCAATGCCAAGCTGTCCAAAGAAAGCCAGTGGCAAAAGGGCATCATTAGTGCCAAATTTTCCGTGAGAGGAAAACTTCCCATGGTTGAGGTCTTACGTAACCCACATGAAAAAAATGACGTTTTTGAGTTTTTAAGCGTTGGCCGCATTCTGATCTTGTCTGAGAACATGTTGCTCATTCTTGGTTTTGAAACTTTTAATCAAATTAGGAAGGAGAACTGGTGGAAACACATTAATCTCCTGCAGCGTAACAAAAAGCAAATGCTTGGAGCACATGTCACCTATAGTGTAACCCACCTGCGGTGTGTTAATGTAATCTCCTCTCAGTCATAAATCCAAAAGCTTTCATAGCATAATTCCTAATAAAAAAGTCCTGGATTCTATCTACTTCAATTGGATTTTATTTTCTCTGTGGCCATTTGAAAGAGAGATGTATTTGATATGATAACACATTTGTGCCACAGATAATTTCTCTAAAACATTTTGGTGGGCTGCCCGTATGGTGCCGTGACCAGAATGATTGTGTTCAAACTGCGCCAGGCCACGCCGTGGAGCCAACTCCTGGGGATGAGACGCTCACAGCTTTTCAAGTGTTTATCACGCTGGCAAGGGCTTTCAAAAGCTGTTGAGTCATAAAAATAGCATGCATCTGAATGCCACCGCTCACTTTCAATCTCAAGTAATCTTTCGTGATAACACAGTCTTTTTTGTTTCAACTGTTCGCAGTAGAAGAGCTTCTGACAGGACGTTTACAGGAAATTACTCGTCAAGTGCACTCGTGAAACTTTGTTTATAGAGAGAAATGACAAATCTTCCTTTGGCTCTGACTTTGTTGAATCTACACACTGCACATAGAGTCATCCTTACTCGGTGCAAATCAGCACAGCAGTGGAGATGAAGAGTTTGAATGGTATCAGCTTTGTCAGCACAAATTTGAAATAAATACATTTCTGTCTCACATCAGATCAAATCTCAAATTGCCATAAAAGTGTTATGAAATGCCACTTTGACTGTCATGGCACAAGAAATGTGTGAATTTCTGGCTAAAATTAACCCAAAAACACTCAACAAAGTTTCAAGCTCTGAACCTTGCACACACTAATGCGTCAGTGTGTTAACCAAAACAAAACCACATGACCCATCACCTCTGCAGCACATTTTCCTCCCAGAGCTAAAGCACAAGTAACATGTGTATTCACACAACCACTTGGGGTGACAAGTGTTTGCTCACATGCTGCTAAGTATAAATAAGTAAAAATAAGAGGGCAACTATCTTTTTCAAAGATTTTTCAAATTTTTTAAGGTAAGGATAAACATCTCATTCTTTTCTTTGCAGTGATCAAGGTCCGCAGATAAAAAATGTGTCAAAAACCACTGCGGGCTGCTGCATTATCTCTCATCACTGTGCAGAACAGGGTGTATATTTGACTCACATATTTCCATTGCTGCAAAACAAGAAAACTCCTACAACAGAATATGATCCAGACAGCCTTACTGCACCAAACAGTGATTAATCATGTTCATTTTAAAGATGTAGCATGTTTGGTAAAGTCCTCCAGCCTTTTTTATGCTGTCACAGAAAAGCTGAAAGTTTACTAACTAATAATGATATAATATGTACTGATCTTAATCCCCTGTCTTACCTAGAGATGGGGATCTGCAGCCGTTTCTTACGGATTCGCACCAGTTCAGCCATTCCACACTCAAGCTGTGCCCTAATGGACCCCAGAGTTCAATAAAAAAAACAATAACAGGATGAAAAAGGAAAACTATTGCAGAGAAGTAGTAAGCAGAAAAGTTCTCCAAACCACCAACGCAAACTTCGTGTGTCCTGAGACAGACTTCTGTTTCAACAGCTCTCCCACCCACTTCTGGGGGGACCTACTCCACTTCACTCTGATTGGTTAGGCAGGCCCAAACTGTGTCAGTGTGTGCATGTGTGTGTGTGTGTGTTGGTGTGTGTGTGTGTGTGTGTGTGTGTGTGTGTGTGTGTCTTTTTGTGAGTGAGTGAGTGTTTATGTATATGTGTACACCCGTTGTGTGAAGTGTGAGTTGACCTCACTCACTGATGAAGTGTTGACTGCGAGGCATTCAAGCCATGTGTACTCAAATCCCAAATGAGAATTTTCCACCACAGCCGCAAATTAGGGAACTACACAGAGAGTCTTTCACTGAAACCCACCAGAGTCACCCGAACCAAAATACATAAACAAAGCTTGTCCTCGAAAGCCACCCACAACAGCCCGGTGGGTTAACTGCTGTTCTCGATACTGCCATGCACAAAAAGTGTGAGAGGCCAAACACCTTTGACTGCTTTAACAGGTCGCCTCCCTGCTGCATCTTTTTAGCTGAAGGTGATTGTCCAAAAAACTCGCCATGCAAAAAGAAAATAATCACAGTGTCAGAGACTTCCTGAGTGCATGTACAACATTTTATAAGATACAGAAACCGCAGAGCCAGATGTGGCATCTTCAATCAACAGCACAGAGGTTCAAATCATAATTAAGATCATATCAATATTTTACTTTAACAGCAGAGTCAAAATATTTTTACTGAAAAGGCCGCATCCATAAATGTCAGCTGAGTGTTTTCTCAGCAGTAAAGAGAGTATGTCTGGCCAAAAAAAAAAACAAAACAGTTTTCTGTCCATTGAGACACCAAAAAAGGAAAACACAAAAAACCTACAAGATAAGACAAGACAATGAAAGTCGTCCCTAAACACTTTTACAGTTCTGGGTCCTAAATCCATTACTAGTCTTTATTTATAGAGTATTGTGAGAGCTGTGCAACAACGTGGCTTGGGAAAACCCCTGCCTGCTGTCCGCCTCCCTCCTAGCTTGTCCTGCTTTGGCTGCTGGGTCACACTGACTCTCATGCTCCCATGCTCTTTGACATGGCACGACGTATTGCAAAAACGAAGAGAAGTAATATTATGACATATGATTCTCCATCTCCCGTGTCACTTTGAGCTGTTGAGCAATGTTTAATGTGGAGGAGAAAGAGAATCAACACATAGAGGATAATCTTCCTAATAGACTCATATTCAGACTGTGATGTCAATTAAAGATGTAAATGAAAGACTGCAGAAGACTAATTCATCACTTACAATCCTTTACAAACTCAAAACTAATTTCCCTTTGTGTGCTTGCCAGCCTCTCACTTTACACTGTTTTGTTTTTCCTCCATTCGTCCGTCATCCTTTTAGTCTCCCTCTGATGATGATGATGATGAACATACCCCCTCTGATCTCTCTCTGTCCACTCAGAGACCTGAGCCAATTATTACTCATGAGCCCTACACTTCACAGAGAGAAATCTGACTTTGTGGCATCATAAATCACATCTAAATGCTTCGCGTTTCCGCATGGGAACTAGATGCTCGAGAGGCTGAGGGTGCTGAGGGGCATGGAGAGTGGTCATTTTTGTTTTTACAACAGTAGGATCAAATACATTTTACCCCAAGTCAAAGGATTTTGATTGAATAGAACGATCAATGGTTTATTATCTAAAGGTTGTCTAGTCTCTGGGATGAACCCAACATAAGTATGTGAATTTCGTTTGTGGTGCTCACAGCAATGAAAAATCACATTTAAACTTTTAGTGTAATCTCTCTTTCTAGGAACAGAATATGCTGTGAATCATTTTCATTGGAACAACTTTTTACCAAAGAAATAGTCCCTGAACACAGTGTGTTGTGTGAGTCATACAGAGTAACAGACATTAGTGGCTCTAGGGCTTTCTCTTTGGCTGAGACTCAAATATCTCAACTACTATTGGATGGATTGCCATGAAATGTTGTAGAGACATTCATGGTCCTCAAAGGATGAATCTTACTGACTTTGATGATCCACTGACTTTTCCTTTACCGCCACCCTAAGGTTGACACTTTTCTTTTTTAGTGAAATAACTATTAGATGGACTGCCATGAAATGTGGTACACACATTCATGTTCTCCTCAAGACGAATAATGTCTTAACTTTCAAATCTAGCACCACCATGAGGTCAAAATGTTAATTTGTCCAATACTTTAGTTTATGATGAAAAAACTAATGACTTTCCCATCAGCCTCTGTTGTACTTTGTGTTTTGTGCCAATTAGCAAATGAGCACTAAACTAAGATAGTAACCACAGTAAACATTTTACCTGCCAGCTAAACATCTTCATTTTATGATCGTCAGTGTAAGCATGTTTGCATCCTGACATTAGCGTTTACAGCCTCACAGAGCCACTAGCATTGCTGCAGACTCTTAGTCTTGTCAATAGTTCTCAAGATAAATTGTAACAACTTTGGATCCTGAATCCCATCGTCAGCCCATCATCAAGTCAAAATGTTAATTTGTCCAATACTTTAGCATGTGACCAACTTCCTTTAGCATGCTAACATGTTAAACTAAGATGGTGAACATTATAAACATTTCTTCAAAATATCAGCATGTTAGTGTTAGAACATAGCTCTAAGTACTGCTGAGCCTTAGTCTAGCCTCACAGAGCTGCTAGCATGGATGAAGACTCTTAGACTCTTGTTTAATTGTATTTTTTAATGCTGTGAGCACCACAAATAAAATTCCATTCATCTCCATTGTATTGGGGTGAAGAAAGAAATCTGAGAGACAAAACCTGGACAAATAAAACAATGAAACCAGTAGGGCGAAATTAGTTTGAGTAATTTGGGTGAACTGACCCTTTAACATTTAATCAATATATTAACGCAGTGTACTACGCACTTTGTTTGCTGCCTCTGCTTCTAAGTCTGATTTAAATTGTTTTCTCTCCTGTGTTTATGACTTAAGAACAGGTGAAAAAAGTTTTTGCTAGCATAATCTTCCTTATTATCTTTTTTCCATCTGTGAAACAGGTGGGAAAAAGTTTTCTGGGACCATTTTTCTAAATTAAAATTTAGTATTGACAACAAACACATAAAAAAAATTTTTCACCTGCCAAAACTTTTCCTTTCATCTATTTTCACACGCGAAAAAAAAAGGAACTTAGAAAAATCATCCTAGAAAACCTTTTTTTCCCCCGTACCTGTTTCACAAATTGAAAAAGAAAGTAAGGAACTTAGAAAGATTATGCTGGCAAAAAAATTTTTTTTCACCTGTTCTGAAGTCATAAACACAGAAGAGAAAACAATTTAGATCAGACTTAAAAAAATGGATTACCAGAATTTTTTTTTCTCACTTGCCTCTCAGGACTTCCGTACATTTAAGACCATTGAACTGAATGTGAAAAGACAACATCCTAAGTAATGTATATTAGCAGCCATATCACTGATCACAAATGTACAAATATATGTCTGCATATTGTAAAAGGAAAATACAGTGACACCTCATTGCACAACACACCATTCACTGAATAAACAAACCTGTCTGCATCTTTATGGCCCACAATAACCTGAGAATGTCGCTGAAAACTGTCCAGATTTAGAGAAATTATGATTGTTTTATATTTTAAGAAATGTAATGCAACATGTGTAGAGTAAGCCATGAACCATGAAAGGCTGTCTTATCTTACCGTTCCAGTGTGGTCGCCCATATCACTAGGCTGAGATGTCTATCAGCTGCTCTGTGTATCTTGCAAGTTGGTGTCATGACCTCTGGCTCTGAACGCTGCTGAAGACCATGTGTGTGGTTGTAAGCGTCAGAGAGAAAGACCCAGAATGAGCTTGTGCCTCTGTGTGTTACTGTAAATCCACCACGTGTGATTGTCTTCTGTTTGAACGTGTGTATACAGTGCTGTAGTTTATGTTAATCGACGCTGCTCTGTGTTTACACTCAGATACATCTAGTGCTTTCTTCTGAATACGTCTACTGTGTGTGTACAGAATGTGTGAGTGTGTGTGCATAATCCTCAGTGTCAGCAGGAGAGGCTCTGTGTCACCAACACAATCAGCAGAGAGTCTTTATATCAGGACCAGAGTTTCCACCATTAACTGTCCTCGGTGTCTCGGGACAGGATCCACTGTGGAGCTGCAAATGAACAGTTCATTTGCATGCAAAGCCTTAAAATACAGAATAGACACATACTGTATGATACCATCATAACTATTACTAATATGAATACTATTTATAATACCATTTTTATGTGTAATTATTTTGCTTTACAAAAAAATGGCAGATCATTTATCTAATCATTTAACATTTGCATTAAATAATATTATATTGTGTTATATTTATGAAATGTTTATGTACTGCTTATAAATTCTAAATAATGATGAGGTCACCACCCTCCTCCAAAGTAGGCAAGGGCAAAAAAATCCCATAAAATTTTTAACAGTAAGAAGAAATGAAAGAAGCATTAAGGATCTCACAAGAAAAGGGCAGCTTACAAGTTTGGTTGGTGCCTAATGGGAGGCATGATGAAATAAGAATGAGCAAACCTCCCAACTGACATCTGACTGCTCCCTCTGCACATGACAGAAATTATAAATGAAAGTTTTTTTTACAAACTAGATCTTATTTTTGTGGATTACTGTCTACAATTCTTTTCATTTTTTTCTCCCAATGTCACATTATATACTTTGCATTAAGCATGGGATTTGGAAATGTGCTGTTTTTTCGGATCTGTCATTTGTTTATTCATGAAGGTTCATCCGTGTATTCATGTAAGTGTTGCCTGTAGAGGGAATTGAACCTCTTGTGCTCTTGTGAGAAGGCTGGGTCCCTCGGCCTTACATGCTGAAGCCCTAAATACCGCTTGCACACACAAACACACACACGCATACGGTACACAAACGGATGTGAACATCCATATCTCCAGTGTGGCAACCAAACGGATATAGGTGCTAAATAGGGTGAGAAGGGAGGAGACAGAAGAATAAGGAAGAAAAGAGGGACAGTGCAGGTTGCAAAATAAAATCACTAAAGGGGCGTCTAAAATTAGCAACAAGCACTTTTGGTTCTGCAAAACTGGAGTGCATCATTTAAATTGCACATGAAAAATGAAGAGCGCTTTGACTTTCATCCAGGGAGGAAGGATGGGAGGGTATCGAGGGTGGAGGACAGACTGGAAATAGACAAGGAAGACTTGTTGAATATAGACCAAAAAGAAAACAAACAGCATATTATTATTATCTTTATTTGTGGAAAATGTGTAAGAAATAATGTTATACACCAACTATTAATACAACAATCTATTAAAAATCTCATTAAATGTGGTTTCATTCCAAAAAGATTTAACAACATGTTTTCTTTATGTCATGGCACTCGTGGTGTCCGGCACTGATGTGTAAAATATAAAAGGGATGTTAGAGAATAGAGCTGATTTGCATTTGAATTATTCAGGCTGATATTAGTAATAATGGAGCAGTTGTAAATCTGCACTATAACACTGGCAGATAAGCGCCATTAAAGCACGTCTAGAGTTTGTAAAACAAGGGAGGATGTTTTGTAATGTGGGTACATGACAAGTGCTGACTTACAGGAAGCATTATCAACACTAACTGGGATCAGAAATTTTCAAGGCCATGGTTAACCTGGTGTGAATGTGCAGACCTGTATGAATAAGAGACTGAATGGTAATGAAAACAAAACATGCGTGCACGTTAAAATAGTCTCTTGGATAAATAAAGGTCAAATTAAAAGTGTTTAACAAAGTCTTCAGCCCAGAGTGACGATGAAGGACCTGTACACCTCTCTGTAGGCGTTTCGGAGCAGAACATAAGGGAAGCAGCTCTCCAGCATGTCCTGGCTCAAGAACGGAGACTCCTCCACAATCTGAGAGAATCAGTGTCACAAGTCACAAATAGTTACATTTTAAAAAAGAGTAATTTCCTTAAACAAGTTGTCACTGTAGTTTTCAGCAAACGTTATTCAAACAGGAGAAAATAGTGCATTTGTTGGGGACTATTTTCAGCAGTGGATTAAGACACATTTGCTGCTCTAGTGAGTATTTATAGCAGCAGGATGGTGTATGTGGGATTGAAACTCAAAGTACATCAGCCATGTTCATCATAATGGAGCAGCATATCACCCAGTGCAACAGTGAGGCTCACTGATGTGTTTTTAATTGTTTTGGGACAAAAACTGAGGAATAAGCTATATCAGGCTTTAAAAACACAGACAGTACTTGCTGGTTAGATCAATTCACTGCTAGTTTTGGTATTTTCATGGGACTTCTTGACAATACAAAAAAATATTGAATAACACCAATCTAATATTTTAAATATGTTTGCATAGTATTTTTTTTTTCCATAGCACAAAATGACTGTAATATATGTTGAGGCTGATAAGGTTGTTGATTAATACCATTTATTCTTAGTGTACTTTAATGTGGGCTGAGATTTCTGTATTCTTGATCTAGAAAAAAACCCTCTACATTCATTTGAAATTTGAGTTACACTTTAAAATACGCACACGTACTATAAAGGGTTTATAAAATGTCGTTATGACTGTTTTGTTAATTAGTCATTTATTAGTGCTTTAAAGATAAGGAATAAGTCATTATAGAAGACACTGCAGGCGTGATGGCTTATTCTAAAGAGAAAAACCTCAATTAATGAAGGGTCACAGGTTTCTCCATCAGTCAATTCATGAACGCTCTTATGCCTTATTGTTAATATTGTACTGGCAAGCCTACCATGTGTAGGAGCAGGTAGACGGACTCCCGGTTTTTGCTCTCCATTCTTTCCACGTTTTGTCCCAACTGAAGCAGAGTGGAGGAGGCCAGCTGTGGAATAACACAAAGTTAAAAAGAGTCAGATCAAACAAATGGAACAGTTTTATACTGGTGACCTCAACTGGGGCAAAGGTTGGCAGTGTCTTGAGAGAGTTCTTTAACTGAAATATTGTCAGAGTAGTGTGCCCAAAAAACCATTTATCCCTCGTCATATTACATTCATGGCTTTTCAAAGGTTCTTTGCACCATGCCATGATCATCTGTGTTTTCTGTGAAACTATTTATCAAATCAGTGCTCCCTCAACCTTTTTGCTTGCTCCACAATACAAAGCAATGTCTACTTTAGAACCCTCATCACAGGGTGCAGGTCTATCAGGTATGCACAGTTCAGTTGAAAAGGGACTTTGTGTAGCAGAATTTCTTATTTCCTACCAAGGTGAGCATCATGCAACCTCTTAGGTTTCAACCTGTGACCCCTAGTTGGGAACCTAGTTGGGATGTTTTGTGAAGTGAGAACATTTTATGAAATCTGACCTTTCTCTGAATTTAAATGGTAAGAAACTTAATAAAATGTTTACCACTCACCAGGAGAAACTCTTTGAGGTGTTGCTCTATGTTCTTGTTCTGAACAGTGAACATGGCGGCAGCCAGCTGGTTGATAGCTGTGGCTAAACAGTGGATGTTGTTGTTGTGGCCTGAGAAACACAAAATTCGACACTGAAAAATAGAACGAATAGAATAGCATGTAACTATAGCCACACAGAGGATGTTTTTGTGGCCCAACAATTAGAAAAAATGGACTTAATGATCCGTAACACTTAAGAGGAAGCATACTGAGCATACTTCCTTAGGCTCACAGGGTAAATCTATTTCAAACATGCCAATGGAAAATAGAGACAAAGAAAATAATCGGAGACAAACACCACCCTGTGCTTTGATAGAAATCTCGGCTATTTGCTGCCTCTAATGTTGCAGTCCAGGCTTGGAGCCAAGCGGTTGGGGTCAGCAGGGCCGCATGCCAAGAGTAACTGTATCGATGCACGTCAGCCAAAGTTATCTGTAAACAAAAGTCTCTCAGCAGAAACGTGTTTCTCATTAAGCAACATACTTTGCTTCGGACCACATCAGTCAGACTGGAAAGTATGATACACAGAGATGCTAATAAGCCTAGTGTTTCAGGGTGGAGTAGCTTTTTTAGACACTATCAGCAGCTGGTCAGTAATGGCTGGGAGAAGCAGTGATTAGTGTTTGGTTGAGGGTTGTCTGGAGACTAATTACTGTCAAGCAGTTTGTGGCAGCTGAAAATGAATTAATGAACATGCACCTCCATGCTCTCGGCTGTAGAAAGAGTTGGGGTCCAGGGCCAGGGTAGGTAGGGACACGGCGATGTAGACCAGCAGCAAACAGGACAGCTTGTACTCCTCATCAATTGACGTGTTATCTGCACAGAAAACATTAAGAGATGAAAGAACACTCTCTCTTTTCCTGACGACTGAGCCATTAGATCGCTCTGTCTACAGAAGTGGCACTGACAGTTTTAGTGTTACCTGTCTGCATGCTGCCGATAGCCGCAACTAGGGCAGGATCAATATTGCATGTCAACCCTGCAGCAGAAGCCAGCTCAAAAACGCCGAGAGTCACCTGTAAGGTCATAAAGCGTTAGAGGGAGTGCAGCTAAAATAAGCAGTTTGAAGCTTCTGCAGCAAAGAGGTGCCGACATGAAGTGTAATTTAAATTTAACGCACCATTTAAATGTTTTAGATCATTTTGTTGCATTTTAATGTCCCATGCTGAGAAACACCACAAAAACACAGCCGGTGGGATGCTGATTTGTGCTTTGCATTTTATGTAGCGGCCACAAATATGACATATTGTATATTCTCTAAGGAGTGACACTAAATCAGTGGTGGGTGTCTTTGCCTTGACACACAGGGTTTGAACTGGCCCTATTTCTGGTTGCATGCATGATTGGCCTGTCTGGGCAGAATGTTTCCACTGATGTGGTTTAGAGTGCAGAGCTGCAGCGGCGATCAGAGTCGCTCTCACGGAGGCACGAGGGGGCTGCTGACGTCTTTGGGGTTATCCTGGCCCCGGCTGTGGCACGGCTGTCATGCCTCACTCAGAGGCCAGACGTAAGTGAGGGTGGGGGAGTTCATGAGTCACAGTCACACAGATTGCTCCAGAGGGAGATAAGGAATTTAATTTGGTTGGTACTAGAGAATACCAAAAAAATGTGGTTCTCTGCAGCTCTCACACTCTGCACACGGTCTATTATTCATTATTCATCTGCTACACATTGTGCTATAATATATTCTGCATTCTTAACCTCTGGTGGCAATCAGTCAATTCCCCAAAGTCTCAAACGTAAATACAGTTGGATAAATACAATAATATGCCTTCAACCTAAATTCTCCCACAATAAGTTGACCCTGTGAAAATAAACTGTTCATATACTCTTAATAAACCGTGATGGGATGATTCATGCACAGAGAAACCCTGATTATTGCACTTCAATTCTCAAATCTCAAATCTCTTTTTTTTGCAGTGCAGCTGTAAATAAAAGTGGTATAAAAGCTGTGTTTTACCTTGATGTCAGCTTCAGGGGAGATGAAATCTCTCAGGCACTCGATGGGTCCTATCAGGTACGGGCAATGCTTCTGCAGGATCTAGATTATAGGATTATATGACACAATATTACTGAGATCATACATAATAAAGGAAAGACCTTTACATGTCAAGGGGTCAAAGACAATTGTCTTCCAGCTTTATATAACAAAAGATTAGCAGATTAGCAGATTAGCAGATTAGTGTGGAACCATGATTCACCTGTAATGTTTTATTTTTTCTTATTCATATTTGTAAAGCACTCTAAGCTGCATTTTTTGATTGAAAGTTACTGTTCTGTTGTTTTAAATATAAACATACAGTATATACATATATATAACATTTAGTATGTCTTTTCTGTATAAAGTAAACGTAGTCTCAACTTTGACAAAAAATAAAAAGATCTTAACTCAAGGTCCACTTACTAGCCGTATTCCAGAACTTTCAACTGCATCTATGGAGTTTGCTCATTTGTCATCACATGACCTAGGTATGGCATTTCAGTCACATGACAACAGCTGGTCGGGTGTAACTTGCATATATAACATACAACTTGTATATGACGACTGAGAAAACTCCAACCGCTGATGAAGACTGTGAGATGCAGCTGAAAGCTCCAGAAAAGCTAGTAAGTGAACCTTGAGATACTTTAAAAAATAAGAAAAATGTCAAACCACTATTCCCAAGGTCAAAAATGAACTTTCGCCCTTAATTTTGATTTCCCTAATTCATAAAGTATCACATCCCCTTGTCTGTTGTACCTACACTGTATTACAAACAGTTTCATCAGCTCATCAGCCATCTAAGAGTTTTATATTATCATAACATCTTGTTGGACATTACATCTTTCAGACAGCCCTGTGCCATTGATCTGAAGGACAGGATCACCCCGACGATGGTCATCCTCTTCAGCACGTTCTCTCCACCTGGAAGTGCATATCAAACAGATCAGCTGCTGTATGTAAAGCAATAAAGCACAACACTGTGACAGTGTGGGCGAATGTGTGACTAGATGCCGCTGTAATGAATAACAACACGTCATCACTCGGCAAATGAGATTATCATTCTGAAGTGTCTGACAGCTCACCTGGTTATTTGCACTTCAATTCATTTCTCATACTGTGGGTTCTAACAAAATGAGTGCCATTCTAGAAAAGGTGGCCAAGTAATAAGATTATAAATTACCTTTCAATTTTTAGGAGCTTTGTAAACTAAGAGATCTAGCATTAATGATCTAGCAAATTGAGCATTAATGTACTGTTGAATTTTTCGATTATAGGCTCAGAAGGAAGAGATAAGATAGAAACATCCATTCATTTATTTTTTTAGTCTCCATATGTAGGCAATTTTCTTCTTGTATCTTTCTTTTTATCAAATTATTAGCAACTGTTCACTACACACTCTGTGCTTGCCCTGTGTGTAAATTCAATGGGCTTTTGCTCCTGGCTGATAGCACCCAAAAGAACTTGATACAAAGACAGTGAGCAGAGCCTGTTCCTTCCTTTGTTTTTGTTTTAATTTGTTTGTCTTGCACATTGCCTGCAAGTGCTGATGGTTGTTCCATCTTTTGCATCCGATTGTCTTGGCAGCATCTTAGAATAACTATGACTGATTAAATTGTATGCTTGTCTCTATATTGAAAACCTTACAGAAGTGTGCTTACAGTACATCCAGGATAGCTTCATCCAAGCTCCAAGTGACATACAAAGAACAGGGTCCTGCTGGTCTGCTGTTAAGTCAGTATAGAAATGATAATGGCTTCTGCTTAGAGTGATTCATCTATAGTACTCCTCTTTCATTTCTTCTTATCATTGCTCTTCTCTCTGTCGTCACGTTCCTTCTCACTTTGTTCACTACCTGATCCCCTCATGTCTGCCTCCACAGCTGCACCTTTTATCCATTCCTTTCCTTTCAACCCTCTACCACTTCCTTCGGATCTCCTCCTATTATCTCCACGCGCACTCCCCATCTCCACTTCTCACCTGTCAGCCTCTTTTTAAGATTGGCCATTTCCTCGGGCTTATCGAAATTGTTCTTCATCTGTACCAGGATGTCCATATTCTCAATCACCAGTTTCTAACAGAAGAGAAAGGGAAGTGAAAAAAGTGATAAAACCACCTTCAGGTGGGAGTCATAATGGAGAGAGGTCATAGCTGTGACAGATCTGTCTCTCAGTAAGTTCAGAGCTGCAGCACTGCAACTCCTCACTTCAATCACAGGTGTCAAAGTGGGGAGTCTGACACAGTACAGCAGTGTTAACTATTTCCTTGTAAATGAAGTGTTTTTTTGGCACAGGTTGTTTTACTTTATAAAAAATATTATGCCGTAGAAATGTAAAAAGTATAAAGAAATGTATAATATATAATTTTGTGTGCTCTGTGGCTTGGTCATTTGTACACTGGAGAAGCCGCCGCCACTCTTACTGCACTGTCTGCCTACTAGACAGCTAACGCAAGAGAGCTACTGTAACCATAGAAAGCCACGGCTAGCCTTGGCTAAAACTAAACTTCCGAGTTGATTTTTTCTCTTGCTGTTATGAAAAATATCCATTTTGATGATTTGACATCTTTACAATTCAGTTTGTTAATCCACATAACTAAATGAGTAAATCCAGTCATGACTGAGAAAAACACCCAGCTAAACTCAAAGCATAAAGCTAACTAGCTTAGTGGCTACCATCCCAGCTTTTGACTCTACAGGAATTCATACGATTTGGCGTGGCTAAGCTACCTTTAAATCATATATTTAAATGTGCTAATTCGTTCATTTGTTTCCTATTTGCTTTAGATTGTAAATAATCAAAATATAATAATACATTTTCCCCTTGCATTCCTTGAAGTCTATCCAAAGTCGGAGTGCAGTAGCCTATATATCATGTTGGTTATATGACATTTTCTTTTGGAGGGGGGGTAGGGTAATCAGGGCATACAATGAAGGTGTTAGATTTTTTTTTCTTCTTATGTTACTGCGCAGTGAAGTCTCACCACTACAGACAATTCTCATCAAAGTTACTCAGATAATTCAGCAGGCCACTGATGTACGTCCTTAAAACCAGTCCCTTGCATCATACTGTACCTTCAGCTCACTGACTTGAGAGGTGATGTGCCACATCAGGTTCTCACTCAGAAACTTCAGGCCATATGGACCAATTAGCTCCGCCAGGGCCTGTAACTCTGTTCAGAAGGTGATATGAATAATTGGTGGGAGATGAGGAATTAACAGAAGCTTAAAATACAAAAATGCACAACAGAACGAGGCTCAAGTGGAGACGTATTGTTTGTTTCCAGTGTGGTGTTTTTACATGAATCTGACACAAAGCTTGATTCTCTACCGGTGACAAAAATAAGGAACGACACGGATTTAATTTGATTTGTGTGTGTAGCTGAATCAATGGGAGAGCGACAACTAGTAGACCTTTCACTCAGCTCAACAGCTCTGCCTGAATATGGATGGATAAGGATGTGTGTGGTTAAAATTGGAGGTGGTTAATGGGTGGGCGAGTGAGTCACTGTGCAGCAGGCAGATACCTCACTACGAGTAAATATAGACAACAATGATGACATTGTGAGGGGCGTCTATTGAAGAAGTGCAGTGGTCTCCAAGGTACTGTATGTGTGCATGCTTTATGAATGCATCCCTGAGCGTAGGTGCGTATAATGTTCATGTTTGCTTGTGTGTGCATGAGGCTGGGTCTGTAGTGGAGCGAATATAGCCTTAATATAGTCATAAGGAGGTCCACTGCTCCTACAAGGTAGCGTGGAGTCGGGAAGAGGAGGCTGTGTGGAGGAGAGACAAGTGATGCTGCAATAGTTATGAGGCAGGGAGAGAAGAGCGGGGGAGATGATAAGCAATACTGAACTTTACATTAGCCAGGCAGTGTCAGAATACATGGCATAACAGGCAGTGTGTAAGAAAACACCACACACCACCACAATAACAAGCTCCACATCCTCTTGAGCAATAATTCTTCCTCTGCATGTGGTGTCATAGGAGTGAACGAGATCTGCGAGTTGTGTCGTTTGAAAAGAGTGAGTCATCTCTTGGATCTGTGGACCCGTGATCATTAAACCTTAAATTTTATTCTGTCAAGTGTAAAGCCATGTGTTGACAAAAAGTGAAAATGGAGGAAAAAAATGTCTTTCTCGTTGATGCCTATTTTGCACTTGTCATGCAAACATTCTCATAGAAAAAAAAATGTTAAAAACTGTAGCAAGGCGTTTGTTTTTTGGCAAATTTTTCTCATATTACAGTACACCCACATGACTAAAATTCTCCATAATTTGCAGTAATTAAATACATGAATTTAGTGTACAACATGACTAAATTAATAGTAAACTTCTCCAAAAGTTAGAGTTGTTGCTATGGATACTAAACTCTGCATGTCACTGATAACTGTTAAAAGCTTTATCCTATCCTTGTGCAACATGCAGTGAAAGCTTTGTATTACTGGAAGAGATGATAGTACAAAAATGTGCAAAAAGAAGGACTTCTAACTTTGTTATTAGAGCCGTGAGCATTCATCCAGATGTAATGAGAGATGTACCTTCAGGTTCATATTGACATATCGACTGATGCTACAGATTAAATTACTGTAATTAAGCTCTGGGGCCGACCTGATACATCTGAAAACTCCTCTGCTCTGAAACTTGGGTCGTTGTCAGTCGTCTGGTTGATGAAGCAGCGCATCGTGGGACAGTGAACGATGAGGGAGTTGCTGGCCTGACGCAGGAGACTCTCCAGGAACCTGACGTGCAGGAAAAACAAACAAACAAAACAAAACTTCCTCAGCCTTTACACAACAGATGCTTGAATTAAAGAGAGTGAAAGTGAGAAACAAAGAAAGACAGGAAACAGAGAGAGAGAGAGAAACCAAGAGGATGCACTTGTGTTTGCTATTTGCTGTGCTTTAAGCATGCATGACGCTTCCTGTGGGTTTCTGTGTATGATGCTATATGAAGCAATATATATTTGAGTATATGTGTTTTAAATGGACACTTGCATGCAGCATACTGTAGATACACATATATATTACACACACCAGTTTGTGTAGAGGGTGGTAATGGTCTGCACTCCACGTGAGTCCAGTGGCTGTGTTTGCTGCAGCAGGACACTCTTCACCAGCCGGGTAACGTCCACATTGATGTAGCTGGAGAGGCTTTGCAGGCTGGCTGTATAGGCTCTCAACCCCGCCAGGAGGTCAGAGGGACGGGCTATCTCCTGGGTGGTCTGGTTGTAATTGGCCATTCTCACGATGATCCTGGAGAAACATGTTTAACCAGCGTCAGTTATCACCAGGCCGGAGTGGACCGAGGGCGGACAGATGGGACCTCAAAACTGGTTAAACGAGCCATGGTGGCATGGTACTATACTCTTATTAGGTCAGCACATTCACTGCTCCAGGGCTTCACTGGGATTTTATTTATTTTTTGTCAGGACCCTTCATTCTCTCTCTTTCTCTCACTGACTAGACTGGATTTACAATTTTGGCCATGGGAGGACCAATCACTGCGAGCGTGCTGCTCCTCAAGGGTGCTAATTTTAGGGCGACAGGGGAGATAATCATCAGCTAAGACAGGGAGACTAAGCAGAACATATACACAGAAACATTAGGTTGCCCTGGTACCAATCCCTAATCTAAATAACAGTTAGCACTGAAATGACACAGAGCAAAGGGAGTGACATGATGGATCTCTTCTCAGATTTTTAAGTGGGTGTAACACAGCCTGACACGGAGGAATCGGACAGAAAAGCAAGGTTCATTATCGTGATGGAGGAGACATTTCACAAGAGACAAGCTCCAAATGATTCCCTAATTGTCAGGAGGACTGCGTGCCAAACCGGGAATGAGTGACAATTTGGAGAAAATGCAGCTTGAGATACTTTTGAGTTTTCCCAGTGCTCTGTCAAATCCTGGTCAGAGTGTATAATGTTTCTAGAGCCCCTGTTCAGCATGGAGATCAGCGGACTGGATAGTATGTATGCGAGCATTCGAGCAATGAGTTTGGACATTTAGTCAGCAGTGTGAAAACAGTGAAATGGTGGCATTATGTTAGTACACTGAGGTACAGTTATACAGCACATTTACGCACTGGCAGAAGAAACAATACTACATGGACAATATGCTCCTTTCACAATGAAAGCGGGCGCTCATGTCAGTAATTTGCATATTTCTGACAGTAATTGCGGAGCCGCTGGAGTGACATATGCAAAAAAAATGGATGGCTTCTGGTGCACATGAGATAGTTTCTAGCGATCGCAGGAAGAAAAAAAAATGCAAATGTCACTTCAGGGACTTTTTATACATCTTCAGGACCTATTACATCATTTATTCAGACAAATTTAATAATGCCCCCATCCCCACTCAGCGTACTCAGAGAGGCGTGTCTCCAGATGTGAAAGGAGGAACTCTGTGGGAACGACGATGTGGTCGAAGACGATAAAGTCACTGCAGAGGCTGTAGGCGGAGCAGAGCTCTGTCAGCATCAGATGCATCTTATCCACACTAGGGGAAGGGGGAGAAAGACAGAGAGAGGGGAAGATGCAAGTCTTTAGGAACTTGGGACAAATATTTTGACAATGACTGTAGTATGGATGTGCTTTTCTCAGACAAATAAGGTAATAAACATGTTAGGGGATTGTAAAACATCTCCAAACTGAGGCAGCAGGGAGGAAAACTGAGAGGAGGGAGAGAGACAGAATTACAACTCTTCAGACTTAATTAGTGAGCTTTCTAACTGTAGCTATATACAGAATATGATCAAAACAATGAAAACGCCAACATAAAATGTGCTGCCAATAAAAGTGTTTTTCAGTACGCTGAGGCGTTTTGTTTCTTATTTTTAATAGCTTGATTCAGTGCCCATCAACTCTGACAGATTCAACTTGAAGGGTAATAAAGTTCAGAACAAATAAAGCCTTGTAAGCGAGAGCGTTTTAATCCCGTCTTTCTGATAACTTGAGGAAAGAAATGCGTCATGAGATGAAGGAAATCACTTGAAAATGCCAGCAGATATTAAACTATTTCTGCCAACATGAACTGCGTTAACCTAATTCTCAATCGTTCACTATCAAATGTTTATTTAACTGCCCTTTGACCTGAACAAGTGCTGTTGATAATGCTGCATGTCTCCAGAAGTCAGGGATGTATTAATTACACTCACTTTTCTAAACTTCTCCCAATTCAGTATAATTACTGAAGGATCAGGCAGAGTGAGGTAAGTAGAGAAAGTGATGGTAATAAAAAGGGAAACAAAAAGAAAAGCTGACTTGGTGACGACGCTCCGGTCTTTCCTCAGGCTCTCAGCTCCTGGCTTCTCTTTCTGGACCTCTCCTTTCTTTGGCACTTTGGCAGTCTTTTGCTTTCTGTGGCGAGCTGCGCTGATGGTCTCGGCACAGTGTTTGGGCTGCAACTAAGGGGTTATCAAGTGGAAAGAGGTGGATGCAGAGAAGGAGAGAAGAAGGGGGAAAGAAAGAGAGAGACAGAGGGAGGAAGAATTCAGCCCAGCATATTGGGTAACATGCTCAAAGACAAACATGGGAGTTTTCATTCACAGTGGAAGCACTCAAAAAGTGAACTCTTTCGTCATATTTTCCTCAAGGGATTAGAGAAACAACGCCGCATTAATCAACTCCAGAGTTTTAGACCTGTCTTATCATTTTATTCAAATTCTCAAGTCTGTCCTCTGCCTCCAGCTAAATCCACTGATGCCAAGCTGTGACTAGTGTGATTATATTTGGATATGGAGTTTGGCAGAATCAATCTGCGCTAGATAATTTGTTTTTCTTTAAACCTGAAATACAATCGGACTTCACCTGCTCGTTGAGGTTGCACTGCTCGGCACATATCTCCAACACAACACTGCTGGTCAGCTTGGCTATCTGCTCCAGGAAGGTGACACACAGGCGCAGACTCCTCTTCTCCATTGCCTCGGTCTACACACACACAAACAAGTACAGCATGTGTGAGTGTGCACATATGTACAACCACATGTGTGACTACACAGAAAAATGCATCCCTGAACACACACAAAGGTAGAAGGCATATTTTCTCCCAAAATTTCCCTGGTTACATTGATTTGCCTGTGATTTAATAGCAAAGAATATCTCAGTATCTCGGAGTATAAGGTAAAAAAAAGCGTTACTTAATGTGTAACCAGCGTATTCACGGCTTCTCAGCTGATGATTAATAGCTTGGTTAGCAAATGACTGAACACTGACCTCTTCTGGGCAGAGAGGGTGTCCACACAGGCTGAAATGAGAGCAGACAGACGGGAAGGCCATGAGGTAGCGCTTCATGGTCATCTCCTCACTGCTCTGGCAAAACATCTTCTCAAAGACACGCGGGGAGAAGCTGGGAAACAAAACATCAAAGAATTCAACCTTGTTGGAGAAGAGAAGAGAAGAGAAGAGAAGAGAAGAGAAGAGAAGAGAAGAGAAGAAACTGACCTCAGTATGGACACCTCAGACGTCTCCTGCAGAAGTTCTTCCAGACTGTCCACCATCCTGGTGTGAAACTGAATCATGTTCATCACCTTCGCTAAGTCTGTGTAGTCCTTTATTGGTAGAGGGGCCTTGTTCACACTTGTGTAGGCCTAAAACAGAAGACAAAGAAAACCTTAAGGTGGCATTCACCAGGTTATACAATGATAACTGAATATTGTGCAATATTTGACATGTTGCAATAAATCTGCCTACCTGCAGTCTCAACCAGTCCAGTCTAAGTGCTCTGAAATCAAACTCCTCTTTGCTTTCCACTGCAGAGTAAAATTTAATCCATCATTGTTCAAATCAAATCTCTTATGTTGCATTTTATATTTTAGAAAAAATAATAATCTGCAGTATTGTGTTGTGATTACCTTGTTTGACTGACAGAGCAGACAGGGTTGAGACGAATGAGCTCATCAGGACGGACTCCTCCTCTGGACATACATACATGTTCTGCAGAGGAGAAAAAGATTTCTAAATTTATGCTGAAGGAGGAGAATAACAGATACATCCAGTGTTAAAAACATTGCTGATCTTCCCCGCTCTGCCACTTTCTGCACCTCAGTCAATGAAAGAAAAATGCACATAATATTATGTTGCATCTTACACTGTATAGTACATATGTTTGTGCACATGCGCGCACACACACACACACACACACACACGCTCATGTTATTTTCAGGTACCTGTATGGTGTCATTGAGAACCAAGGCATCAAACTGTGCCAGGTACTGGACGTGGTAGCGCTGAACTACATGGTTGTACTTTTTCATCAGACCTCTTAACTTCTCCATGTGGAACAGCAGTTCTGCCATCTGACTGGAAGAACAGAAAAAGCAAATTAACACCAACATATTCACTTTCTATTACCTTGCATAATTAAAATTAGTACAAATAAGCCATTGTAAACTCTCTCTCCTGCATACTTTAGGATAACTGCACTACTAAAAACAATTGTACGTAGCTGCTACACTGTTTAGAGACATCTAAAGAGTGGAGTTGTAGCGAGGGAGAACTTGCCAGCTGCCAGATCTTTGCAAACTAATGACCTACTTGTCAATGTAGTCCTCGGGCGTCTTTATCTTTGGCATATTCTCAGAGTGTCTGACAAGCCACAGGACCTCGTCACGGGAAAATGACAGAGCCATGAAGACAAACAGGGCCTTGGGGATTTGATTGGAGCAGAGAACAGAGAAGAAAGAGGAATGTTAGGAAAGAGTCTCAGCTAAGATTGGTAAAAGTCATGATTACTATGAAATGAAGGGTCATTCAAAGGAATTCCCCCCTCCTGTCCAAGATGTGTGCTGGATGGGAGCTGAATCAAGGATTCTGTTTTTTATAAGTCACGTGACCAGCATTTCATTTTGGACTTATAGCTTGCAGTAATGAAATTATTTAAATTCCTCAAGCACAGCTGTCACGCTCATTACTGGACTTCTACCTTTGGTCCCAGAAGTCCAGGTTCATCCTCCAGAACTTTAAATAATTCCTTCATGGCTCCTCTCAGAAACTGCCTCCTCTCTCTGTGCATAGCTCCACTGGTAATAACAGGAAATGGACATGGGCATTCGGTTCTCACAGCTCATTTCAAAGTAAACACACATCAATGAATATTTATGACACAAAAGTGGAAAAAACTTTGCTAAGTTTCCTGCCAGTCTCACCTGTTGACTATAGCGTGCTCACGACATTCCTTGATGTCTGCAACTCGCTTGCTATACCTGATAAAAACGAGGAAAAAACGTAATGTGTAATGCAATAAGAAAAAAATGTAAATGCAATAAGAAGATAATTAACAATCTAAAAAAAAAAGAAAAAATCAAAGCACATATAGATGGATTAATCCCAGTGTTTAGGGAATATTGACCTTCATCAAATATGTATTAACTTTGCAGAGGAATCAGTTTTCATCTTCTGAAACTCTAAAGAAATACTCTGTAATCAGTAAGTGCTGTACTGTAATCTTCAGTTTATACTATATATCATATCACTTTAATCCCCTTTTCTCTCCAACTTTTAGTCTATAATCCATGCTCTTCTTCTCCACATATAAAGACACACTAACGAGTCTTACTCTTGTTATTACTTTATTTGTTGTTTGTTGTAATTTTGAAAGGATAATTTAAGATTATTTTATCACTCATTTTAAGTTGGTCCTGCTTCAGCTGCATGTCTAGCAGTTTTATAACTCAGTAGTTGCTTTAGATAAGTTAAAAATGTATTCTCCACAAAACTTAACGTAATTTTGCATTACCTACTTTGAAAACAGTGCTTAGCAATATACTAAAAATGTGTGCTGCTAACTATGTTGTCAAGTGATTCTTTTAAAAAATACTTTTCACGATTGATGCAATTTTGTTAATTACAAACTTTTGTAGATAACTTTTGTAATATTTTTAATTGGATTGATGTTTTGGGCCATCATTGATCATCTGTGTAGTAATCTGATATATAATAATTTTCTTCAAAAACCTAAACTGTAAAGTATCTGGCAGTTAAGAGTTAAGAGTTAAGTATGTAGGCTCAGTGCAGCACATCCAGAATTAATGAGCCATCAAAGAGACCAGACGAGAGATCCTCAACAGTTCAGAACTCTTTAATGCAGGGCAGAGATACTAGAATGGCTTAAGATGCATTTTTAAATCAGGTCTCTTTTGTTAACAGTCTGAAATATGACAGTACTGTCATCTTGCACTCATTGTCTATCATCTTGCTTTTTAAAGTTTTATTCATCAATTAGGACTATTTCAGTACACTGTAGCAGTGCAGCTTACATACCCTTTGATGCTGTCGAAGAGGTCCTCGGAGACCTTGTGTATGTTGAGTACCTCATCTCTGGTGAGGGTGAGGTAGAGGCCGCTCCGCAGAGCCATCTTCCACAGCTCCTGGGAGGCCTGGTTTGTATTCAGGCTGGTGTGGCACAACAGGAAGCCGACTACAGGGAGCACAGTCAGCAGCATTTATTACACAATCTGCGGGGCTGGCACCTCACTGCTGCATGTGTTTACATGTCATTAATTGGGTTTAAGAATCTTTTGCTGAAACCTTTTTTTTATTTAAGTACAAAGCTTTTTGTCTTATCACAAGTCAAAGTTTTCAAGATGTTAAATGGACATAACCAAAGTTGAAACCGTTGGAAATGTTTTAAATTGTGGCATTAACTGGTATTCAAAGAAAAATCTCAGACAACACAATGCTCCTGCCAGCCCAATAGTCATTTACGAACATTTTTAACTGGCAATTCTTCAACAAGTAATACTATCCTATTTATACTGTTGTTTTGTGCACTTCTGCCTTTTCATATATGTGCAGGATGTCAGTGTGTCTGATCTGTTTAAGCTACAACAGGACAAACGTCTTAAAATGCTGCAGGCACTGATATTTAAATACAGTACACCGGCATAATCTTTTTATATTTATATAGAGTAAACAGATAGAGGAAGTTATTATTCAGGATGAGTAACACTTACTAATGATCCACCGCTCCATCACCTCCATAGACAGATATTCACATGCCATCTGTGGTGAACAACCAAGCTTATTAACTGCCACACACTGACACATTCAAAACAGCCTTACATGTACTAAACTTACGATGAAGTAAAATCATCCTGTCGGTTTGACTATATGGTAGCCACCAGCATGTTCATTGCTACTCAATGCTTGTTCCACCTTAAAAAGAAAATCAATATCTTTAAAGATTCTACACCATAACCACCTCATGTGATACAGTATTTTTCCTTTTTCCAAAAAGCTCAAAAGCCCAATCAGTATCAGTATAGTACTCTACAGACTTTAAATTATTGCTTTCAAATATATTGTATCTTTTCATGAGAAAAAATGTTGCCTGGAGGTCTCTTTCTTGGCTGGGCTAGTGGTTCTTTTATGAAGAAGCCATGGGAAACAGGGATCATGACATTACATCAAAGGGGCCATAATGGCCGTGTTCGAACACAGCACAGAGGATGACAGAGGACTGTGCAGAAAAGGGAGATGGAAACAAGTAAAAGCTCAAGGAGGAGCAGAGAGGTCAAAACACAATAAAATAAATCATTTTCGAAATGATAGCTCTATAATGGGAGGACAGGGAAAATGGGAGACAGTGCTACTAATGTTAAGTGGACTGTCTCTGGCCTTCAAGACAATATATATACTGTTACTGCACCTTTTGGCTGTGACACCTTCTCTCATTTCTGTGCCTGACATCACTGGGAAAACCACATTTTAGACACTACACCCCTTCCTCTGTCTTTCTTCCTCTGTCAGAGATAAATACAGAAGGAGAGGCGACGGGAGGGCGGACTCACGGTGTCGCAGCAGGCCGGGTCCAGCATGGCAGCTGGAGCACTGAGCAGGCTGAGGAGCTGGGCGCTCCGCCACTGCTCTGCTGGCAGGTTCCTGCGTGGGTAGACCATCTTCAGAGACAGCAACGCCGCCGTCACAGCCTTGGAGAGGGACAGAAAAGGAGAGGAAAACAGTGAGTGAGGAAGCTGGAGAGAGGCAGAATAAGAGGAAGAAGCAAAATGACTGAGATGTAGAGAGACAGCAATACAGCAAAGCTGTGGTTTACTGTTTTTACACACAGGCATATTTTATGATCCACCACACAGACCGGTGTAACTGCCAGTGTTAAAGAAGTAAATCAAAGTGATAAATCATTTGTATTATTATTATATAATTTGTATTTTATCGTGTTAGTTATGTGTACAAGGTACACCTGTAGTATCTGGCAGTTGTACGTCCACATACATTTGTGTACTTTTGGTCTGGGGCTGTCCATCCCTTAGTTCCAGTTAAGGTAAGTNAGGCTGCAAATCAATAATAGTCGTTTTGGAACGAGATGTTCAACAATCACATATGGGTGGCCTTATAGTATTACACCCGAGAGGTAGTGTTATAATAAGAGAAAACAGAAGTGTGTATCATTTAGTATTTGTGTGAAATATGTGAACATAAACAAAAATATCAAAATGTGTGGTGGAGCTGAATTAATATCTGGACAAAGTTTGATTAAACTGAACATTTCAATTAAAGCAAATCATCAACGGTTTATGTACCTTTGCACTGTATATCAACAGTGACACACAGAACTTACCCTTGTGTGAGGGCCAAACTCCTCCGTGAGCTTCTTCCAAGGATGCTCATACTCCACAAACATCTGGCCAAGCCGTGGGTAGGAGGGGTCACTGCAGGATTAATTTCAGTATGTAAGAAATCAATGCAGGGAAGAGAAGATAATAATACAGTGCCGCCAGTACTGCATCAGTCTAGCATTACCTACAGGGATTTTATTGATGATAAAAGTTTTGGATTGCATAAATTACATCATTTTATACAGCTTCAGTTTTGGCTGGCTGAAATAATGAAGAGCTGAGGCTGTTCCCTCTCCAGGGGCTAGCTGTGTGAGGTGTGCAAGTCAAATGTGACATTAAAATGCACGTGTTTGTGTTCCCTGCTCACGTCTCAAATTGAGATGAGCATCCTGCGTTTTTTGGAGTGTATAAATAAATATCATGCAAAGTGGGCAGACTCAAAATGTCAGAATACCTCTTGGCACTCAGAAAAGGTTAGTTGGTGGGCTGTTGACATCTGCGGCAATTAAAATTCTAATTAATAATGAGGATCAGAAAAATAGTCGTGTTGATGGATGCAGAAACTCGTGCTTAAATGAAGTGTTTGTCGTAGCTAGAAGGTGCACTTAGCAAATACAACCCCTTGTTGACTGAATGCTGTCTTGATCAATAGGGGTGAGTAAATGGAAAACACATCCATTCATCAATCAAATTACTTTGTACTCTCTATATATGATGTCACTTCAGTATCCCTTAAGCAGTTTCATGTTCTCCCACCTGCTCCCGTTGGTCATCTCATGGGCACAGTTGAACATCCCCACCAGTGCCTTCTTGTCATCGATGCGAGAGAGCGTTATGATAACAGATGTGTAGGTGATGATCAGATCCAAGTAGCTCTTGGTGAAGTCAAAATTGATCGCCTGGAATCAAAATTTCAGTGTAGTCAGTGGGCCTGAAAAATACTTACTTACAGTGGTTTGAATTATTTAGATCTTTTGTCACTTTTTCCCCAACCTGAACCTCAAGGGGGTTGATAGATTATGATAGATTTGGGGTGAAGTATCACTTTAATATTATTTGCCAGTTTAAAAAGGAATTACATCGCAGATCCTTTTAAGAGTCTCAAAGGTGAATGCAAAATGTGTTACGACTGCAATAATAAGGATTCACTCAAAGAGACTTAAGTCAGCATTTATTGCGACAAATGGATCTGCAGTTGTATTTGACAAAAAAAGATCCTGTGCTGAGAGAGGCTCCCTAAATAAATCCAAACAGTGTGAGATGCTTAAAATGCCCACATTAACTGTGCAGATCAGATCACAGGGGACACAGCACATCACTGAAATATACAGTAGGATATACATAATGCACAAGGCAAGAGGTGCCACTTTGATTATGATAATAAAAAAAACCTGACAACCCGAACAGTAGGAGGTCGGGTGCGGTAAGAAAACACAACCTGCACCGTGTAGCAGGAAGGAGTACACAGCATAGTGGCAGCAGCAGCATGAATAAGGAGAAGTGAGTGGGAGCTTGTCAGATTACCAGCAGATGTTGCGTATGGCTGTGGCACTTTCCCTGATTTAGAACAATTACGAGCCACACAGTAAATACTTACAATGTCAAAGAAGCACTGACAGGCATCCATGGTGTTCAGCAACTCGTAAACGTGGTCCTGAATGTAGAATAGAGAAGGATTGGATTAGAAAACAGACAAAGCAACTTTCAAATCATGTTAAGCTTCTAATGTGATTTCCTAAACACATTATCATCTTCATAGATTTCTATAGCCTTATAATCATTACACATTTGCATATTTCTACAACACCCTGATTGAGTTATTCTCAGTCTCACAAGTACAGATGATGCCTTGGCCTGGCTGTGACCTCCATCACAGGAATATGCAAATGTGAAGGGAGCTGTAACAAACTGCACCAAACCACAGTGAGCTAACTGATATTTGGAATACAATCAATTATTTTCCTATATCAGAAAAAGCTACTCTAAATGTAAATTTATTCAGTAAACCAAAATGTCTAAAATAATGGGGTCTGCAGAAGGAAAAACAGAGGGAGAAAGAGAGAGAGTACGGCAAACACCATCAGTGTGCTCTATTATCAGTTTTTTAAAGATTAATGTATATTTATTCTTCATTTTCTTTGTTTTTCACTGTTTGTCACTGTAGACAGTTGTTATGTTATGTTTCTGTTTCTTCCTCCGCTGTTGCAATGCAGGTCCTCGTCATGTTACGTCAACAAAGCAAATCTGAAATGTGAAACTTGAGAAGAAAGGAAGAAAAGAAAGAGACAGAGAGAGACAATCACCCTGAACTCTATGACGTCCAGGAAAGAGTCATAGTAGCTTGTTGTGGCTGCCAACACTTCAGATTTCTGTCGCTGTATGCTGGTCAGATTTTGCTGCAACAAACAATAAAGAGAACGTTTCATTACTGGTCAGGTATTATGAGACGTGACTTTGAGCGCAAAGTAGACTATTGAAGTCCTTCTTCCTGTGGGTAAGTTAATTAGCTCCACTTGCTACTTGATTAAACCATCAGCCATATGCAAACGTTTAAATGAAACAAACAAATATGTAAACATAGTATGGACAAGTCAGTTACTTTACAATCTCATAATAACACATTTGTTTTCTTGAGATCAGAAGATAGTTATGTGAGAACAAAGAAAACAGTAATATTTCGACATACCTGTCAAAACAGGTTTCTCGTGAACATAAATTAGGTATTTTGACAACCCGACTTAATGTCATGTTTTCAGAATTATTATTTATGGACTGAGAACAAACAAACCTTTTTTCTGTCAACATCCAAAAATAATGACTGCATGATCACAACAAAACAAAACATGAACACTAAGTGTAGAAAGCAGGGCTGAGGCGTGCAGTCGTACTTACAATGTTTCCTCTGAAGTCAATGTTGGGGAATTTCTTGTTGATGTACTTGATGGCAGACTCCATGGCTTTATCTGTTAGGAGGGATGGCCGCAACTTAGGGTCCGCACAGGTCTGCAACAGAGGTTAGGAAATGATAAAGATGTGATGCGATCATACTATAACGCTTCACTTGGGGGGGTTGGCAGTTAAATCCTTGATTTTTTACAAATTTTCATGCCCTTCCATCGTGCTCTATGGGTTCTCTTGACAGGATTTCATCATAATTTCTTTACATTTAGTGTGTCGGGCTAGAAAAACAAACTCGTCAGAAGAAAGTCGCTGAATCTTCAGACTAGCTGGGAAAATTGAGGGCAGACGGAGTACAGTAATAATGCTTTCGCCCCCACTCAACAACCACCCTCAAGGTGACCTTGAGCAGGATAGTTAACACCGAACTGCTCCAGTGGGGCTGTTTAGAAGCTGACAGGAGACGACTGTGTAGCAGCTCCCACGTGTTAAGTCTGACTGCGAAAATAAAAAATGCATGCATGCTCAGCACATCTTCACTCGGCAAGGTTTTTTTAAAATGGCTGTTCTTTCACTTCTCCTCCTGATAAATGCAATCCTAAAGTAAGTGCATACACATGCTCGTGTAGGGTTACAGAAAGGGGGGCAGTACCATATCATGCTGTCTCTGGAGTCACCTTATAACGGTTAATTACACTCTCTAATTTCTTCATTATATTTCACTGGTCTGTTTGGGTCTACTCTGACGTGCGAGTCTCTCAGCAGTCAGCTCAGAATAACTGAAATTTGAGGTGACTGACAGCTCCGCCTGACTTCCTGTTTGCACTTCCTCTTTGGAGAAATAAGCTCAGTTGCAGTTGGACAGTGCTGTATTCTGCTAAGCGAGTATACACACAAACTACTTTTGTAAACAGCTGTTACAATTATCTCACATCATTTCATTACCACAGTTTGAGTTACAGCTCCTGGAGAGTTTCTTGACTTTGAGAGACATTACTTGGTTATTGTTGGTGGTTTGCGTCCTTATAAGGCTCTGTGGTACTTTTGTGCATTCCAGATAAAGCACTTTAACATTTTTGGCTTTATACATTAATTATTCTTTGCACTGTACATACAAATGTATATTGTTATCTGTACAATCCAGCCCCTGAGCCCTTTTAACATTTCTATGGAATCTGAAAATAGAAATTAACGCGTACAATTATAAATATGATTCAATTTTAATTTATTCCTAAGAGAATAACCATGTACTGATATGTTTACTCTTATGTATATATTTATATTGTGTAATAATTGTGTGCAGGTGCAAATTCTGACATATTTGCCAAGCGTATGAGATGAAAGTCAAGTTCCTTATTTCTCGTTTCTGTTACACACACCACTTGCCTCTATAAATCTTCCTATTCTCACCTTCTTGATGTAGTTCATGCGTATGAGCACCCCATTCCCTCTTTCATTGAGAATGGTGAGTTTTTCAGCTAGTTTCTGTTGGTAGTCCATGGCTCCAGAAACGCCGCACCTCTCCCTCCGTTCGAGCCTTGGCCTCCTGATCCTGTGTAGCGGTTGAGCCCTCGGAAACAAGTGCACCCAGAGCCTCACCCTGACACTAGGTCACATGGGGCTCATGGCTGGAGGTGGAGCCATGACTTGAGTTGGGCTGAGTGTTAAAATCGCCCACGTACTGTAACTGTATGTCAAAAAGAAGATATAACTTGTTTTGTTTTTTTTAAAAGAAGAAGAGAAATCAAAAATTCACAAAATTACAAAACTTGGAAGAAGAAGTGTTCTTTGGCACATTTGAATTCTCAGTCACATTTTAAGAAATTACAATTTCCACAATTTATTGTATCACTCAACAGTTTGATTTGATGCTGAAGAAAAAACATATTATTTGTAATATATTGTTATGTAAATGAACAGCAACGTCATGTTTCCTGTCTGTTAAACAAACACTGCCTCTATTGTTGTGTGCAGTTTGAGCTACTTCCTCTTGCTCTGCAAAAAAAAAAAGAAAAAAGTTTGCTCTTTCACCACAAGATGGCACTATTTACCAACTGAAGCTGTGTTTCTCATTGAATGAATGGGGGATCAATTATGCAACAACTTTTGAAAAGATAGAGAGTTATGTTGCAGGCCTACAAAAGACAGTTTTCATCTATCCAGGGAAAACTTGCAATAACTCATCCTGAACACTCAATTCCAACACAAAACTTGACGTTTACTTGGATGAGATGCATTGAACCACAGGCTATAACAACACACTGTGTTTTAGATACAAGGTTCACATCCACAAAAGATTGAGCACCATTCGTTGTTACTTCAGGGGATCATAAGACTTCATAATGTTGTGGTAACAACATTGTTTTCAATGTATAGTCTGTACTGTGGTCTTGCTTCCTGGGCACACAAATGGATTTAAAAGGCTTGTAAATCTTGCAAGAGTCCAGAATTTGTCTCAAAGTGCAGTTTGGCTCCTAAGAAATAATATAATTAGAATGTGTCTCTTACAAATCATCTGGAACCCGGTCGCATTACTTCCACATCAAGCTATTCTCACTTCCAGCATAATTACTGAGACTAAAGACTTTGTCATGTAAACTAGAAAGGCTCTAAGTTATTCAGCAACGAAGTGTTGTTTTCTGTTTTCCCTGCAAGACCCCAATAACTCCCCTTGGAATTTAGTAACAGGTTCAGTAAAGAGTAAATTGAAGACTGCAGAGTAGAGTACTGTAGAGCTTAGAGAGAGTAATTTTCTTAATGAGAGTCACTAAAGTCAACCACAGTGAGCACAGCGCTAAGCAAAGCGATGATTGATGTTAAGTGGACTCGAAGAAATAATCTGTTTATTATTTCCCCACTGGCAGAAGCTCAGAGAGCGGTAGACATGTTAACAAGGCTGTCTGGGAAAGCAGACAGGAGGATGTGGATGTGGGTGGGTGGGGGGCTTGGTGGACAGGGGGGTACAGAGTTTATAAATCTCTTACCCTCTGTGAACCAAGTAAAAAATTTGGATTCTTACCTGGCTCATTATGAAAGAGAGAGGTGCATGAAGCTGTTTGGCTCATAATTTGTGAAACCAGGAACTTGTTCCAGATGGCCACGCTGCAACTGAGGCTGAGACAGCAGCTGAAACAGGGTTATGGTCACAAATACAGATTTGAGAATACGATTGGAGCTGTGGAATATAGAGTGGGTGAAAAAAACTGAGATTAGAGGTAAGACTGTGCTGAATAGACCATTGGGCTGATCCAGGTCAGTGGAGGATGACTGCTTTTGGAGTTTGAAGTATAACCTATGGAGAAAGGGTCAGGTGTTGGGTCTGAAATATGATCAATCATCTCTGAGCACTGTAGGACATACTAAATAAAACATTAAAACAGCAGTGCATGATGGCTCCTATATTGCTGCATCTGTTAGTGTAGGACATATGCTAGTTGAGTCTTACAGGAAAGATCTATAGAAGAGCTATGATCAAGATGCAACCAAATGAGATGACTATTCTACCACTATATGACTGATCAAAACTATCAGGGGGGATCTTTATAATGGCCTTATACATTGAAAACAACAGGGTATTCCTTGCAGTCTGTGAGCAGGGCTGCAGGAGGAGGTAATGATAGAGGACGGGTTTGAGGAAGTGCTCCCAGCTCCGGCTGCAGCCCAGATGTCAGAAGAGAGATGGCAAAACACATGGGCCTGTCTAATAAATACAATATAGGCAAGTATAATATGGGCTGCTGTGGTATGAGCGTTACCCTTCTGTAAATATATCAGCAGAACTATTTGACACACTTTAGATTAACTTACAAGCAGCCGTAATCAATATTTTTATATTTTTACTCTGCAGTTCCCCTCAGCGCGACAGTGTTTCAGTATCTTTTAGCTCATTGTTATGGTTTACTGTTTTGGTTCACTCTTACTGCTCTCATAGTGTCATTTTTGGACAGCTGTTTTCAGCGAAAAAGCTCTTAAATTACTTAGAATGTTGTACTACTAAAAACGTTAGCCTCAGATAGCTAGCTAGTATAACTAATGGTTAACTAGTTTGGTTAGCAAACGGCTATCAACTAAACTAAATTCTGCTAAGTTACATGTGAACAATCACGAAACATAATAAAAAGAGTACTTACAGATTAATGCTCCATTATTTGGGAGTAGTTAAAAGATGTTTAGTCACAGATTTGACAAAATGGTGGATGCTAGTTGTGGAATGTAACTAAGTATTGCTCTTAAGTAAAAATTCGAGTCCAAGTACTTGAAAATTTTCATACCTTTCCTGTCCAGCGAAAACCATGAATCTCCAGATTTCTCTCTCTAGATAAACTATTTAAATCCCTCTTGGAT
This sequence comes from Oplegnathus fasciatus, assembly GCA_003416845.1. Classification (NCBI taxonomy): domain Eukaryota; kingdom Metazoa; phylum Chordata; class Actinopteri; order Centrarchiformes; family Oplegnathidae; genus Oplegnathus; species Oplegnathus fasciatus. Next base: position 581,713 of record NTHP01000052.1, read on the forward strand.
TAGCTGGAAGATGCATCATCATGGTGCTGAAAGCAGGCTGTTTTTCTGAGCTCATGAAAAAGTTGACTTTTTAGAGATACGTGTTTCTCACAAGACCAGCGATGCTACAAACATATGATGATCTTACAGACCATGATGCATTGCTGTAGAAACTACCCAACAGTATATAAAGTTGTTAAAATGAGCTCAACCTTAAACAGTAAAATGCAACATACACATTAATGCAGCAGTAACATTAATCCAAAAACATCATATATAATAGTGAAACACTGACAGGGACATTTTTTTCTGCATAATGACTACTTTCAATTTTTATACTTTAAAAAACAACTGCTGATAATACTTTAATACTTTTACTTAAAAGCACTCTATGGAGTTTTTAACTGGTTATGAAACAGTCTCAATTTAATACCGATGCCTCTATATGACCTACATAAGCAAACAAGACCAACAGCGAGAAGATTGGCTATTTCTATTAGTTTCTAATAGTTATTCTTAATGCCTGCCACCACGTCGGATTTTTCTGCAAGATCAGACAAAACGGCACTGGGGTTTGCTCTGGCTGAATTCGAGTTGCTTCAGCCGCTAAGTGAAGGTCCGTCTCCGGAGCTGCTGCCAGCCCTCCTCCCGAACCTAACGTTAGGTGAAACACTACCGCCTTTGTCCACAGGGACCGCCAAAATCAACACAAAATGAAAAGTTCCATTGAGCTGCTTTAAAAGCACTCTATGGAGTTTTTAACTGGTTATGAAACAGTCTCAATTTAATACCGATGCCTCTATTTGACCTACATAAGCAAACGAGACCAACAGCAAGAAGATTGGCTATTTCCATTAGTTTCTAATAGTTATTCTTAATGCCTGCCACCGGGTTGGATTTCTCCTCAAAGTCAGACGAAGCGCCGCTGGGCTTTGCTCTGGCTGAATTTGAGTTGCTTCAGCCGCTAAGTGAAGGTCTGTCTCCGGAGCTGCCGCCCGCTCTCCTCCCGGCAAAGTAGTCTCCATGTGGCAGGGAGTGAAGCGGAGGGAACATGTAAACGTTAGGTGAAACACTACCGCCAAATCAACACAAAATGAAAAGTTCCACAGAGTTGCTTTAAGTAAGGTTTTGAATGCAGGACTTTTACTTGTAGTGGAGTATTTTCACAGTAGTATTCATATTTTTACTAGAGTAAAGGATCTGAATATTCTTCCACTACTGGTGGATGTAACAGTGTCAGTTAAACTGCTGTGAACCGTTGCAGTAGTAGTTGCTATTAGCAACAGAAGGTTCAAGTGAAACCAACGGCTGGCGGCAGAATACAAGCTGCTGTCATGAATGTTACTATATCAAATATACAGTATACTGTATGACAGTTTACCTGGCCACCGCCCCCATTGTGATATACGAACAAATGTTCTACTGGGCCTGTAACTATCTTTGGCTTTCTCAGCCTTTGGTCCTTTGACTTATCAAAGGATGTGGCATTTCTCTTTTAAGAAAATTGGCGTAAATTTGGCCCCCAGCTATGACATCCTGCACAGCATGTAATTACACATCTAAATGGTTAAACATATAGGGGAGTTAAAAGAGGCAGCATTCTTCCATGGCACGTTGGGACATGGTACAGAGACAGAAAGGAAAACAAGACACTGAGGATAATATACAGCCCTGATGAAAAGAGTTCAATATCATTGGCAGGCAGCAACAACATAGACATTAAATCTTAACACTTTTACAGCTTAAAGGCAACATGGAACGTACTGTATGTGATGAGTGAGGATACGTGCATACAAGTTCGTATAAACATGACTGATAATGATCTCTTCAGAATCAGACACACTTTATTCGCTTGGCATATAAATTACAAGGAAAACTTTTTCAAAGTCACTTTTTTCTTCATGCTGACTGGATTTCTGCTGCACTTATCCTCCATCCCCAAGAGGACTGAATTCTGTGTTGTTTTCAGCTGGAAGGAGTTAAATGGTTTAGTCTAGCTTCTACTTTGTTGAAACACTAGTGTTTTGTATTAGTGTACTAATTTAACACAAAGTAACAAAGAAACAAAGAAATATTCGAATGCATCATTGAAAATATGGACAGTTAAGCATCGGTATCAGCAGATAAGGGTAATAGAACAAGTACTCAGATTCCTTACTCAGGTAAAAGTACATATTCTATATGCCAAGTTTACTATATACTATTCTTTACTGTAGTTTTCTGTATGTTGTCTCTGTTCATCAGGTGGTATTTCCATGTTGAGTCAGTAGTTGTCTCCCCTCAGGTTTTCATGCCAAACTGACATGTGGTAGCATACTAACACCAGAGAAGGTGGGATGACAGCGGGGTGAGAGAGGTTCAAACAGAGAAACATAGGTAGGAGAGACACGTTGAGAGAGAGAGCAATGACCCTACAGCTGGAAGAGGGATGCAAAAAGAGGCAGAGTGACCAAATGACCCCAATGACCTGAGGCTGCTTTACTCAAACTCAGGAGGAGTGTAACTGCAGGACACCAGACCTGCCCTCCTACTTTGTCTGATAATTATACAGTGAACTGAGGGAGGGTGGAGGGACTCAATAAATTATGAGAAAAGTGGCATATGTGCTTGCAAGTGCACACTCACACACACACACACACTCACGCAGGACCCGACAGAGTGTGCCAGTGGGCAGCTCCAGTAAATGCATGGCAGAGTGACATTCACAGACTTGTAAATCCAGTAACCTGGCAAGACTTCACACAGACAGCTGGGAGAAAGAAAGAGAGTCAGACAGAACCAGGCCCACAGACAGAAAGACATTAGAGGTGGAGATGCAGGTCAGGGCACTGAAATGAAGGGAGGGGGTGGTGGAAGTGCCTTCTGAAGGATGGAGTTAGACAGTAATCCCCTCACCTGCGTGGGGGCTCAGATACCAACTGTTTGTTTCAGATTCTGTCTGAGAAAGTGACCTGTTAAGTCTGGTCAAAACTCAAACAGAAAGAATGTTTTTTAGGGATGATAGTGGAAAAGATGTTCATTATACAGCAAAAGACTGACAAATCAGGAGTTGAACAAAGCTCATAGTTGGAGCACAATCATAGCAGGAGCTGTGAAATGTGTGGAATTGCTTGATGGTTCCCACTGTACAGATGGTAGAGCTATCAACTCTTTGCAAGTTTTTCCAAAATACAGCAAAACTCTCATGTGATAGCTCCATTTGCCAGTCATGTGGGCCCTCTGTATGAAGAAGCAAGATCAAGCATAACAAAAGAAGATCACATTTTATGCCCTTCTCTTGATAAAAAACAAAACATTTCACTTGCCCTATGTTAGACCCAAACAAACTAGATGATTCACATTAACACGTGACTTATGAAAGGAAATCAAAGACAGCACACACGTGTAGAAATCTGTAGAAATCTCTGCACTGCTCTGGGTGAAAAAATTCTCAAGGTTTGTTTTCCATTTCCACTCGTGACTTTTTTTTCCTCCCGTACCCTGCTTTTCTCTGGCATCTCTGAGTGCCTGTCAGGGCTCATTTAGCTGGGGTGTGTCCCTTCACTGCACATTGCACTTTTCAAAGACCAATTGGAGCTATATTAATGGGCCAGTTTCTCCCACCCAATCCCCACCTCTTTTTAATTTTCCACCTACTTTGTCTCAGTTTAGTGACCAAGATAATGTGTTGATTGCCCAAACACAAAAGCATGCAATAACTCAAGCTGAGATTCAGAGGGGAAAGCAACAGTGCTTAAAAAGAGCTAAAAATATTTCATTTACAGTAAAAANAAAAAAAGGTCCACTTTTGTAACCACTAGTTGCAAAGACTGTGGCCACTCTGTTACTGTCAAGTGTCTTTGAGGCTGATTTGTTTTCTTTTATCATATTAACAAGGTGGCCGAAAATTGTCAAACCCTCAGTGAAAAGAATGCAAATTGCTCACAGACGATGTGGCCCCGCATCGGAAACGGGTCAGCTGTCTGCCAGCCGCTCAGCTGGTAACACAGATTAAATAACAGGTGGTTTCATTTGCACATTTTTCTTTTTACTTTTACCACTGCAGTGACCTCCACTCTGACTCAGTGACGGTTTGAGTATAAAAATAAAGACTTTGTGGCAGATACTTGGAGCAGAAAGTGCATGGGTCATAATTTATGATTTGTGTATGTATGTGTAAAAGAGTTGCACAGTATTTGTGGGTTGTGGTTTGTCTGGTAAAGTCTTTCCAAGAGTGTTATTATCAGTATAATATCATCTACACTGACTCCACTGACCACAGACTTAGCCATGGGGAGCATACGATTATGTCTTATAAGTTATTCTTTTGCTAATAAAGCACTTCATATGTAGGCTTTTGATTTACACAAATAAAGACTACAGTAAAATCTTTTTTTTCCTGAAAGACTGTACGCTCTTTAATAATGATTAAGGACTCACTCAACATCAGCTGATATCTGGCATCTGGTATGAAAGAAAATGATCAGAGTGGGAGGAGTTGACAAGACGAGGGGAGGGTGAGAAAGGAGAAAAGTGGAATGTAAAGAGTGAGAGGGTGGGAAGAGGGGAAAAAAACTAGGTGACAGGGAGGAGGCAATAGTGAAAATGAGGAGGTGAAGAGAGTGGGCAAGAAATTCCTTCACTGATGTGGGGTTTCCTTCCTGACAAAATCCTCTAAACATGGAATGTAGCAAGCGACTGAGGGAGTACTTGCAATATATTGTGGATGCGAGTGCCCTCTTATATGTTTTACGAGACCTGGCATCTGTACATTTTGAAAAAAGCCAAATGTTCCATTCTGCCCTCGTCTCTATTCTCATCTTCCCCTCTGCCTGCCAGAATGTCTCGTCATGAGAAGAGAGTTACGGTATGCCTAAAGGAAATAGCTCTAGCAGTCATGCATTGAAACCTACTAAGAGCTGCTGCAGAGAGGCTCCCTTCTTTATGGAAAAAAAACCCAGAAAGACAAAAGTGACTGTGGAGAAGATGGCGTGCTAAATGGCAATAAAACGGTCTGTAAAAGGATGGCAGTGTCACTGCTTCTGGGTCATTGTTCACTGTTGTGTTTTCATTTTTATAGAAACGTAATGACCTTTTCTGACTTTTTCTCTTTTCATATTTCAACTTACCAACACATTTTGTCTTCTTTCCCGTCTTTCTGTCATGTATTCTACTAGTGGCTCCCAACGTGTTTGACTTGTGGCCCCTTAAAGGATAAGTCTGATGCTAGGCTATAGTTATACTGTCACCAAATTCCATGAAAAGACCAAAACCAACAATAAACTGAAACTGAAACTGAAACTTACTAATTTTCTGTGTATTCAAAGCCTGATACAGCTTATTTGTCTGTGCCATAGACCTCCATTGTTGTCCTCAAACTGATATAAACACAGCAGTCACACACATCATCACAATGTTGCAGAGACATGTTCCTTCATGACCATGAACATGGGAGCTCTAGTTTATTTTGAGGCAATCCCAGATTTACCATCCTGCTGCCGTAATTACTCACAAGACCACCAAATGTGTATTAATGCGCAGCTGAAAATAGTCCCAAGCAAAATGCATTATTGAATCCTGATACAGTAACATTTGCTAAAAACTACAGTGCCCAGCTGTTTTAGGAAATTACTGAGCCTTTGAAAAAAATTTAACTATATATTTGTGACCCACTTTTAACAATTTATGTCTTCAGTAGGAACAATGGGCTTGGGGCTGAGAGCCACAGACAGGGTGGGGAAGTCAGAAAGTATTGAAAAATAGACCAACATTTTAGAAATATATAGAATAAAAATGTACTGTAGAAAATATATTATAACACCAGCCTTATTTTTGAAATAATGTCATGTCCGCTTGGGCTCCCTCGCAATTACATAGAGTGACTTTTTTTCCTTCTTTAAGACACAGAACACAATGGGATTAAGAGGAAAAGACAGTTAATTAACATTAGTTAGTTAGTTAACATTAATTCTCAAAACAAATATTAGTATGGAACCACTGCATTATACCACTAACTGCTCAGAGAGACTGGTCAGTGTGCCTACAAAAAACTTGTCTTTACCTCCACATTCTCACTCTCTGTCATCACCTGTAGGTGGCGCACTCTTCCTGGCAGTAGCTATGGACAGTGTGGAGACCTGTGGCTCTGGCCCACTGTCTGCTGTCTATGAGGCCATTGTATCAATGAGGTAAAGATAGCATCTCTCAGTAGACATCACCTCCATAGACACAGAGTGCCCAGTGTTCACGTCCAACCGCCCATGAATGAGAGCTCAGCGGCTGGCTGAAAACGCTGCTCCGCTCCCCTTGACAAGTCTCTTTCTTCTATTTCTGTTTTTTCTTCTCCCTCTCCCTCTTCTCCCCTCCCACCCCCTTCTCTCTCCCTGTTTTACTGTCTCTGTCCTAATTACACCAAACACTGACCTCAACACACTTATAGCCTCATCATCTCTCAGCTCCCCCTGTGATTTACTGCCTGTAATGTGCTCACATAACCTATTGTTGAAAACAGCTACAGATTGTGACACTGTGAATAATGTAAAATAACCTCACAAAAAGGCTATCGAAGTAATTATTTCAACTCATATAAATGGTATCAAGGTGATACGATTGTAGACGAGTGGAGGGACTGCCCAATCACTACTCTGTCCAGGTGGAAATACCTCCTTTAATCTCAAATAATGATTACATCAAGTATTCGCTCTTCTGCCAGTGTATTACGAACAGCTGACATGGGTATCCATCTGTTTCCATGGCAACTCACTCCCCTGACATTCGGCAGGGCAGCGAGCGAGCTGAAGGTCAGGCCAGGTGTGCATTAACCTGTCATCACACGAGGATGGCAGCTGATGAGGCTGCTGCAGGAGGGAGGTGATGACCGACAAGGTAATTGTGTCTGTCAGGCTGGGAGATCTAATCCTCTCCCCTGTCAGGCCTCTGCAGTAACACCCAGTGAAGCACACCAAGCAGGCAGTTATCCAAATGAGCACTGCCCCATGCAATATATAATTAGCTGGAAACATAGGCTGTCACATTTACATGAAATCTGTGTGAGATCAGTGTATATTTTCTACAGAGCTTGGGTTCACTTTTCAGTCCATATTACAAAAGAGACAATAACTCTGCTAAGAAATGCTAATGCACTTGCTCATATGATTTTCACCAGTCTTTTCTGTGTTTCCTTCAGGTGAAAGTCTGGGTCTCAGGTACTGTAAAACATGAATGTTTCAAAATCTTGGTGCTCACTGTGAAAGGACTGCACTTTTATTACAGGACAATTCTTCATTACAGAATATGAGCTCTTATTTAATACATTTTCCATACACTGTCTTCTAGCAGATCCGTTCTGAAAGAGACGTGATGTGTAAATCTGAAATGTAATTTTGACATAATGAGTACATTTATCTCCAAAGTTGCAAAATGTTCATACTGAACGTACCTGTAAAACGTTGATTTCATTAGTTTTCCTATAATATCTGTTTGTAGTAACTACGGCATAGTTAATGTTTCTATGGTTATGTTTAGGTACTTAAAGCACTTGGTTAAGGTCAGAGAAAGATTATGGTCTATGAGTATTTTACCAAAATCACAATCTTTCTCTACCTTTAACCTAAGTGGGGTTTTTTTGCCTCAACCTAACCACATACTGGACTGGATGAGGATGAGTCCTGTGTCGTGTATAAGAACCACCTCCTCATGACTTTCTTGGCTGGAGAATTGCTGCCAGTGAACATATTTGCAGGCAGCAATTAGGTTTCCTTCAAAACCTATTAGACAAAGCAATATAGTAGTGTATAATAGTAGATAAATGTAATTTCTGGGAGGCAAGGTTGAATTTTTCTGACTGCGTCTTTCATTTACACATTATGTTGGGCCAACCTGTACTACACTAACTTTTCCCATCTTGGAAATCCAGTCAGTATTTGCCCTGAAAACACTCAAACCTGGACTCTTGCTCCTATATTCTATAACCATCTGCAGAATAACCTCTGTCAGAGCAGGACAACTATGTTCTGTCATTCCTCAGGTAATTCCTGAGACCCAATCCAGCTGCACTTTCCCCCTCCATCCCCACCTCCACCAACTCAAATTACCACATTCCTTTGCCCCCAACCTGCTCTTTAGAGTCTAAAAGTGAACGGATGCCTGAGGAGAAGTGCACATACTCTGTACAGAAAATACCTGCACAGAGGAGAGAGACACAGCACTGAGTGTTTTAGAGGAAGTTCATTACAGTTCAAAGCTGCAACAGACAGCACTGGTGCTAAATTGGTTCAGGAGGTCACATCACTGTGCTGTAGTCAGAGCTCAGGAGAGCATTCTGCTTTTCCTCATGTTAGGAAAATCAAAATGAAAACACTGTTTCTCTTCATCACATTCTATAACTGCCAAATATTACTCTTCTTTCTCTCAAGATAATACAATCTGGTTGACTCTTGTGTTGGTCAGCCTTCTTCCGTAAGCTTTTATTTGCAATTTTTAAAGCAGTTGTTGTTATGATTGGTCCTGGACTTTTTGTTGTTTAGTGGATAATTCAATTTGTTTGTTTTTTACAGGTTGTGTCTTATTTTTGTAGTTTAGGCCAGTATCCCCATCGTTACTAATGACATTGTACTGACCAAGTTAAATCTGTTTGATTTTCTGGCCTTGGTCTTGGGGGCAGTGCAACATGATGTTAACACAACACCGACATGTTATTATCTTATAACGTTGTTAAAGCGAACGTGATAGCAAACAGTGGCTTACTGACCCATCCAGTAGACACAGAATAAAATCAGCATTTATTTGGAGTCGTGTTTGTCTCCACCTGAAGGATATAAGTCAAATATTCACTCTCCTTGTAGCTCTATTTTGGTCTCTACCAACAGCTGCCGAAATGATGCTGATGAGAGCGGTGCGAGGGAACAATAAAGTTGTAGGCCAAACTACAAAAAAAAGTTGTGTGATAATCCTCTGTGGGTTTGTCACTACCAGCGACCCCTTTCACAGTATACATAGTCATGTCATCCCTTGTTAATATTAAGATGTAGATGATAGCAGCTTTCATTGCTGAGATATGGTAACGCAGCGACTCCTTGTTACACGACCTTGTGTTGTAAAATGACCATTAAGTGAACCCTTGAACCCTTGAACCCCTTGAACCCTTGAAACAGATAATTCTGATGGTCACCATTTGTATGGTACTGTATGAGCAACGACAAAATCAGATTCAAGTTGCAATAAACAGGTTTAAGCTTTAATTGAAAGGATCCTCTATAAAAAGTTTAAGAATACTGCTGGACACTGTGTAGTGCAACAATACCGGCAGTATAGTAACATACTGAAAAAAAGAAATGAAGGTGGTGAATAGCTGGGCCTGTATATAAAAACATTTCTAGGTTGACTGCTCTCAGAAGCATTTATTTTTACTTTTTAAATATATTGTATACTGTAGGGTACAGTGGTATCATATGAGGGAAAAAAGTTAAACTATCTCATCATCTTTATAACCCCAGGATTTCACACACTGACAGCAACTCTGAGATATATTGACCTAATTAGTTCCTCTGTGCTGGGCACTTTGATCTCACATCCAATTACAACACGCACACTTTCTTTTAATAAAAACATCAACAGTCATGGCCTTCAAGTTTCTCCAGCGATGTAGGCAGCACCCCAGGACAGACAAGGAAAGACAGAAACATCTTCCCCTCAGGAAACAGGATGTCCCGACTCATACGAGTACCCTCAGCAGACTCAGACCCCCAAACAAAATAAAGTTTTTCCAAAACACAATATGGGGCAATCGGAAGCTCGGGGGCCACCCAAAGCTGTTTCAACCTTTTGATCATCCCTTCATCTACGTCTTTATAGCTTTTCATAAGCAGAGCTGGTTCCAAGTTAAACAAGCTTTCTGCAAACTCATTCAGAAGATAAAGAGAGGGATTGTGCTTTGATAAAAAAAAAAGTAAATTTTAAACATCCTGCAATCAGTCTGGTGATCAGACTTGACCTCATTCTTGTTGGTGTCCATCTTTCTTTATATGTAGTAATAAGACAGAGAAAGTTTGGTTTAACCTGCACTTATGTTGACAATATTTACTCTTAATCACGTGTTAAATGTCATGAACCTAATATGGTTATGCAAAAAAATGTAACCATGCAAGACCGCTTTATATTTATGGCTTTAATCAGAAATGATTAGTTACTGTTAGTAAGGGGCTGTATGCCAATTATTTGGGTTATCAATACTTTCTTGAGCACTTCCCCTTGACTGCAATACCAAATGTCTCCAATATCTAAAAACAATATACCTATGACAATCATTACAAAATGGTGAAAATACAACCACTCTCTATTTTTGAAGAGCAGCTAAATAAATATTTTTTTTACAACCACCATGAGTGACCTGAGCAACGGCTGCATACTGTATCTGTGGCTGACTTAAGGAGCCCAATATTTTTGTCCCACCTCAGATTCCAAATAATACAAAAATGTGAATTAGATCAGATGATACTAAAGGCAAGCCATGGCAAGTTTATTTGCACAGCACCTTTCAACAACAAGGCAATTCAAACTGCTTTACATAAGACATAAAATGCATAAAGAAAAGAAACTGTGTGCCTGAGCAGAACTTTTCTGGGAGTTTGTTACTGTATATAACCTGGTGTATATGAGATCGGATGTCTGACTGTCCCTCATAGTCAAATCAAGTCAAGTCACATGATTCCTATAGAACGTTGCATAGAGTGCAGCGTTAATATCAAGGCACACGTTAATTATTGCTATCTTAATCTTTTACACACAGGTGAATTCTCCCAAAAGTCCCAAAAGACTTCCTTTAGCAAAAATAAAAGATATATAACCCTCTAAAAGATATATAACCCCCTTTTCTGACTCCCCCTCTCCTCCTAATAATTTTCATACAGTCCCTAAGTGGTCAGTATGCTAATTCACAGATATCTAGGAACTAATGATTAGAAACTGGCTTAGTCTGTCCTCAAGTAACTGATCATTCTATTTTTATTTTCTCATCATATAATGCTTGATACAGAGTTAGTGCCCCTTATTTATAAGCAATATACAAACATTTAATAAATAGTACACTATAATGTAGTATGCAGCTATAAGGACATTTTATGTGCTTAGTAATGTCCAGTATTTGTCAGCAATATGACTTCTCCTATAAAGACATATTTATATCATTACAACAGTGTTTTACTATATTGTCATTCATTATCCTGTGGGCCCTCACCTATGGGTGTTCACAAGAGGAGTTATAGTTGTTGACAAATACATTAATAAACATTTATATCAGTTCACGACTACATTATAGTGTGTTATAAACCATTTATGAAATGTTTGAAATGTATGAAATGCTAAATAGCCAATATTCAGGAACTACTTGTTAGTTATTCGTTAATTAATAAGCAGTGAGTTTCCGATTAGTTCCTACCTTGTTCACTGTTACCCAGGATTGTATGGACTTTATTGTTAGGTGTTACCTCAAATAAAGGACTTGAGATCATACATACACTAAATTTAAAGGTGGATGAAATAAAGCAGTTATTCAGTTATACCCAGCAGCAGCAGGCTGAGCAGGCCCAGGATCCAGAGCAGGTCCCCCTGGCCTCCAAGGCCATATGATCTCTTTGCCCACGGAGGAATAAGATCGGGCCTTTCATTTCCTCCCTGCTCTGCACTCTGTGGTGCAGATGCCTGGTTCCTTTCTCCCGTGTGGAGATCTGAACGTGGCTCACAGCAAGCAGATCCTAATCCACAGCGGCGGGGACCTCTCCCTGTCTGTTGTCTTTGCAGATTTGCCCCTTGCTCTGTTTTCAGCGTCAGGGGGAAACGTTTTCCATTACTGGGGAAAGAACATGAATGGTAGCTTTGTTGGTTGGTCTTCTTGTTGGCTTGGCCAGGTCTAGGAGTTCCCCCCACGACCACCACCACTGCATACACCCAAAACCCACTACCACTATAACTACCCCTCTCTTCCTATGTTGTCTTCATTTGTTCTCTTGATACAATAGATGTGTAAAGGTTTATATCTATTCTCTTTCTTTCTACCCATCACTCTCTGTCGGCCGCTCTATTTTTGATCACAGGAAGTGAGAAGTACGGGGCAGGACTGGTAGAGCTTTGATCCAGATGGGGCCGTCTGAGAGCATGAGTAAGACCCAAGAGCTGGGGCTCAACAAAGGATGCTCAGTGCTGCAGGCCGGGCCAACTTTATTTTATGAAGAAAAGGAAAGAGGCTCTGTTTTCATCTCCCATATTTCAGCTTCAGCACATTCTTTATCAAGGAACTCCCATTTGATTTCACGCTGCTCAAGCTGATGTCTAATCACATTTTTACAGGGATTAAACTTAAATTCAGAGTATATACACAATCACCCGAATGACCGCAGACCCCTCAGTAGCCAAAGCGTTTTCTACAGATATTAATTTAATGTGCCTTGGATAATTTCAGCCACTTTGCCTTTGGTCCAGACTGAAATATCTCAACAACTATTTAACGGAATTGCCATGAAATTTGTGCAGACACTGATGGTCCACAGAGGATGAATCCTCATGACTTTGGTAATTCTATGACTTTTCTTCTAGCACCACCATGAGGTTGGCATGTGGGTCAGAGTGAATTGTCTAAACAACTATTGGATGGATTATCATGAAATTTGGTGCACACATTCATGTCCCCCTCAGGATGAATTGTAATAACTTTGGTGATCATCTGACTTTTAATCTGCTGCCATTATCAGGTCAAATTCCAATGTGTCTGCTACATTGGTTTGTGGCCTTACACCTGAAAAACTAGACACTAGACACTCCCATCGGCTTCAGTTGTACTTTGTGTTTAGTGCTAATTGGCAAATGTTAGCATGCAAGTGAACATGGTAAACATTATACCTGGTCAACATCAGCATGTTAACATTTTTATTATGAGCTGCTAGCATGGCTAGATTCTTAGTCTTGTTGTTCCAGAGCAATTAACTTAATTAACTTTTTTTCAAAAGAAAGGAAAGGTTACGAGAAGGCATTTCTCTGACGCAATAGGACAAAAAAAGAAACAGACGTCTTACAAATCATTCAGCACCAGCTACACCTAAGGGATTTTGTAACGACATCAGTGGTCAGAGAGGTCACTAAGGCCGACCACTGTTTGTGGGAGGGCCACTGGTATCCAGGGATATAGCCTGGAGAAGCACGACGGATGCAGAGAGAGGTTAGAAGGAGACAAACAGAGCCGATGGTCAGTTTGTTTGGGATTCTTGAGAGCAGATAGCAGTTCACAAAGCCTTTCTAATGGGAACCAGCTGACCGCTAATAAAGCTATAGCCAGGCTGGAGCTATTTGCTTTTGTTGTGGACCTTTAGAGGGGGGCTTCTGTTTATTGTGCTTTATTCTCCCAAGCCCCTCAAAAGGAGGCAGGAGAAATTTATACAGGGTTAAGTTTACTTTGAGTCCACCGAACTTTATCGAGCTACTCTATGAGTTTTCCCAGAGCGAGAGATTTGCTGATACACCATAAAGTGAAAGTAGACAAATCCTCTTGATTTGCTGACCTTGTTCTACACTTTGAGTTTTCATTTTCTTTGAATGAGGTCTTTCAAGAGGTACTTTTACAGCATATTGAATTTGTTAATGCAGTAACTTCTGCATAGCATTTGGTCAGTAGGTTATGAAGCCTCTTTGAAAATATGAGAGCTTGATTACAAGGTGTGGACTGTGGGGGAATGCATTTAAATATACTGTGTATACACAAACATACACCCAGTTGCCAGTTTATTAGGTACACCTAGCTAAAACCAACACAGTCTAATGCAATAAAGCCTACTTTCATGAAGGTTATGTTCAGTTGAAACAAAAAAGTTGAATCAACACTTCTCTGAAACAGTTTCAGCAAAAACTGAACATTATAACCTTCATGATTTATTGCAGGACTGTTGTATTAGACTGCATTAGTTTTAACTAGTTGTACCTAATAAACTGGCAACTGAGTGAATTTTGCCCATGTCTTTGGCAAGATCTCGGACAGTCAATCAAGAATGGCATTGTAAGAATATAATATACTGTAGATACCTATATTAGTTAATACATGTAAAAGATAAGTTTATATGCTGATTTGAACAGCTCATTTAAACTATGAGGAAACACTTTCACCCCTCATTTGATCATGTACCATTCAACACTGTACTTACTGAGCTAAATGCTATCATGTATGAGCATGCTAACATGGTCACGATGACAACGCTAACATGTTTAGCAGGTATGTTTACCGTGTGCACCATCTTAGTTTAGCATGTTAGCATGCTAACATTTGCTAATTAGCACTAAGCACAAAGTACAGTACAGCTGAGGTGAATTGGTGGTAAACCAAAGTGGTGGTCAAATTAAAACCTTGGTAATGGCGCTAGATTCAAAGTCAGGGATCACTAAAGTTACTGCAATTAATCCTGAGGGGGGCATGAATGTCTGTACTAAATTCCATGCAATCTATCCAATAGTTGTTGAGAGATTTCAGTCTGGACCAAATGATGGACTGACCAGCAGACTGACTGGGATTGCCCTCCATAGAGCCATGCTGCTGGTGTGGCTAATAAAAATAAATACAACACTGTGAAAGTACCTCTAGTATTCCCAAATTCTGCTGTTTGCATCACAAGAAATATGAACTGGGGCTGTGTGGACTGACTGATATTGTAATACTGGGTAGGACAAAATATGATTATACTCGCTCCCTGTAGGCTGCGTCCCCCTTTCTGAATTATGGGATATGTCTGGTTTCCTGTGTAAGAACTTTTCCGCTGCTCATCCAAAATCAACACGGAGGTTGTGCTCAGTTTATGCGGAGAGGCAACAGATAAAGGCGAATTTGCTTCCTCTCTCAAGCTCCTTGTCTTTTATTTTTGCTCAGAAGAGAAACAAGAGTGTTTTGTTTGAGCTTCTGCTGTGTTGCAGAGCATGTCGGTATTCCTTTCAGAAGACGCTTGATTAATTTTTGGAAATGTTCCAAGATCCTGTAGGTGTTGAACTAGAATGGGTGAAAGTTTTCTCTAAATAAAACATATCGTATGTAAGACTTTGTAAAGGCTTCTAATCACTGCCCAGACAGCTACTTAAGGTACTTAATACTTCAATTTCTCAGAAGAACAATAGTACTCAAATCACATTTGATCATCTACATGCCTGATTTTGGAGTTACTATTCATACATATATACAGTAAAACCAATAGTTCATTGTAAAAAACATATGACGCAAATAGTCTTGCATATGTGGGAATGTAAATAATGGCTGTGTAGTGATTTGAATGGTCACCATTAAACAAGGTTGTACAAGTCTGATTTTTTTTAGTCTGTCCAGTGGAAAAATTGAAATGTAATGACATGATGGTGTATGGAGAAAAGTCAGTTTCATTGGTGACAAATGCGTGTTTCATGATCTGTAAATAAAAGCTAATATTGAGACTTATTTCTCTCCATGATGGTGAGGCAAAAAAATTGGGATATTAACATTAAATCTAAACAGATTTACCACACAGGCGTGTGATTGTTTGATTGTTTTGACAGCAAGAATGGCAAATGTGTTGTGTTACGTGCTTTTTCAATTAAGGGAGCTGATGTAAAGCAAATGCTCTGTCTTTGCAACACCAACTCTTCACAACAGAAAAATGTTTGAGAGAAACTGATAAAAAAAAAAAAGTTACATAATACAGGTGGTAAATTGTCATCCAATGTTTCCAACTGTTTTTTTTAAAAAGCCTTGATGCTTCGCTAGTCTTGCTGTTCAGAGATCCCTTGCATGTGAGGAGCTGTTTTTTCTTCCCCATTCAACTGTTTGTGTACATATACATTTCCGTCTGCTGATTACAGCTGCAGTCAGTAATGTAAAAGTTTAATTACGCCCTCGCCCCAAAGAAATGTCTCCATACAATGAGCTTTTTACTTTACGGAAGGCCTTTCCCATCAAGGGTGGACATCATGTGATTTTACCATTTCCTGTGGTACACTGTGTGAAAAAACACACAATTCAGCAATATTCTGTTTGACTTTTCTATGATGAAGAACAAGGATATACTGTATGATTTGCCAGTTTGCCATCTAAATCAAAGAAGAAGAGAAAATGTGAAAGACCTGTCTATGTACCTGCAACATCTTGTCTTCATTTTCCCATTTATTGTCATAGCAGTTAGTCACTTACTATTACTAAACTACTACTACTACTAAACACAAGCTGGCAGACTAGACTAGCACACAGACCAACAGACAAAACCTTTAAATTGTTCAAACTTCAAAATGGTTTTGGGAGCCACGGCAGTTAAGCCTCTCCGAAAACAGTCTAACAATAAGCTGTATGCTGTAACAATAGTGTCAAGCTGTGCAATTCCTTTATATCACCAATGTAACTTGTGAAGAGCATATTTCAAATGCAGAATTATGCAAAATTTTTTTGATTTATGAAAGAATAGTGCAGATCACAAAATGATGAAGCACACAAGGATATAGGAGGAAACCAATGAAAATGAGGCTCAGATAGGTGTCATTTAATCAAGAGTTTTAAGTCCCATGTGAAAAGGGACGCCATGAGAAGGACAAGAAAAAGGATAGGGACAGGAAAAAATAGGAGAGTCGGACGAGGACAGGTGTAAAATTGAAACAGACGACCAGACGAGAATTTAACTTTATCTTGTTTACAAAGTGTTCAGATAATTGGAAAGCAAATAGGCGGTAGGAAAATGTTAACTTTATTTAGGCATTTAAAAACATTAGTCCTAAGGGCTTTACTACGTGGACATTTGCTTCTTTTCTGTTGCAATAACACTTGCAATGAAAATTCAAACCTTTACAAGTATTTACTACAACTATACTGTTTGTACAATGTTGGAGAACCGGACCAACTGCTACTGTGCTGGATGTGGACTGGATGAGAGTTTGCACATGGGATGAATACTCGCTGGCTGCCAGGAAACTTGATCTTACTCATGCCACTCTCAAACAATCTACAGATGGGCCACAAAACACTGGCCTCCAATCGGACAATAGTTTGAAGGGAAACACTGAAGGGTAAACTGAATGATTCCTGGCGCTTACTTATTATTGAATTTCTCATAAATCTTTCTGTGCTTCAGAGTACAGCCAATCTGGGTTTATTCTTTGGCAGGCTGATAATTAAATTGACAAGCCAAGAACTACGGGTTAAAAAAAAAAAGAAAACAAGGTTTGGAATTAAACAAGCAAATTCATTTAATCGTTTCAGCAAATGTGTGGAGAGATTTGTGGATGAATGTTGTATTGTTATACTGTGGTGGCAGCACAAAGAGTCACTCACTACAGTACACTGCACAAGCAGGGATCTCTGCTTCTCCGTTTCCTTTGGGAGTCTTTCAAAGCCACTCTCCTCAGTGCCGGAAAATAAAAACAGAGAATCATTGCTTCACATACTTTGGGCTGATTGATGTTGCAGTTATCATAAGGGCAGCCCCGTGAGAAACATAGACCCTTACTATTTATTATACCTGAGCTCTGAGCTGTAACCCTCCCTCATTCCCATTCGTATATAACACCTAAGGAAATTTTGTGCAGTAACTGGCTTCTTTTTCGTTTCACTGTAAGTCATTCTTGGAAAAGTAGGCATTTCAGACTAATTCTAGTGCGTCAGACCCTTGGATAAATCAGGACCTTGTCTTGCCCAGTATTGACACAGGCCTGTTCTCTGCTGCTTGAAAAGCATTCACTGTCTGTATGAGGTGAACACTTCACAATCCAGACTTTTACCTACCTGAGCACCACGTAGCTCGACCTCGGCGACCAAAGGATTCCACAAGCAGGACGTATAGAGGGCTCTCTGTAGAGAGCAGAAAAATGTGCACGAGGCTGAAAAGTTGTTTTCATAATGAAGGATTTATATTAAACATTGGATAAGCCAAACCCATTTGGCTAAGACACAGGAAGGTCTATAAGCAGAGTATAAACATTCAAAAACACAAGTAAGAATTTCACTGTGAATTTAACCTGTTCATTAAGTGTACTTGCCAATCTAAAAAATAAAAGCTTGGATGTGATGCCTGATTGCTGACCTACACACGTGAGCACAGCTTCTTGATCAGTGCTTCTATTGTCAGACTTTTTAGGCTGTGCTCCCTTTAAATGTGTCATTATGAAACCCCATCATCTAGAGAGCAGAAAATAATTGTCCAGACGTGGAGAGTACAGTGGGACACAGAGAGCCAAAGTCTAATTGGTGTAACAACCTTCTGCCAGTCTGGGACTCAATCACAGAAATAATGCTGTTTCCATTCTGAGCATACCACAAAACTAATTGATGTATTTTTGTGATTGCCTGACAGTTACATTACTGGTATAATTATGACTTTGCTCCTAGAGCTGCATATTGCACACTTTAAATGTTTAAATGCGAGTGCTGCACAGTAGTTAGGCACAATTTTATCTGTGATCTGTGTAAAATTCCTATGCAAAACGCTTCACCACACCTATAAATAATTTGACAAGTTGCTCTCTGCGAAGTCAGGGACATGAACATCATACTTCAACAGTCTCTGAGATAAAAGTAGAGCAGAAACTGAAACAAAAAAAGAGAATGAGACAGAGTGAAATGAAGAAAAAGTGGGAAAAGAGACATTTTAATTGAACTGACTGCCCGAACAATGATTGTC
The DNA here is from genome assembly GCA_003416845.1 of Oplegnathus fasciatus. NCBI lineage: Eukaryota > Metazoa > Chordata > Actinopteri > Centrarchiformes > Oplegnathidae > Oplegnathus > Oplegnathus fasciatus. The sequence goes on from NTHP01000052.1 coordinate 600,327, forward strand.
CCATCATAGCTACTAGCTACTCAGCAACTGTCTTTTTGTTTCTGTAGGCCTTCACTTTGACAGAATTACCTTAATTGTAGCGCCTGTTAATTCAGATGTCAAGTAAAATAAACAGGGTATAATGGTCTTGCTAATGGAGCGAATCTCATAAAAACATTGTACATTTATGCGAGAGAAAGCCGTATAGTGGCTGCAGCCAAAGATGGTTTATTTCCCTAGCTGGAACTGAGGCTCTCACCAAACATTTGCTGTACTGAACTCATCTGTTAGGTGGAGCAAACAGAGCATCTAGGGCAAGCCACATTTCATCTCAGCCATCAGAGTTTGTGCAGTGTCAGAAAATACCTCTGCTCCAGAGCTGAGTTTACCTGTGGAAACATCATAAACAGAGGGACTTTTAACATCCGAAAATCCTGGCCGGCTCAAAGAAAATAGAGCTGCCAGAGAGGGAATTTGACTTTCTACTCCCACAATAAACCTGCAGTTGGATAAAGTTTCCAGACTGGGGGGTAGAATCATCACAACTGGCACCCTAACAAACTTCATCAGCTTCTTTACTTTCCCTCACTGTTTGGAACCAAAACACTGGGAGGATATGTATGTCATCCCTCTACTCAAACATTCCCACCCCTACCTCCTCTTCCCTCTGAGGGCACATGAAAATGAGACGACAATTGTACATATCAATAAGAAAAGCATCTGGAAAATGTCTGGAAAAGCTCAAATGTCCACATCTGAAGTGGACATAACCATACTTGTCCATCAACACCAGATATCATGATTAATCAGTCAGACAAAAATTCAAATTAGTCCGCTAATCAGCCACTCATATGGCCATCCGATACGTCCGTTTTGCAACAGCTGAAACAGTAAACCAGGCATTTGTTCTGCAGTTAATGGAAAAGCCAACCACTCTGCCAGACAACCAGCTGCTGAGTCAGTGCTGTAGTCAGCCAAACTGAAAGATAATCAACCAAGTTAGTCAAACTATGATTGACTTGGCTTCCATGACCGTTTAGCCAACTAGACCAACATATCTAGGAAGCAGTTTAGCATTTCTTCCATCAATCTTAGACTGGAGATCTTGAGTGGAAAAGGATCTGTTTTCTCTCAATAAAGCCAGAGTGATTTATCCATATTCATTACAGTTTACAAGAAGTTACCAGCACAATGGGGGAAAAAGCTGGACATATTTGCTAAATATTCAACAATTTTATGAATCAGACATCCCCAACAACCTTAATAACAAGACAGATCCTTTAATAGATTGTTCTAGTCCGTGAGTACAGTATATACTAAATCATGAGCTAACACAATGCAAAGGTAAATGAGTAGTTTTGCCAACAGTTAGCCAACACAGCATTATTGGTTATTTCTGTGTGCCTAATCTTGCCTAATCTTGTGCGGCAAATCCTGTTCCCTGATGCTTGTGCAAAAAACTCTGGCCTTCAGCATTGCCTCATTTTGTTTTGTCTCTTACTTTTCTCTTCTCTTTTCTCTTTTCTCTTTCTCTTGTGTAAATGGACGAGCAATGATCAGACGACTCCATATCTGGTGTGGTTCACTTTCATGATTTCTCTCATGATCACTGCCTTTTTGACGGATTAAATCATTTCTTTCTGGCGTCTGATTCTTAACCCCAGTGTCGTGTCAAAACTCAGCCCCTTTCCTCTAATCACTGGATGCTCTTCTCTCTGATCTCTTCGGCCTGTTTTCATGAGAGTTACTGGAAAAGGCCCCATCTGACTCGCCACAGGTGAACAGAACAGCCATTCAACTCATTTCTGAAGTTATTTACTGGACCTCTGCCACTGGCCGATTAGAGCTTGCTGGTCTACCAACCTAATCCACTGAGGGGGGTCCATGCTGGAGCTTTGAAACACAATGTACCTACACAGTAAGGTGCAAAACAGATGTGGTCAGATCGCTACATTTCAAGGTAATGATGGGGAACAGCATAGACAATTACAAGTTTTTCTCTTGCTGTATAAGAGACTCAAAATGTATCTGCCTGATTAAAAACTTCAAAATAAAGTGAATAAATGTGGTGGTTCAGTGGTAGATGAAAATGACAAAATGCCCAAATAATCCGCTACGGCATTATTCCCTTTCTTGACACTTCTTATGGTATATTTTGACCACAGCTGTGCTTTCATACAATACTACTGTCCATCAGAAACAATACCTCAGTTCATCAAAGGAAAAAGAAGGAACTAAAAACAGCGGATCTCTCCATCAAGACTTAAATCCCCCTTTGTGTGACTAAGTCCATTATTCTGGAATAAGCCCATTAAAAACAGATAATAATGCCAGCACTGCCATTCTAGATACCACTGAGTTGTTTGGCAAGAATGTTTAATTCCTGATTCATTTTGTTTAATGGTGCACTATAATCAGCTTAGAGGATTGCTGCTCTTTTGCTGAGAAGGTTGACATGACATTTCTTCCACAAGGGGGCCTTAATCTGAGGCTTTGCAATGTTACACTGTACAGTACACTGAATATTGGTCCTGTTCATGAATGCATGTTCCCTGGTTGAACACACACACACAGCGTTCACCGCAATGCACATAGTCTCTCTTTAGGTGGCTATGAATTGCACTCTCACACATACATACACACAGCATAAGCATTCCCTGCAGTATACCAAAATATAACACTGCGTTTCACTATTTCCAGCCCTCACACACACACCTCTCTGTGTAAAAGATTCATATTCACTGACACACATCGTGAATAACTCCGACCACAAGACAAATACGCCAAGATTTGTTTGCTTTTCTTTTTATCTATTTAAGAGTTATCACCACCATACTGTATGTACAGCATATTAACTGTGGCCCGTCCAGAACACTGTTCTTTTGTCCACCCATGCAGGTAGCCCTCTCCGTTGGCCCAGTGACCTGCTTCCTGCCTTCCCAAGCAGCTCTGATCATGGCCTTAAGTGTTTCTCCCCTCAGCTGGAGGTGGACTGGATTACAGATACTTGCAGAGCTCTATTAAGGAGGCTCTCGACTCTTTCTGATGGCAAGAGTACACATACTTTGTTAGCAATATGGACTGAATCAGTATGTAGAGACTGAGAAACAGTGATATATTTAATGTGCACATTAAAGGTACCCTCCAGAGTTTCTGACCATTAGTAGCATTAGGGAGTTTTTACATGTGGGACCCCGTTTTGTTTGTTCTGTGCAATAGTGCAAGCAATGTGACACACATTTCTGCTGCCAGGTTTCATGCTATTCTATTGATTGACAATTGGTGGCAGTAATGTGCAAAGAAACTTTGTAACGCGTCACCAATAATAATAAGGAAGTGGAAAGAAGTAGACTGCTAGCTAGCAAATATGGATGTACACAATGCACAACTTTTTAATGCTTGATGCTTTCTTCATGCTTCATGCTTCATGCTTTCTTTCTCTGTTTTAAGCTGCACAGCTAGCGTAGCCTCGGATTGTCTGCCAAAAATGTCTGCAGTGGTTGGTGAGAGCTGTAAGACTTCACCACACAGCTAATGTGCCGGAAAACCAAATCAATGAGGTAAAAGAGACTAAACGCTGCATAGAGCCACAGAGTTGGGTGTCCATGCTCATTGGGCTCAACAGCAAGCAAACTTTTCACATTTGATTCGATGTTAATATCACAATTATTGCTTGACGGAGCTTTAAGTTTGTTTAGGTACTCATGTAGGTATTCACATGCACTAATTTCTATCTATCCTTTGTCAGCTCAAGTTCAATAAAGTCAGACTTAAACATAGGAGAAACATAAGTTGGGCACAGGAGTAATGCAGCCACTCTTTAATACATGATGCCATACATGAAAACCAGTGGTAGACAAAGTACACAACCCCATTACTTGAGTTAAAGTATCGATACCCCTGGTCAAATATTACTCCACTACAACTGAAAGTTGCTCAGGCACATTTTTACTTGAGTTAATGTACTGGAGTACTCGCTTTTAAAAATACTTAAGTATTCAAACGTATATTTTCTTTTTATTATCAACGTATTGCTGTATTGTTTTCACAATGCATTTACAGAACCTTGTAACTCTGAAACCACCTACTGAATGCACTGACTTGCTTGTTTATGGCCATGGGTGCTCTGATTCGGAGTCGCTGTGTTTATCTGCCATCGCCATGACCACCGCTGGGTTAGTCGCTTGCGCTTTGCTAACAAAATGAAACAGATGCGTTTTACTTTATAAGCAGATGTCTTGCTTGCACTTGTTTCACAGAGCTGGATGACGTATTACCGCTTTTACATCAAACCCAGTTGACGGCAGGTACTGTGATTGGTTTTTCTCCTGTGAGGCACACAGCATGTGGCCAGTCACATTTTGGAAAAGAAAAAAAATTCAACAGCTGACTTCAAAGCTGCTTAAAAGTAACAAGTAACAACAACTTTCATAGAAATGTAGTGGAGTCAAAAGTACAATATTTGTCTTTGAAATGTAGTGGAGTAAACGTCATTAGTTTCCAAAAACACAAATACTCAAGTAAAGTACAGATACTTGAAAAACATACTTAAGTACAGTACTCAAGTAAATGTATTTTGTTACTGTCCACCACTGTTGAAAACACATTATTTGGTCTGTTCCGGGTTGTTTGTCTTTTGAGATATGCGGAGGAGAAAATATACAAGACAAAATCCACATGTGATAAACAGCACAGCCTGAAATCAAATCCACTCATACTCTGGTTTCAGTGTTGAGTTTGCCCTCCCCCAATTACTTTACATTGGATCAATAAATCAAACCATCAGTCCACTCACACATGTCACATGCGAAAAGAAGAACTGTGCAGCTCTTACAGTAGTGCAGCGGTGAACATGTGGTCAAACTGAAGCCTCTAATCTCAACTGTTGTCAGATGTCAGCTGGACTATAAATCCAATCCCCAACTAAAGATAAGGCAGTGAACATATGAAAATGAATCGTAGATAACGAAAACAGCAATGAGCGTTGGGAATATATTTTAATGTGAGATTCATCTACGAAGTGAAGGATTCTTTTGTTGTTACTTCTGTGAAATGGAAATCATTTATATCCTTCAACAGAGCTTAAATATTTTACTCTCATGCAGTGCATTTTTTCTGCATGATCAAACATAATTGCAAGTTTGAAATATACAAAAATGGAAATCATTTAAAACCACCCGTATTGACCTTACCTATCAGGCACTTTTAAACAGCATTATTTTACATGTATGTATGACAGTAATGTGACTTTGTGTATTTACAGACTATCCTTGTGTGAACTGGATAACATGTAAAAACAAATCTTACCCCTGAAATCTCAGAATTATATTTCCTACCGCAATTTTTTTTTTCTGATCTGCCCCTGACTTGACATGTGGTAAGTCACATTTTTGGCTGGCGGGTATTTTTCAAACATCTAAACTTACCCCACAGTCGGAGTGGGCTGCTCAATCAAAATGCTCCCCTATCTGAGCCATCAAAAAACACCTTTAAACTGCCCTCAGCAGGTCAGCCAACTGCAGAGTCCCAGTCTCCTTTTAGACCCCTGGAGCCTGCTCAGTGTGGGGGAGTCAGTAAACAAATCTGCCATCACCTCTCTCTCTCTCTCTCTCTCTCTCTCTCTCTCTCTCTCTGTCTGTCTTTCTGTGTCTCTCTCTCTCTCTCTCTCCACCATCACTTACCTGACCTTCTTTCTTCCCCTTTTCCTCATCCTTCCTTCACCTGATTCCTTATTTCGTCCCTTGCTTATCTTAGTGTCACCAAAGACATCACACACTACAGTTACCTCCTACATCCTGTTTCTCTGTCCCTCATCCACCTTCAGTCCTTGCTGTGATCTCTACCGTCAACCCTCTTTTTCTTCATCTTATTCTGTGTCTTCCTCCTTTTCCCTCTGAATCCAGCTGTTATCCATTTGTCCCCCTGTCCTGGCTAAATGTCTCTTTATACATGTCCTGCAGTTGGAGCTTTTCCTTGCAGCTGTAGAAGAGATATTCAGGTCTTTTTTGACTGTAAGTAAAAGTAGCAATTCCACAACGTAATGACCTGTATTTCAAATGTTACTTGAGTAAAAATGTGTTAGTTTTAGCAGCAAAATGTACTTTAAGTATCAACAGTAAAGGTACTTATTAGCCACTCAATGGCCCTTGTCAATGTTAAATTATGATATATTATGTTATTGTATTATTATTACTGATTAATTACTGAGTAAGCAGCTTTTTAATAATGTAGGCAATTTAGGTGGAGCTAAAACTAACTCCTTTATATAAAGTTGCTTAGTTTAATTGATTACAATGCGCTTTATTTTATATGCTGATTATGATTCATTAAGTTACACATATGCTAAGTAGTAAACAGCTCTCAAATAAATGCACTGGAGTATAAAGTAGCATAGGATGGAAACACTGAAGTAATGTACAAGTACTTAAAAACTCTTAAGTACAGTAAGTAAATGTAGTTAGTCATGCTCCTTGTTACCTTTTTCCCTCTTTTTTCTGCCCCTCTTCCTCTCCCATACCTCCCATTTCTAACCCTTTCACTCACCACCCCCTGCTTGACCCCATCCCTAACTTTCTCTTTCTTCACTTCTTTCCTCAACCCCCTCTTCTTCTACAGTCCTCCTCTTCTTATCCTCCCAAGATCTCATACCACACTCTCCATTTTCTGTCTCTCTTTCTATCCTATTTCTCTTTACTTTAGACCTCAGGCTTCATGTCTGCCTGAGTAGGCTTCCTGCTTTAACCCAAACCAATCTCCATCTGTCCCTTATATTTATGGTCATTTTTTTCATAACAACAAAGCTCTATTTTTTAAGCAGTTCAAAGAATAGAACTTATTCTTTAAAAAGTAAGGCAAAGAATACATTAGAAAACAAAAATAAGGGGGCAGAACAGGTTGAATATTTGCTTATGTGTGCCAGTGAAGAGCAGAGTATGGGCAGCTATCAACAATCATGGCCATGACAGTCCTGAATGGTTTCAGCTTAGGAAAGCAGCTGTGTGCTGCTCTTTAAAGGAGGTGGGGCGGTTAACCAGACCTTAAATCAACCAGTTAGTCTTCATCCTTGAAGTCTTTTCTCTTGTAAAACCAAAAAATACGATACGATAAATCATCAGTCTCACTTTGGTGTTGCTTTTCCAAATAAGTTTTCTAGTGCAACATCTTCTTCGCTTCATTGCGGAGCACCAAACCATGATGTCCCCTGAGGCCAGGGGACGGAAACACCCATTGGTACTTGACTATCGGCGAAATCTGTAGTGGGTGTTTTCTGCTCCCCCAACGACCACAAGAGGCAACAATGAGCTCATTCCATACTCCAACAAACTTCGACAATCGACATAAACGGAAGATTTGTGTTTTATCGGAAGTGTTTTGAAAGAGTATTTTTCAGTTTTACAAGAGAAAAGACATCCACACAGTGGATGAGACAGTCCCAAACGTGGTGAACAAGGACAGCAGGCTAAAAAGAGATACACATAAATGAACATACAACTATTACATACAGGCAAACAGGACAAAAAAGTAGATACATACATACAGGTCAAACAAGGTTACAATAGTGCAGGCACCCTGGCCTTTGCAAGGGACTGGTAGCTGTTGGTGGACCTCGAACGCCAGCTGAAGTTCCCCAACCATATCGCTGTCACCACCTTGCGACCGGACATTGTCCGAGTGTCCGAGTCCACCAAGCAAGCTGTGCTTCTGGAGTTGACAGTCCCCTGGGAAGATTGCCTGGAAGAGGCCTTTGAAAGGAAGCTCGCCAAGTACGCAGGACTTGTCAGCGACTGCCAGCGGGCTGGATGGAGAACAAGGTGCCTCCCAGTAGAGGTTGGGTGTAGGGGTCTCACAGTCTGCTCTCTAACCCGAGCCTTCAGCCATTTGGGCATCGAGGGAGAGAGGAGGAGGAGAGCCATCTGCAATACCACTGAAGCAGCAGAGAGAGCTTAAGATGAGGAGAGGAGAGGAGACCCATGGGGTCAGCAGTAGCTTACCATCTGGACACAAGTTGGGGTCTGATCAGCCCCAGCTGGGTCACCTGGGGGAGGATGTATGATGTTGAAAGACCCGAAACACCCGATGATTCCAGGAACATCACTGAAGATGTGTCCAGAGGCATCAGCAGATGTATTTGCACAACAGTGGTGTGCGAGAGTGCAGAGAGTGCTGGAATAAATACTGAATGGGTTATTGTCTAATCGTCTAATGTCTTTGTCAAATATGTACATTCTGCTTGGATTTAAATTTTACCATAATAGATAATATGTACATGTTATTGCACAATCTCTATATTACACTCTAATATATTTCATTTGTAATTACAGTAGATGTTTTGGTATTACAGGGTTATTGCACTCAAATTTCAGCTATTTGTACAGTTTAGATGACTGAGCCTCATCCTCAGACTTAAAAATCAGTCAGAAATTCATAAACACCAAGGTTTAAAAAAGTTCCTTCTTGATAAAATGGCAATTTGATGATATAATATATAACCTATATTTAATCCTGTAATTAGATGAGCATAGATGTCAGATGTTTTTCATCTGACAAAAGCAAGGTGCCTGGAAATATAATATGTTCAGGGATGAAAGCTTAACATACAGTATGTGTACGTAACTAAGTAAAATGTTTTTTTCCAGAAAGTGCCTTCCTGTTAGGAGGAAGTAAACTTAAATTCTACTACCCTCATCCACCTCCCTCTGTCTCTCTTCGTATTCTTCAGTTCAGTTCAGTTCATAATACTTCATTCGTCCCTCAAGTGGCAATTCAAGGTATGCCAGTTTGAAAACAGAAAAAGAGTTAATTCATACACACATAAAAACTGTCTTAAAATACAAAATATGATAGTGTAAAGATTAAATGAAAGAGAAAAAGTTGAAAGACACAAAGGTTAATGGCAGTGGCCAGTCCACAGCTGTGCTTCTTCTGCATTGTCATATCTCTATATTCCTTATCCATTACCCATACCCAACCCTTCCCTCCTCTCTCCCTCCCTCCCTTCCTCCCTCTCTCCCCAAAACCCCCTCTTCCCCTCTCTTCTCCAAAGCCCTGCCATCTCTCAGCATTCCTCAGGTCCGCCACACAGAGTCCCATTGTGTCAGCGGGTTAGGGAGGGAGCACACAGTCCAACCTCTCACCATGTGCTGCCGCTGGACTCACCTCAGAAGACCACAAACTACTGTACGGCCTTTTCACACACACACCTTGCCTCTTTCTGTCTCCATTTCCTCCCTCGTTCCATCACCCTCCTCCATCTCCCTTTAATTCCTCCATTCGCTCCCTTTTCTTCCGCTCACACTTCCATTGCTTTTGGAAATCAGCCACCATCAACAGGCTTCACCCTCCTTTTTTTTAACCACTGTTTATAACCAAACAGCCCTGCTCAAAAAGGCTATTGATGAGACTCCGAGGTTTCAAAGCAAGAGAGCAAGCAGACCCTGAGCAGGAGGAGGAAGAGGAGGGATGGAAGGAAGGAGGGATGAAGGGGAGGTATAATTTGAGGGGCCATGTTCTCCTGTATAAAATACCTCAGGTCCCAGAGTGAAGACCTCCACCCTGCCTTGCCACTCATTCTGGGTCAGTGGTTTTTTAAACTGCACAGAAGCAAAAATAGTCAAGTGAAGGAGATTGATCCAGTTAAAGGCTGTATTGTAGAGAGCCACAGTGGCCTGGTCTGCAGCTAATCAACAAGGTTTGCATTCAGTAACTTTGATGTGAGTGTTGTGAAAATAGCTGAGACTCTAATGTCATTTTTATACCTTTGAAATAACACATCTGATCCTTACTTCTGACATAGTTTAACTTGGACTTAAAGACATTTGTGGGACTCTAAAAGTCACTTTGTAATTCAAGCCTGTTGTCAAAAAATGACGGTAAAGAGCAGCTTCATCATGAATTTACTTATTTACTTAATTTATTACTGCTGGCACATTTCTTGTATAGAACATGTAAACCTGCCCTCTTGGGGGAAGCAGAAAGAAGCTGTAAGCACAACACTGACACATTATCACCTTAGAAAGTTGATAAGGTGAATTTGTTAGCAAAGAACTGCTTATTTACACATCCAGCAGATATGGAGCAACATTATCATTCACTTGAAGTCATGTTTGTGACAATCTGATGAATGCAAGTCAAATATTTTCTCTCCTTTTAGCTCTGTTTTGGTCTCCACCAACTCCTGAGAAAAATATCTGGCTATTTAGCTGCTAAATGCTCCACTATGTTCACCAGCTATTGTCTGTCTGGTGTTTGGTGCTGGGCAAGTAGCGTACTGTCGATTTTTAGAGCTTTAGATGTTTTTGTAGAACATCTGTGACTGGAAACACTGCTATAAGAGTGGTGAATGTGATCAAACAGTAAAGTTGTGGGCAGTAAAACCAAAACAATAAGCTGAAAGACACTGTAAAGCTCCATAGAGCGGAGGGGAACCACAGAGTCGGGTGATAATTCTCTTATAGCTGCTTTAAGTACAGTATGTAAATGCATAAAGGTTGCATGAATACCAAAATAATATTTTCAAAAGAGAAGCAGGATGGAGAGGAAGTCAAACAAAGGCTAAAGTACAAAAGGACAATGGAATCAAAAAGATGAATTGCAATTAAATAAATAATATGAATAATATATAATAATATAAAGCAAATTTCTTCTCCTTTTACCATTTTATTTACAGAATATCAGGCATATTCAAATCCCTTTATGGTGACTACAAGGGGAAGTCTGTGCAAACTTTTTGTGGTGCAAGAATTGACCCATTTCACCAGCCTCAAGGTTAATGAGTTCAATTGGACCCATTTGAGAGATTATCACGTGTGACTCAGAAACATAATTCTGTAAGACTCTGAGGGTCCAGAAGGGCCGGCAGTCTGAACAACAATGTTGTTTTCTAAAAAGCTTCATATGATATAAACAGAAGTCACTTGTTTCTGTGTAGATTTAAAGAAGAGTATAGAGTCAGGCCTATATTACTGTGCTGTTTCAGTCTCCAATTCAGTGACAAAGGCCTATGATCTACAATATACTGTATGTAATCATAATGAATGGCGCATATCATATACAACATCATATACACACACAGAGACAAATGCCACTGGCACACACACAAGCTGAGGCACAATGTCTAACTCCACACTCATGCACACTTTGCACACTCAGTCCGAGTCTGAGAGTTCAGCATTCCTGAGAGGCTTAGATGCCGGCTGAAAAGAATGAGCAGCCACACAGAGGGATCTCCTCACGAGATAGAGAGCCATGTGGCCTGCTTTCAGCCAGATTATAGAGTTGGCCAGAGCACTCACCGTGACCTGAGGACTGGAAGGATAGAGCAGAGAGAGAAATACACTAGTATCACTTTTCAAAACAGGCAGATTAGTGTGTGCTCTTACAGTATGTTGCTATGATCATTTACTTCTGCAGCGTCACGCTTACTGTATTTTGTGCTGAGGGTTTGAGATACAGGGAAAGATGTATTTTAATTAATGTATTTTAGCAGCAGAGCCAAATATCCAAACTAAACAAATACAAGGGCACCTTTACTGTGGGAAAAGACATTTTATAAGGTACTTGCATGGTCTCCAAAAAAAATAAAATAACTTTTAACAGACAGAGAGCTTCAGTTTACTGAAATGCTCTTTCTTTGGCCCTGAAGTTAAAACCTGCTCTCTTGAGACTCTTTTATCACTCTTCAAAACAAACTGCTGGTTGTTTTCTGAGCATCTATATGTATGTAAAGACATTAGTACCAGCGGAGAGGATATGTGGATAAACTGTAATTTTTCATGCTCATATTGTACCATTGATTTGAAAGTGGTTTTGTTGTATGAATGATATCAGAAGTTGATTTATCGACTAAAATAGTACCCAACTTGGCCATATGTTCACAACAGACAGTTTGATTTTCTTTAACAAAAAACAAGATAAATAACAAAAACATTTCATTAATTCAGAGCTGGTTAACTGAATCGAAGGGCAGGGCGATAGACTATGAAAAAACATGACTTTACCAAGAGGTTTATAAAGGGATCATCTGAAGCTTGGATTTTGATTTACTGCTGAGCACCATCTTTGCCACCATCACTTGAGCCAGAAAAACATTTGGTTAAAAATGAAGAAACTTGGGAGGAACTGGGGTGAGATGAACAAGCGGTAACCATGACAAAGGACTCTGATGACTCTGATTGGCCAACACACTCATAAATCAAGGAAACACACTGCGAAACGTACATCTCTTGAATCTTTTTTATGGAACAAAACAGCTACCAAGACAAAAATGGCCACCAAAACACGTTAGAAGAAGTAAAATTAGTTACTGAGATGCTATAGAGAAAAGTTGTCCAAAGACTTCATCGGTCTTTTCTTAGAGACACCACTAGAGCGACCATCAGGGGAACTGCAGATTACTGTAACGTGCTTCTGCATCAGCTTCATCTCTCAGTCATGGTGGTTGCTTCACGTGGCAGCTTTAACATGTCCCTAAAGTGCATCCTAGAAAGCTGAATCTGCACTACTACATATACATTTGAAATGGAAGAGATGAAATTGTAGTGAAAATATCACTTATGTTCCCATTACACCAACCTTTAAAGTCACAGTGAAACAATTGTATCCATTGCTTTCAATGTCATATTGAGACATATTGAATGGATGTGTGCATGCACACAACTGGTCTGAAAAAGTTCCATGTTGCACGCATTATATATGACATATAAACCCCATTTACACCTGTCATTAAAATGTGATCTGCATCTGGATAAGGGAAAATGCATAAAGTATCTTTATGGCTTGCTGTCCTTTGCAGCCACAATTTTAATTGCACTTTTACAAGGATAGAAGAAATACTGTTTCCATAAATTAGGAATGATTTCACTGTAAAAAGACAGGAATGACAGCAAGACAAAGTAACAATAACCCTGCTGGTGATCCAGGGGTTTGAGGTCTTTCAGTTTGCTAAGTTTGCTCTACTTGACATATAATAAAATGTATAAACACTTAAACAGCAGGAAATATACTAAAATATGTGCATATACTGTATGTGGGAACATGACATTTTTCTATGTTTCTATGTACAAGTGTCTGTCTTTGCATTCATATTTACATTTTTGTCAGTGTCACTGCAGGAAGTTTAACATTTGACCCTGTCGTGAGTCTTATTTTTACAGCCTCCCTCTCTGACTGATGACTATTGGTTGCCTGTCACTGCAAGCAATTTGTAACCATGGGCGATGTGCTACAACGAGTGATACGACAACTTAAATCAACTGATGCACTAGTGGGGGATCCTCACGGTTTAAGGTCTGGGGATACAAGCACATATTTTCATATACAAAATCTGTGTTATATTGAAAAAGATGGGAAATCTTTTTAGTACTCTTCAATCTGTGGGGAAAAAAAGTTTGACTGATACTGACACCACAGCCGAGTTTTTGCCACTGGTTTGACGTTCAGCCTCCTTAGCTGAATTCTTAAATACATCTATTAACCTTATTTTTGGCTCATAAATCCATTTGAGACATAACAGTAGAGGAAGAATTAAAAATCAGAGTTAGAAATCTAGTTTTTGGTCACGTGTACTGGTAAAACTTGGAAGGTGCTGGAGTCAAACATCCATCATAGGGTTGACAACATGATGTCAGCACTTCTCTGTAGAAACATAAAGTGTATAAGAGAACTGCACGGCTGGACTCACGTAACAAGACTCCTTGTCCAAGAGGGCACGAAGCCGAGGAAAGAGCCGAGGATCTCATTCGAGTGTGAGGAATGCACATATTTGGGAACGGTCTGGTGTCTTGTATGTGTGAGTGTGTGTCTTTGTCTGTGTGCCACTGCCTTCCTGCATGACTAAGCATATGTTTGTGTGTGTCTGTGTGTGTGTGTGTGAACATGCACATGGATGCGTGTGAGTGGGTGGGGGTCAGTAGTGCACCATTGTGACAGTGCTGGCTTTTATTGATTCAGCTGGGGCGAGAGAGTTGCAAATGTCAGAACTGCAACAGGCCGGTGTCCAAAGGACTTCCACCACAAAATTTACTCCAACTCCATCCTGCACAAACACCCTCTGTGGCACAACTGGCCAGTGGTGTGAAATATTCCTAAATTTCAACAATATCATGCTCAAGTGTGAACCACAGCGAGATGAGGACTAACAGCGCTTCAGTTTCCTAGAGGTTGTATTATTGTCTAGCATCCATGAGATAGATAGATACGTGCTTTATTTTTTTACGTGCTTTATTAATCCTAATGGGAAATTATAGCGTTACAGCAGCCACACATCACAAAACACACAAAACAAAGAGGTACATAAGAAAATAGAATAATAAAAACATAAAAAGCTAAAATCTTAGTACCTAAAAAAAATAAGATACTTAAAATATACCATGATGCCTGGTAATAGCAACAAGCTGACAACAGCTTCAGTGCTTGAGCCGGAGTTTTTTAAGAGAGTGATTCCAGATGGAAGCCAGGATGAGCTGAGGTGGGGAGATCCTTCACAGCTTTTCAAGAGACATGACAGCTCAGACTTGGAGAGCTGTGAAGCTCTGCTGCCCAGTCGGTCTGGGTGGGTGTGTAGAAGGTGTGCGAGATGGAAAGAAAAAAGGAGAGAAACAAATAGACAGACGGGCAGAGACAAAGACTGAAAGAAAAAAGTGCCTGGGGAAGAAACTAGAGTTTGTTTACTGATCACAAAATCCTTTCAGCCAATCAAGGGCAGCGACAGTGAGTATGTCCCACAAAAGGACAGAGAGAAACCACAACTCTTCTGTTTTTCATTAACACTCGAGGTTACCTTTTTTCTGTCTCTCTAACACGGCCAAGCTTGAGGCACTGGGAATCAGTTCATCTTTCCAGCACACAGGCACAGTGCTCAATGTGTCTTTGTTTTCCAGAGGAGAACTGTCCTCTTTTCCTTGAAATGGGAGTCTCTTTCTTTTGGACAAACTCGCGATCAAATCCACCTCAGATCCAAAGCTGTAGTGGATGTAACTGTGCCAAGAGTTTATCTATTTTCCACAACACCTTAAACAGGGAGGAGAAGCAGCTACTATTTATCCCCCTCTCTCTTCCCACTTCTTTCCTTTCCCTCTCTCTCTCTCTCTCTCTTTCTTCCTGGATGTATGTCAGTCCAGTCATTCATGGTTTTTGGCCAGGAGCTGCAACAGTGCAGTTATGTGTGCAACATTCCACTTACAGCAGCAGACGCTATTCGCCCTGTGATTACGCAACATTACTGCACTCCACAACACAGCTGAGGGTTAAAATAATCAGTATTCTTATTTTTATCAGCATTTCTGATGAATTTATACTGTTGCAAAGAAATATGATGATTCATATATAATTCCAGCCAATAAACAGAAACCTATTCTTTTATTTAAAGACTCTTTTACCAATATACAATGGGTAGGCTTTCCATATACTGTATTTAAAGATATACACAGTAGTTAGTTTGGGAAATACACTTATTTGCTTTTTCTGATAGATGAGAGGATTAATTCCACTTTCATGTCTGTACGATAAATATGAAGCTATAGCCAGAAGCTGGTTAACGTAGCTTAGCATAAAGACCGGAAACAGCTAGCGTAGCTCTGTCCAGAGGTAATAAAATCCTCACTAAAAGCTCACTAATTCATACATTACTGTCACTGTGAGGTTGCCAGGCAACCAATGGAGACTCCAGAACTTGTAGTTTTTACACTCCTGTTTTTGTAAGGATTAAACAAACGTGTTAATTTGTGAGCTCTATAGGAGCTGGTAGGCATTCTTTTTATACCTTTAGACAGAGACAGGCTACCTGTTATCCCACTTTATCAAGCCTTTGTGCTAAGCTAACTAGCTGCTGGTGGTAGCTTCATATTTATCGTACGTATGTGAGTGTTATCAGTCTTTTCATCGCATTTCCCCCAAATGTCTAACTTTTCCTTTGATGCCCACATTTTGCAGTCTCTATTTTAGCTTTTTCTTTACTTGACTCAAATTATTTTGGAATATCTTTTCTTGCCCAAACTTATTTTTTGCACCACGAGCCAGAGATAAAGTTGTCTCTACAACCGTCCCATTTAACAGGGCACTGAATGACTGGCATCGACTAAATACACACCCCCTGAATCGCAATTCTAAGGACATAAAACAAGCACTCTTTGACTTAATGGCATGTTTTTGGTCAAATGTGTGTCATCTGAAGCGCTGGCGTGCTTTAACCCCGTTATTACCTCACTAAAAAGGGGACTCTATGACTGGTGGATTGCTCGACCTACTGTAGGCTCTGCCGCATGACCCTATTATCAAAATATACAAGAATACTTGCCTCAGTCAAAGGCTGGTGTACCAGTGGCTGTGGAGCTTTTCATAGGTCCCCCTGTTCAAATAAAGTTTGGTTCACTTGGTTGTACAACACTGAAAAGAAAGTAGCCTTTTATACGCGTACAGTATGTGTGTGTGTGTGTGTGTGTGTGTGTAAGAGCTTGGATCTGCGTGAGTGTGTGTGAGAAAGAGACAGAGAGACAGATGAAGAGAGAGAGTGGGAGGAGTGTCTGTCTATACTGTATGTTCACTGCAACTTGACACCAATTAATTTGACCGATGGCCTTGTAATTATTACCAAATGTAGGCGTGGTAAGTTAAAGCTCGGATCACTGTGACTTCCTGTAATATGATGGGTAATTTTCTGGTTAAGGAGGTGGTAGCCTCACTTTGATATCTTTCTTTTTCATCACCATAATTGACAGCAGGGGTAAAATATGAAGCAGAAGAAGGATCCATGCAGCAGATTACTCCAAGAGCAAAAGGAGGTGCAGGACATGGATACACCTCTCTTCAGCTCTCGTACTCCACTGTGTTGCATACGTGTTTCCTTGATCCTCAGCTTCTTTGAGTGACCCTGTCAAAAGTTTATCACTGCAACCTGTCAGAGGCGCGGCGGTCCACCATCGGTCAGGGGAGCCCAGCTTGCTCAGGTCTGCTTATGCAGCTGTTGCTCTAAAAAGGAGGGGAGGGACCAGGCCTGGTTTCTCTGGGGGTTCCTGAGGGCATGAATGTGGACGGGAGAAAGGGAGCATGATCATACTGCTGAGTTCAGCACAAGACTGCAGCTGCTGTCTCTTCTGTTTCTACCTGGACACTGAACTTCAGACAACAACACTAAAAGACCCATAATGCTTAAAACGAACTACTAAAAGAAACCACATTTCCGACAACAGAATCGGGAGTTGCCGTGTCCGACAATTTTTGTATTTTTGCATTTGGCAAGATGTGCGGAGGTGTGAAAATAGGCCGGGTTTGAAGTTTTCTCTCAAGGTCTCCATTTTCAGTCTTCACACAACTACTTCCGTCTCTTTTCATGAGTGCAACATCACAAATGAGAGACTATCAGTCCATTTCAAGCATATTCAAACATAAAAGTCTCAGTGAAACAAAAGTTAAAGCATCTTTATCTTTTGTCACGTGGTGTATTTGGCGAATATGGGTGAGGTATAATTACAAGAGGGAGTTAAATCATATCCTTCAGATTTGATTGGATCGTTCAAAATAGTGAATACAGTGTGATACCAAGCTGTAGAGGACTGTAGGCCTCCACCCACACCTCCCTCAGCCACGTTGTTAGATGAACAGGCAGAGGAAGAGAGAGCAATTAATAAATTAAAGCACAACCGCACTATTTTGGAAATGTAAACAAAGTTTGCGGGTGAGATCCAAACATACACCTCAAATCCATGATATCGTTCTGCCAGCAGCTACGACAAGCAAGCAAACAGCCAAACGCTCTTTTATATAATGGGAGGGGTTAGCTAGTCACCAAAGTCACATTTGATTGGATCATTTGACATATACGCCCCCGACTTCAAGATGAGTAATGTAGCATTGGAGCATAATCTGCAGCATTGGATATTCGATTGTATTGTATATAATATTTAGCGTGCATTGCTGATTGTCTATGTCTTTTCTGATGTTCAAATCCCACATACAAGGGCTTTAAATTCATTGTTTTCCATTTCAGTCTCTTGACATAATAATCATAATCAACTTCCAGAGTGTTCTTTAAAAATCCTTGGTCTGCACAATGAACAACACAAACTGCCTCTACTCAAATCTCTCTTCTCACCACCTTTGAGATTTCACCACCTGGTTTCATCCAGGACCACTCAGCTCCTATAAATAGGGCCATTCATGTGCCTAACCTAAACTGATCTACTGCAGGAAATGAGCTCCATACGTACAGGGCACAGAGACCCCACAATACAGTACCCCCTCACAAATATGTCCCCCAATGTTTTGACTGTGTCATAACCATCAATTATGAGATGCATATAAACCAGGACATGTTTTTGATGTGCTGAACTGTGTTTCTTGTTAGACTGCCATGGTGAAATGTCATCTGAACACTGCATATTAGGGGTAGAAGGCTGGATTCACTTGTGACATGTTCTTTTTTTTTATTTATGTTACTTTAATATAATTTTATAATCAACTTTTAGCTGGTAGTAAGACAACACGTGTGGATTTCAGTCATTCAGTTAGAGGGTTTCTCAGAGAGCAACATTAATGAATGTGTTTGATTCTAAATACTACATGGTTGTTTGGACAGCACTTGAGGAAAGTTTGCATCTGACTCTGAGAAGCTTTTCTAAAGTCTTAAGATGACGGAGTAACAATATTTAAAGGCCAAGATTGAGGTTTTTCTCATTGAGAATTATTAGTTCCCCCAAGAAAAAACAAACATCCATGAGGACAATAAATACACTGCCAGCATCTCTTAAAATCAGAGCAAGTGAATCACTCCCAGATGGATCTACATAGTTCACAACAAGGCAGTTGTCACTCGCCCCTCCTCGCTGTCGTTACTCTGATTGTTTGTTTGGCCTTTTATAATGGGAATTACACATCTTCGCGCAGCTGTCATTGATTAGCCTCTAAACATGTATGTTCATGGCACAGTCAATGAGTAATGCCAGAGGAACTGCAGAGAGAGATGACATTTCCAGGAACATTAGACAAAGTTTTCTGCATGAAGATGATTTGTAACTTTTTTATATTGCATGCCATATGGTTGCACGACTGTTCCCTTATTTATTTGATTTTTTTTTTTAATGTTGCACCTGAAATTTGGACACCAATATGAGCTGATGATATAAGTGTCGATTGTCAGCCCTCTTTTATTGTTAATAAATAGTGTTAATTAGAATCCAACCTCTTTGTAGTGTTTATAACTGTGACTATGTTAGTTTATAGTTTAAGTCCTTGTCCATGAGGTGTTTACATTATTTTGTCTCTCTAAACCAGATTTAGTTTCAGATCTTTAGTCAAGTTTCCATCCAAATGTAGTGCGAATTTGAACCCTATTCCCAGAAAATCAGCGAAAGAAAATACAAATTAACACACATTTCCATCCCCTGCTGTTAGGCGAATATTAGGAGTTGGGCACGTCAAGACAAATGGTGCCAAGTCACCAGTCATGTGCCATTACACCATTGCAGAAGAAGAGGGCACAAAGCGATAACATAATTAAAAGAATTTTGACGCACTCAAACAAACGAAAACAATCAAACGTTATGAAAATATGGCATTTCTGTTTGTTTCATGTATTCATCTGAGGAAGGTAAGTGTCTCTTGTCACTGCTTCCATTGCACTTTGTCACATTTTGCTTTAACACCAACTTTTCCACCTCAGCCAACGTAAAAAACGTTTTTGCAATATTTTCCCTTTTTCTCTGAATTTCTGGTGTGTCAGGTTCTGTAATGCACAAATTGAAAATATGCATTGAAACAGGTGGACGGAAATGCACTTTCAGACAATTACTTCTAAAAGTCAAACAAGTTGTTTGATCAACTGTATTTAAAGTGAAAACTTTACATCCAGGATGAAGGACAAGCAGGAAGAGAAAGGCAGCTGGCAGTGGGCGGTTTACAGTTCAGCTAAATGCCAGCTCCTCAGTTGGATGCTGTTGGAAATCTCAAGAGGCCATGGAGAGCAGATGTGAGGGGTTGGCGCACGTGTGAGACCATAGGGTCTTCATGGACACTTTAACTGTCAAGTAGTCTTTCAACAAGTAACTTATACCATTCACCACAATGGTTCCTAAACACAGTATCCCATAAAAGCTGTAGCTTTTAGAATGCAGTACTGTAGCCTTCATTATGTTCAATGCAATACCCATAATAAACCATTAGAGATCATTCAAGTGAGAAATTCTCATAAGAATTTCATAAAGTTTTAATTTCTTTGCCATGTCAGTTATCTTTTGCCCATTTGGTATCAATGCTGCAACAGGATACAATGTTCAGAGAACTTGCCGATGAAAAATAGTGGACTATTTGGATGTGTTTGAAGTATTGAGAACAGCTAGCAGGAAACCTGACAGCCCTGCAGAAAGAAAAACCTTCCCAAATCCCAAAGCTGGGCCCGTTAGAGAGGTGGGAACACTGATCACACTGATAGACAAACCAGACACATTCAGAGAGAGGGAGAAAGAAAGCAAAGAGAAAGAAAGATGAGTGAAGCTGAAGAGAAATACACTCAGAGGGAAAAAAAATTAATCAAAGCTTCATGTTTCTCTTTCTGTTGAAACTGTATTTTTCTCATACCTGAGGTGTTTCCAATGTCTGTCAGCCTTTGCTGTCGACTAGATCCAGACATAAGTTACACTGCGAGTGCTTTTCTTTATGAGAATGCTCATCATTTGACAGGATATTCTACGCTTTAATGCTTCAAAAAACACTTTTTTTTAAAAATATGCGAAGCAGTTCAATAATGTGTACGTCAGCATTCACAAATGCTCATGAAGTTTCCACTTCTTCCCCCCACCCTTCTCCCTCATCATCGTCGGTCCTCTCTCTCTCTCAAAAACACATGCCCGGACCACTGAAACCAAGCTCTTCCAGAGATTTGGACTATTTCAGAGCGCTCCCCACCCCCGACTCCTTGAAGAGATTTCCACAGATGCTGCCACATTCTACTGCTTTCCTCTATTTTCCTCTCATTTTCTGTCTCTGTCTTCCTAACTCATCTGCACTGATCATGTGGTCAATATCTGAAATCTGGCTCTTCTTTTTAAAATATATTTCTTTTTATCAAAGCGTATACCTTAAACTAAGTAACAGAAGGTTTTCTCTTTCCATGGTTGTCATTGTGAGTGTGACTCTTTCTTCATTTTTTTAAACTTGGGCTCACACTCTGGTGTCAACTGCTGCTAATTCAAATAGTGAGGGTTTTGTGCGAGACGCTCATTGACTTATGCAAACATAAATTGGGCTGTGTTGTTGACTGATGTGCTCCAAGCCAGACAGAGGGGTGTCTCTGAGTCTGAATCATCAGGTGCACAGAGGTGGCCACTCAAACGCACACACACACACGTCTGCATTCACACTCAATCACACAAATAATATGATGAAACAGCAATAAAAGTGTAACTTCATCTCTCCAGTGGGCAACACTGCCACACCTTAGACTCAAAAAGAGCATATTGTGGCGAAAAAAACTGGAACAATTTCTTGTGCATTATGACAGCTGAAAAACAGTTTGCCAGGGTCAGTATTGCACTGTTGTTGTTGTAGAGCGCTTGCTCCTGTGTTGAAGAAAAGCGAGACATTTCTGACATCTGTAGGAGACATGATATTTAAGTCCTGCAATTCTCGGTTTGGGGAAAATATTACATTTTCAGCTACACGCTAATATCCATAGCAGAAGAAGGATTTTAACATCCTGTGCAAAACAGGAAAAGACTAAGAACACAGAGCAAAACCACCGCTGCTTACAAACATAATTAACTCATTTGCTTTTGAGTCTATAACTCTCATGACAATGTTTGAAATCAATAAGCCGCAGTTTGTTTAGTGGATACAGTTTATTTAGCCAAGCTGGAAAACCATAAGACTGCTAGTTCCCAGCCTTTTTTATGCTCCATCAATAAACATCTAAGTTCATATGACAAGACTGCAGATTTTATTGCCGCTAATTAAGGGTTGCTGGCTGATTTAGACATGATGAAATTTGCGGTGCACAACCCGAAAGGTCATCAGAAGTCATTTTAAGTCTGAAATGAGTTAAAGTAATAGATAAGTGTGATGATATTTTTTTATTGTCCACAAATCCAATAAAAAGACCAAAACCAATGAATTGATGCTACTAACAAGTATCATCTGTGTAGCCAGAACCTGATATATTATTCCACTGTGTGATCAAGCTCCATTATTGTCCAAAAAATACTAAAACACATCAGTGAGCCACACTGTTGCACTGGGTGACATGTTCCTTCAGTATGATGAACATGGGTGCTGTAGTTTAATTTGAGTCAATCCCACACACTTCCTGGCGCTTTAAAATGCTTACTAATGAACCAAATATGTATTAATCCGCAGCTAACTTTTGCTAAAAAACTACAGTGGCCAGCTGTTTTTAAAAAATGACTTAGCCTTCTTATAAAAATGAGACTAGTGCTGAACTTAAATGGGCTGTATGTAACATTCAGAAAATGCTTGTTAACAATGACACATGTGGCCATTAAGTCAACTGCAGTCAGCATCCAGTTGCTCACGCTCGCGCCTGTGACAGCATCGGCCAAAACAGTGACGTGACACACACGAGACTGAACGTGATAGACAGGCATCATGTTGATAGCTTGCTAGTCAGCTTTATCAATCGCTGTTTGTCTAGCTTTCACTGAGAGGTTCAGCAACGTCAGCAGAGCTACATTTGCTGGATGAAAACGCTAACAGTGAGTGAACTAGGTGGAATATTATAAATAAGATGTGTTGTCTGTGTCGAGTTGTGAGTCTGTGTTGTCGTTTGTTGACATTAGCTGAGCGGACTCCACTTACTACAGATTCTCGATTAATCTATTAATCATTTGGATTGTAAAGGGCAGAAAATTAAGATTAAAATAGTTGAAAAATATCTGTCATAATTTCCGTCTTCAAATATCTTGTTTGTCCAATAAACAGCCCAANNGAGTAACATTTTGGAACAATGTGAGTAGTGCAGGTAGTAAATTCTGGCTATCCCCATTTGGCCCTGTAGTAGAAACCAGGCTATTATGAAGTAATGTTATTATGGCTACAGGTAATCTAACGTTCTTTCACATCCAACCCAGCTGGTGATGTCATGGCCTTTGTTATTTCAGTGGCGATCTCACACGGCCTCAGTTAAAGCTCTCGCTGCTGTGTGCACCTCTCTCTCTCTCTCTCTCTCTCTCTCTCTCTCTCTCTCTCTCTCTCTCACTCTTTTCATCATCAATCTCCTTCCCACTCTCTGCGTCCCACCCTCTCCTCCTCTTTCAGCTGTCCCCTCCCTCACTCCTGCATTCCATCTTTCCCACCCACCTTACCTCTCACTCTCTCCCTCATTTTCTATTTTTCTGCAGCTCTCTTCTCTGCCTGCCCCCCCACTCCACCTCCCTCTCTCTTTCTCTCTCTCTTCTTTTTTCCCATAGTCTCTGATTATCTTTCCAGACAGACTTCATTCCTAAACAACTACAGACCTATATTCACAGACTCTTCCCATCATTTTCTGCCTCTTTAAAGCACAGGTCTTCAGTGTGAATTGTAAGAGGCACAGCAGACTGAACTTCCTGAAGCTGTAATTTGTCACCACATCATAAATTCACAGAAAAAATACTTCACATACTAGTGATTGCAAATTATTGGAAGACAATCAATGTTTATTAAAAGAAAACTTCCTAAATTTTAAACTTTAAAACATATGAAGTTGTTAAAAAAAAAGCAAAATAATGATTTTCCTGTCCTCATGTTGGCAGGAATAATTCCTAATCTCTGGGGCTCGGGTGCTTGCATGACAAACATTTGATACCTCAAGCGCCAGTGTTTATTTTCTCATCCTTTCTGAAGCATCGGGGACTCTGTCACCCTTAACCCCTCACCCTGTTGGAGGGGGACACGTCTGTCAGTTCAGCACAGAGATGCTTTGAAGAAGTAATCAAAATCCAGCCACAGGACGCTGCAGTACATCCCTTTTCCAGGCATAATTGAGGTTTGCAGGTCTGAAACAAAGCAAAGTTTTGTCTTGACTCATTGACAGCGAACCTTAATACTTAAACCATGCGTGCACTCTCGCAGACATGGAGAAGACAAGCACAAAGTTTCAAAACATCACATAGACACAGGGTGTTATTTCCGAGGGAATCGTCTTCAAAGAGGTCTCTTCAAAGACATTTGTGGGCTGCATACTGCAGAACACCTCTGCATAACACACACCTCACAATACCTCCATATACCACGAAGCAGCATATGCACTTCTGTCAAGCAACAGTATTTCTTTGGTTTCACAAATTTTCAGCCCACAAAGCAGCGGCTGATGCAGCCAGACTGCCAGTTACTACCAGCAATAAGAAAATAAAAAACTACAGCTGATTTTAGGTCTCCAGCCTATGAATAGATAATTGGTGGTTAAGTGATCCAAAGTCTTTGATCCTTGGGTTGTTCAGGGTTTATGGGCGAGCTACAAGATCACAAAGGGAAAACAATTATAATTTGCTTTGGACTTAGCTATACATAGTCAGACATACATTTTTTGTGCAGAAAATATCTGAAACTATGCAAAATTACAAGTTGTACAATTTTCATGTTTCAAGCTTGTGGAGTAGGGATTACATGACAAACAAAACTCTGAGGGACCATTATGTAAAACAAACACATTAACATGGTTTTGAAAAGTAAAAGACCAAAATTTTATATGGCTCAACTAATTGTTTTTAGTTGAAAAAAATCTAATCCACCACTTACGTTATGTTGAAACTTGTAAATGTCTACATGAAAGTTTCAGTGATTAGCATGCTTGCAGGTGTTTACATTCTTCTGATCAGAGATCAGTCATTAGTCCACTTGAACCTGGACTCAATAAATGACCCTCACAAACAAACTAACACACAGTACGAGTCTCTGACCCGCTGCACAACCACAGTTCTCCTTAGACGGCCGAGCGGTAGAGAATAGCACTAATGCTGCGCACTCAGGACGCACCAGCTGCTCCTGTTTCCAATAAAGTGTGAAGTCAAAGGTCAAAGCTCACAGGTCACAACCTGCAGAGGGGTGAGGACCCTGCATAAATGATGCCACCAAACTGTCCCTAGCCATTTATAAATAGTTCGAGCTGTAGCTACAGAGTACAAGTGGCTCTTCATGGCATCTCCATGAGTACTCAGTTAGTTGCTGTGATTTATAACCTCAGCTACATGTGACAGGTTAGAGCGAGTGTCACTCCTGCACAAACTGTGGCCTCAGTCCAGAGGTCTGACGGGAAGATCAAGGCTGTTTGGTTTGGCCATGTGTTCCCTCTGTGGACAGGAGTGGTCCTGGAGATTATCATA
Organism: Oplegnathus fasciatus; assembly: GCA_003416845.1. Classification (NCBI taxonomy): domain Eukaryota; kingdom Metazoa; phylum Chordata; class Actinopteri; order Centrarchiformes; family Oplegnathidae; genus Oplegnathus; species Oplegnathus fasciatus. Next base: position 625,607 of record NTHP01000052.1, read on the forward strand.
TTAAAGAGAATATAAGAAAGGGTGTTGCTGCTGCTGCCGTCATCGCATCTTAAATTTAGAGGACATGTTGTTTTAACAAGGAAAATAATGATCAATGGTGAAAAGTAACTAAGTACATTTATTCAAGTACTGTAAACCTGCAACAACTGATTTTTTTAGCCACCTGGGGGCAGCGCAAACAAGTTGTGAACACAACATCGATATATCATCACCTTTTGTTGATATTGTGAACCTGTGAGTAAACAACTGCTTATTTACACATCCGGCAGTTATGGAGCGACATAATTGTTCATTTGGAGTCATGTTTCTGGCCTGCTGGTGAATGTAAGTCCAATGTTCACTCTCCTTTAGCTCTGTTTTTGGGCTCCACCAACTCCTGAGAGAAATATCTCTCTCTTTAGCTGCTAAATGCTCCACTATGTTCACCTTCTAGTCACTAACTGCGTCTGTCTGCTGTCTGCTGCTCAGCAGATGGTGTACAGTTGGTTTTTAGAGCTGAAAACGGTGCGACGAGAGCGATGAGAGTGAACCAGAACAGCAAAGTTGCAGGCTACACAGCTAAACAATGAGCTGAAACTCGCTATAAAGCTCCGTAAAGCCGAGGGGAGCTGCAGATCCTGGTGATAATTCTCTGTAGGTTCATCACTACGAGGGATCCCTTTCACATTGTCACACTGTTTTCACATTGACACACTGTCATTTGATGCATTGTTCAGTCCAGTGTTTACTCATATTAGGATCAGCTAATTATGAATTGAGCTTGACAAGTTGGGATGGAGTTAGTTATAGCACTGCCGTGATTATGGTTGGAGTATTAACATTGGACAGTCCATAAAGTACCTAAAATTACAACCCTAGTTTATAACATTAAACATTTTTGGTCAAATCTTTGTCAAAGAACAAGTTTATGAGGACGTCAATCCACTGAAACTTGAACAGTTCTGACCAATGAGCATCGATCACTCTCTAAGCAGATCATGGATTGTAGTGAATCTGCGAACCCATGTGATAGGCCTTTGCACACAGCCAAAGTTTGTCAGCCAGTATTTGGAATAAAAATGTATAGGCTATAGAATATTTATTTTTGCTTCATCAGCTTCATGAAGCTGTCACTGTCAATGCATTCCAAAAAGTCTTTTAATTTCAACGTATTGTGTCCAGCTGGTCTACAACTGTAGCCCTCTAAAATGCACATAGTAGTATGTGAAATTAGTGCGAAACTGACAATTTAACAAAATAAAGTCCCTCTAGTAAAAATCCTTCCCTATAATTTTGCACAGTACCAATGAAACATTGGTGCTGACTGTCGTTTATTCCAGAGTGCATCACACTGGATTAATAAACACACCCAACAATAATAAACTGAAAAGCAGAGAGAGAGAGCAAGTGAGAAAGCTGCAGACAGTTTGAGAAACTTTAAATTCTGAAAGGCATATCCCATCTGACACCAGAACCATAACAGGACCCGGTTTCCATGGTAACGGGTGAACTACAGACAATAAGACACACATGCAGTATCTCTGTCCTGAAACCAAGATGAAAAGAGAGAAAACTGAAAAATCTAGCCTCATTCGGAACTGTCTATGTCAGGGATGGGAATATGACAATTCTACTGTCCCCTCGACATTACTCCCACTTTCATACATGTCCATCTCACCATGTTAGGAAAATATGGTTATCTGGTCACCGCTGTGTGACTGTCTGCAGGCCCTCAACCTCAGCCAGGGTTATCCTTCCTTTCCCCACAGTCCTCTCAGGAATGCCACTGTAACCACCATTAGATCAGATTTCTTCCCTTCACTCTAGTCTGAGCTTTATGTACACACACCAGTTAAGTGAGTGCAGCTTATTACATCCAGGGGAGTGACAGCCCAGTGGACAAACCAGGTGAGACACCTGGCCCTGTCTTCTTCCACATGAATCACTCTGTGTTTCTTTTCAAGCCATTGAAAACAGGTAAAGGAAAAGAAAGAAAAACTATCTTTATGTTTTTCGGTCTTATCTCGAAGGATACAGGTGTTATTCAGCTCACATGTGGGAAAACAATCTATAAGCTAGTGTTGCAAATGCAAAATGAACATAGGAACACAAATCATGCTTGTTTGGTGCATTTACCCTCCAAACAACTCCATTAGGGCTGTAACCAACGATTGTTTTCATTATCAATGTATCTGCTGATTATTTATTTGATTAATCAATGATTCATTTAGTCTACAAAATGTCAAAAACCAATAAAAATGTCCAGTTTCCCAGAGCCCAGAGTGACTTCTTTTTGCTTGTTTTGTCCATCCAACAGTCCAAAACCAAAAGATATTTTATCAACTATCATACATGAAAAATTCTCACATTTGAGAAGCTGGAACCAGCATTTTTTTTTTTTTTTTGGCATTTTTTTCCTAAAATATGACTGAAACGTTGAATCGATTATCAAAATAGTTGCCGATTCATTTTCTTTTGATCGAGAGGTTGTTGAGAGGCTGATCGCAGGTGTAGGAAGCATCTACATGTCCACATGTTAATAAATGTATAACTTACAGTAACTTTCATAAATTGATGGACTATTAAGTGTGTAGTAGCATGAACTAATAATGCCCTCAACATGTATACATATTGGGTTATGGGGCATTATTATCACGTAGCAAACTATGAGTAATGCAGTACTTGTGTATTACAGCATTTAAAATAAATTTTATACCCTTATCATAAAGTGTTGTCACTAAGCTCATCTCTCTTTTCTTGCTGTTTGAATCTCCCCTTCTGTACATAAATATTTTAACATTACAGGGACTGTTGGTGTCTGTGGTATTGGATGGGTTTAAAGTGGCTTTATTTTACTTCAGGATATTTTTATGTCTTATTTTGTTCCCTGTGCCCAAAGCTGATCTTAATAGTGACTTTATGTGTCTCTGTGGTACTGTGTGCATAGGCTACAATCACCACTTGTGAAGTCTGGTATTTTTCGGGCCAACCCACAGAACTTTAGAAATTTAGTTAGGATATCATATTTGCTATTTATCGTACACAGGTCGCAGACTTACAGGACAAAATAAAGAAGCTCCTTCAATTAGCGTAACGAAGTGATTCTGACATCGCTATGCTTTCGATGAACAAGGAGGGGGAGAAAGGGGAAGGCACCAAAGTTAAGAGGGGGGAAGTTTCAGTTTTTTTGGGTTCAGTAGCAGCACGTGTAGAAAGGAGTGGTCTGGGGCTGGAATAATGGAACCTGGGAGACAGAATGGGAGGGAAACGGGGCTCAGATTTCAGCCTGACAGGGGGTAAGGGGCCGGACTGATATTTGGGAATATACGAAGATTCATTGAAGGCAACGGGGACATAAAACTACAGCGTCTGGCCCGAAGCGGTCGGTGCTGAGTTTCTGCTGCAGGTCCGGGTCCTGCCGCTGGATTCCCCCATCGGTTTTTTGGGAAGAGTGAATTTCGAATGGTTTGGCTTTTGTAACCGGGGACAAACACACTAAATACTGAGAGAAGCCTCCGCTCCCTTCGCACCCCTCTTTCTCCCTTAAGGGCCCTGCATGTCTAATATTTAGACATGTTCAGCTTTATGGATTCCAGGACTGTACTGCTACTTGTAGCAACCCAAGTCTGTCTATTAGCCGTTGTGAGATGTCAGGAGGAGGACGACCGTAAGTGACAGTTTTATTTCTCTCAAAGAGTCATAATGAAGAAAAGCTAAAGTTGTCATAAGGTGCATATAGAGAGCAGGTGTTCTTCCAAGTCACATTACTCCAAAATACGTTCATTTTTAAGCACAGCAACTTTGAACTTTGAAGAGTTTAGTGCTTGTTTTTGATGTTTGGAGTGATTTGGTTATTCCCTCGCACCTTTTACGCACAGAAAGTTCATGTTTGTTTGGATACTATGTGGCATGAAAAGGTATCTGATTGATGAGAGTTGTGGATCCTCCGTCCACCAAGAGTGCTGATCTTACTGTATCTGCGAGGTGTGATAAAACTCAATATATCAGAGCTGTGGACGTGCGTAAAAGTGATGCAACGGATGGAGAGATGTGGCAAGTTTAAGCAAAATAACGCGCACAGAGAAGGAGCTGTTTGTTCTCTTGGTCCTGTGGAGTTATTTTAATTTAAGTAAATTTCATTTTTTTAGTATTTTATTCATTCTCGTTGAAGTTTACATTCTCGGCTAGAGTTTGGAAAGCGAAAATCATAAGATTCAGATTTTGATCTCCTACAGTGGAGCCCAATGCCTTACCCTACCTCCCCCTTCTTTCCTAAGTTAAGCTGCCGGACACCTGTGGGTGCTTCAGGGGCCTTGACAGGCCCTCCTTTTAACTGCAGATTCACTTAATATAGAGGGGGAGGGGATGGGCAAAAAGTGAAAGATGGTCAGGCTCAAGGGCCTTTGGTAAAAAAAAAGTGTTCACATTCCATTGCTGTCAGAGGGCATCCAGGCGAATCCTGGCTTGTTGAGGCGGAAAGGTGGACTAATAACTGAAATTTCCATAAAAAGGGTTTTTAAAGTGATTATTTTAATATTCACTCCATTAAGAACCAAATTGCCCTTATATTATTCTTCATACCTACAGACTTTCTACTGTCTCTGCAGTTTTTTGAATAAAATGGATCGGGATTATTCGTCATTATTGATTTTAGTATCCACAAGAGACATTTGACAGTGAAGGTAGGCCAGCAGATTGGGGCCAGAAATAATGTTCCATATGATTTCAGGGTTTCCATCTGCTTAAAAGATTACCCATACGCTGTGACAGTCAGCCCAGAGAGAGACAGAGCCAAGGTGCAAGAGAGAGGTGATTGGAAAAATATAAGACTTTATAATTCTGAGTGGTTCAGTCTTCTCGGTATACAATAAGTCAAGCTTACCAGGCTTTTAAAGCGAGAAAAAAGGTGTATTTTCCAAGAAGAAAGAGAAAAAAGGGGGAAAATACCCAAGCCAAAGCAATTGCAAGTCTCAGGTTACCCTGTCAGAGAAATAGGCCCCTGGATATAATGCAAGCCCTTCTTTCCTCAGAATTTTTCTGGGAGACGCTGAAGTGGCAAAGAGGTCTGATTGTGACCTCAGCACAGCGGGCTCAATGGCCCCAAGTCACTCAGAGGGGACAGGGGTCAGTTCTTGAACTCTTAATTTTGAGGCCACTGAGTGACCGTTCATGTAGACAAGGAGGCCATGAAGCTCATCAGACAGAGGTAGAAGAGTGGTTGAGGCCTAATTGTTACTAAATACAGTGAAAACAAAGTTGACTCTACTGTCCTCCAAGTACACCTGGGTTCACTTTACAATTTTCATTGTTCATTTTACTCCACTGGAAAACAGTATGGCTGCCAACACATGGGAGAGGAGTCTCGCAAATTATCCTCAGCGATGAAAAAGCCAGCTTTCTATCAACTCTCCAGTAGACACAGGAGTCCTTGTCCCAGAATGTCCCATATCAGGAGAATCTTTCATATTTGAGCCAGTGAAAGGACAGGTGCAGTCTTTTGATGGTACATCCAGGCCTGTAAAACTAAATGTCAAATCCGCAAGGTATGTGCCTGAAAGCTGACCATTTTCTTTTCTCTGATGTGTTTGAATTGGCATCTGACACAGCTATGGCTTCCAGATGGGGTTTAAAATGTGCCCCGTGTTTATACAAGGCAATAGTTTGTGAATTGCCCACTCTGTCCCTTTCCAGAAAGACCTCATTCATTGCTGCTGAGGTCCGTTAGGTTACCTAGACTTAAGCAGCGCCCAAAGGTAAATATAGCTACTGTACTTGCCCCTTCTCCTCTCACACTCGCGGCAGTCCGTGCCCTGAAGCCTGTCTTTTGGTGCGTCGACCACTTTCACCCTTCGGTGCAGGTTCAGTGGCTCCAATCAGAGCATTTCTTTGAGCAACTGTTTGGCCTTCTGTTGACTTTTTAGTAAGCTGTCAGACTGGAAAATGAACAGGGATATGGCTAATTACTAAGTTCATTGTTACATTTTCTTGAGTGGTGTGATTTAGACCAAGTACAGTACCTGTATTGAAACATGCCCCACCTCCATCACGTTTGAGCCGTGGTCTGAAAAAAAAAAATCCAAACATTTTTCATTTACTGAATGCAAAGTCTGTCTCCTTTGCAGTAAATTAGGGTGTCTCCCGCAATGTAAACTCGCCCTATATTTAACTTGTCGAGGAATTTAGGCACATGGTCTCCAGCTCCTGTGAAGTTATTGGAGGTTTCCTGCAGGTGTTACTAAGCTTCACTGTGATGATACACTGCCACCCTGTGGCTACTTCGGGGGTTGCAAGCTTTTGTACTATTTCAATAACTGGACTCAGTGTTGGTTATTGATAAATGGAATGGTGACACAAGATTTTTTTTCTTTTTAAGATCACTTTTGGGACATTTTAGCCTTTATTTGATGGTGTATAGTCAAGAGACTGACATAAAGGGGGTGACATGCATTAGTCAATATTTTGATTGTTGTTTTAACCATATTTCAAGCGAAACCGCCAAACATTTGCTGGTTTTAACCTCTCAAATGTGAGGACTTGATGCTTTTCTTTGTCACATATAATAGTAAACTGAGTGTCCTATTTTCTGACATTTTATAGACAAAATGATTAATCGATTAATCAAGACAATACTTGTCAGAATAATTGGTATTGAAAATAATCGTTAGTTGTAGAAGTTGGGTTGATAAGGAGAAATCAACATTGGTAAAATCAGTCATCAATAGGTTTGTCATCTGCTATAAAGAGGTAGATGACCTCAGCTCATGTCCCTCTGTTTCCAGCTGCCTCGCTGAAGTTCCACTGAATAAGACACTTAATCCAAACCAGCTCAATGAAATATCAAGTTAAATTCTTATTAATAGGAAGGATGTGTTTTTTGGTGGTTTTTTATTGAGTTTTAAGCTTTCCAACATGTATTTTGTATTAACACCTGTTAATGGACTGCACATGTGTTTCCCACCAAAACAAAACATTGTTCAGTTTGCTTTAATCCTCAAAGACATGTCATGACTTACAGTAAATACAATAGTTGTTGTTTATGAGTAACACATTTTCATACCTGATGCATAATCCTCTTTTTCCTCCCACCATCTACCTGCCTGGGCCTCTGTGTGTCCCTTACTATGACCTCATACACACAGAGGAGGATGTTTTTAGCTGTGTACAAGATGGACAGCGCTATAGCGACAAGGACGTATGGAAACCAGAGCCTTGTCGCATCTGTGTGTGCGACACTGGAACCGTCCTGTGCGATGAAATTGTCTGCGAGGAGCTAAAAGACTGCCCCAAACCTGAAATCCCATTCGGAGAGTGTTGCCCCATCTGCGCAGCTGACCCGTCTCCACCTATTGGTCGTAATTTATTTATCTCACACCTCTCATAAATAAATTACTCTACAAAATCATGTTGTTTGTTTTGGGGAGAAAATGGACAATTTGGTATTAATCAAAGGTTGCCCAGGAGCAGTTTAACCTCTTTCACTTTGATGTGTTAAATCAGGCCTATACTATATGTCAACCTTTGATTTGAATACAGATTTCTATCCCCAAAGCAAACAAATGATGAGAAATAAACGACAACAGTGACACATCTGACCAGATTTCAGTGAAATGCTACCTCAACGTAATTTTTCCATAGCTGGCTCACCTTGGCCCCATCTTGTTTGAATACTCTCTCCTTCCCTGAGTATCATGAAAACATGTGGGAGTCATTAAGGAAATACCTCAGTCAAGCAGACACGGCCTCACATTTCTGCTCTATATCCTCTCTGTGGATTTCTGCAGATCTAATGGCAAGAAAAACTGTGACACTCTGTTGAGACTTTTTGAAGGAGCTATTCACCACATTTAGAACTGCCATCACCTCCTGATAAACAAGGACCTCATTGGTCAGCTTTGGAAATATAAACAAAGTCAGTTGAGGAGCATAAGTGAAATCAGAAGTGTCACTGTTTGCAATGCATGCTTGTGGATTAAAATGCTTTATAAAATACTTCCATTCAAAGCTAAATTAAGTGCTTATGTAGTATGTAACATGTACAAGATCGTTTTAAGTTATCAACCACCTACAAATAGGGCTGGCTATCGAACAGTCAAGTACCAAGACTTGGCATTGAACATCTGCAATCTTGTTTAGTTATTTTTTTTGATCAGATAGTTCCTGATTTCAATATAAATTTAGTTGATTTTAGACTAGACTTTCTATGGAGGCAAATGCCTTGTATGGCTACTTGTAGGTAGACAACATTTAACAAAGTTTGGCTTCTTTTGTTAAATGAAAATAGGTTTCTTTTTTTCCTCAAAGTAAGGTATCAAAAAGTAGGTATCATATTGGCACTAGCATCAAAACATTTTGAAAAAAAATTCAACGATACCCAGCCCTACCTAAACAATATGCAAACTCATAATTTGTCAATATTGCTACTTAACAATGTTTACTAGAATGCTTTGGAATATAAAAATGCCCGACATCAGATGTAATGTTCTGAAACAGGCTATTCCAGTTCTTTTGCTTTCTATCATTCCCTTTTACCTGCAGCCGCTTTGCTTCTGCTTCAAGCTCTTAAGATGGTGATTCAACCAACACTTTTTCAATCCTGATGGGCTCTTTGGGTGCCACAAACATGATTTGGTGGTGGTCTTTATAGGAGTTTAATTTAGAAAAGTACAATCGGCCATCAGCATGTACAGACGTTCTGGGTTTCTGGGAAATACTGTTTAACCCTCATGGATTGTTTGTGTGTGATTCATTCGCTAACTGTGATCTGTTTCTCCCCTCGAACCCACTTGACCACATAACAGGAGCACCTGGAGCTAAGGTGAGACACTGTAGGATATCAAGACACTCTGTGTGTGTGGATATGTCTGCGTATATGATCATGATGCTGCGTGTGTGTGAACTGAAGCTCTCCAGCACCTGCAATTAAATCTGTATCTATCCCAGACTGATATCAGTGCTGCAGGACCTGTAGTTTATGGATTTAGATGAGACTTTGATGTGAAAGACCTTTGCCAGATGGATGATAGTTATTTCCTCCTCGACACTGTGTGCCATATTTATGTGTCTAATGATACTGTAGGGGATACTTTGATGTTGACCAGTTTCCTCAAAACTGCTAATTTATCATCGGATTTGCTTTTCAGTTGGTCTCTTAGGGGCAGGGTGACAAAGTATGTGTGAGAAAAGATGGATAACTGAAACAGTGTTTGAAAATCTGTTTGTAGTTCTCATCCTAATTGCTGTTTTTATGCTTTATCTGTTCAACATCAGGGTCAGAAAGGTGAACCCGGAGACATTACCGATGTAAGTCGACACCACACAGCACTAAAAATACAACTTTTCATTTGAAAATGCTCATTTGCAACTTGTTTTGGAGTTTAAAATCCTCACATTAAACACTAACAGCCCCTTATTGGTAGCCAGTGGTGGAGAAAGTCTTCAAAGCCTTTTCTTAAGTAAAAAGTAGCAATACTCCAATATGAAAATACACAATTACAAGTAAAAGTAAAACCACTGAAAATGTCACTTAAGTAAAATTACGGAAGTATTATCAGGTAAATGTACTTAAAGTATCAAAAGTAAAAGTACTAATCGAGAAATGGACCCTGTGAGTGTAGATATTCTACTATTAGATTATCATTACTGATGCATTAACGTGTAAGTAGCATTTTATTGTTGATTTGAACTATTTTAAATACTGTTGGGCAGTTGAATCTATACCAGTGCATCATATAAGTACATATGAGTAAAAGGTAGAATATATCCCTCTGAAACGTGGTAAAGTAGTAGTGTGAAGTAGAAGTGTAATGTAAAGTACAAGTACCTTAAATGTGTACTGAAGTGAAGTACTTGAGTAAATGTACTAAGTTACATTCTACCACTGTTGTTATCCCTGGCTCTGTATGTGTGTCAGAATAGTTTTTAGTAATTAGAGAAATAACTAGAATAACTTAGTATTAATACCACCAGAAAGAAGGAGAGTCAGAGAGAGAGGAGGTAGGCCCGTCAGCCCACTCGTCAGGAAGACAGCCAAGCACAATAAGGCCTCCATACAATCCTCCATAAAGATCCTTATAGGCCAGAGGAGAAAGAGAGAGAGTAAACTCCCTGCTGCTGCTGCAGCACTGCACCTGGAAATGCTTTACCCCTCTGAGGGAATACAAGTTCATGGCAGGAAATAAGAAGGCATTGTTTATTGTATGTTTCTTATAATGCTTTGCCCGAAGAGATTAGCAATTAACAAGCCCACTCTGATGGGAGAAAGATAATGTTTCTCCCCCCGAGTGCAAAGAGACCAAAAACCTCTAAAACCTCACGTGTGCAACTACATCTGGTAAATGTAAGCTTTAACAGTAGGCCTAAATTTAGTATTCACTTTGTGCACTCCAACATGCCTTCATATGCTGTATTTACATGACTTCAAAGTTTAAAGAGAACATTTTATAATAAGATAAGTGACATCTTTTCTCTGTTTTCTTTCCTTTCCTTGCCCAGGTTGTAGGACCAAGAGGACCAGCTGGCCCAATGGTATCCACCAATTTCTGCATTTATACATTTTTCCTTAATTTCTGTCCTTTGAATGATTTGTACAATTTGCTTTATGTGTAGAGAATTCAAGCTAGAAAGAGGCTCCGTTTAGAGCAACCTCATAGGTGTTAAATTTTATTGCCAGTTGCAGTGACAGGAAATGGAAAACTGATCTGACATAACGGTAGCAGAGTTCACAGTCTACAGCTGTTTCTCCTGAGAAAACACCTGAAGTTACTGACTACTTCTCTACTCTCTCCCATTCACCAGGGCCCACCAGGAGAGCAAGGACCCCGCGGAGCTAGAGGAGACAAGGGAGAGAAGGTCAGTTTGAAAAATATATGTACTGTGTATATTCACTCCTCCTTCTTGTCATTTTCACGCCAAAAACTAGACTCACACTCTGCTCCCTTAAGAAGTACAGTATGTCCTATTGAATCTGATAGCTCTGGGTCTTTGGAGGGTGAGGTGGGTGGATGGGGTCTCTGCTACAGCTTGGAGGTTTGCAGAATGGTAGCCTTTCATTGAGCGCCTCAGTCTAACTAGTCATGTGTCGTTTCCATTAGGCTGTGTGGTCTGGGTTGTTTAACAGATGTGGGACTGTCGGAGACTCATAATGTAAACCTCCGCTCCTCTCTGAGGCTTCAGCCAGGCAGTGTGGGAAATCAGTGTCGCCGCACTCGCCTGGCTTTGATCACTGCATTACTGTAACAACACTTGGATGTGATAATGGCTGCAGGCGAGGAGTTTATGTCGTGTAGTCATCTTGTTTATGCAGATTTAAGCACAAGGTGGATCGAGTTTTGGCTAGCAGAGGTGAAGCAGCCTTTTTAGGTGTTCAGCACATTCTTTGTTCAGGATCCCCTTGCAGGGTAGTTTGTCACTACATGCACAGAGGTATGCCAGGTAGTCTGATTTGCTCTGATAAATCATCAGCATGCTGTACAACTTCTAAGGAAAATAAATCTGTATTTTGTTTTGACTTGTATATTTGGCAGTGGTGTAAGTATTAAAGCTCTTTTTTGAGATTTTTTTTTTTTACCTTAAAATGTCCAGTTTTAAAATAAATTTCAGTCCTGATGGATCACTGTCTGCCACCGGCCGGTCAGGCGTAGTCAAGTTCCCTCATGTAGACCGCCAGTGCAGTTTGGAGAAGGTTCAACTGAGCATTAGGCTTCTGTCAACAGTATCTGACAAATGTAGTCCAGTGGTGTATCGTCTGCCAGCAACTGTGTAATGATTCATCCACATTACTACTGACCTCAAATATTGGCACAAAGGCCCAAACTTAATCAATGGTGACTTGTAATGATTATTATTTAACACTTTCCTGTACTCATATATGTTTAGAAAGTTCTTGGTGTTTGGCTTGGTGTGTTTGTAGTTAATCTAAGAGTAAGTAAGTAAGTAAGTAATTTGCATTTTATATAAAATCTGTGGTTTTAGTCGTCAAAAAGCTGCATATTTGGTTAGAGCGAAAATGATTAGTAGATTAATCAATACGTTGATCAACAGAAAATTAATCAACAACTATTTAGATAGTTACAGCTAGGTCACTTTGTCATTTTTTTTAAGTAAAAATGCCCAAAACCAACTGGTTCCAGTCTCTCAAATCTGAATTCTATGATATAAACTGAATATCTTTTGGTTTTGGACTGTTGGCCGGACAAAACAAGACATCTGAGGATCAATATGAGCTTTGGGAAATTGTAATGGGCTATATTTTTTAACTATTTTCTCACATTTATGGACCTAATGATATACGGATTTGAGTTACTCTTGAGAGGTTGCACCATTTGAATCAGACTGATCATTCGGTATGAGTCTTTGCAAATGAGAAGTACTCACTATAGGTCATATTCTTGTCCTTTTAATGGATTTAATAGAAGATTTTACTTATTTTAATATTATCTATCTATTTCAGGGAACCCCTGGTCCCCGCGGCAGAGATGGTGAGCCTGGCACTCCTGGAAACCCCGGCCCCCCTGGACCTCCAGGACCTAATGGACCCCCTGGCCTTGGTGGAGTAAGTATCTCATGACAAGTAGGGGGTTAGCATTCACTGCAGACATAAGGAGCTGACAGGTTGAACACTGATGCAAGGCCAAGAATGGGCTCACTCTGACGGGGTGGAATAAGCAGAGAGAATAGTAAAATGGAGCAAGGAAAGAATCCAAGAGCACAAAAGATGTGGGAAATTGCTGGCGTTGGGAGGAGGCAGAAAGACAACAGCGAGTAGATGCAGAGAGAGAGAATAGATCGAATGCCTCTCATTCTTTGCAGGAGAAAAGGAGGGAGGAGGTGGATTGAGGGGAGGGGAGGTGGAAGGGCAGGAGGTAGCATGATAGACTTGGGGAGGGGAAGGGAAGGAGCTTTTTTGCGGGGGGGAAACAAGGAGACTCTTTGTGAAGGCGAGGGAGATGAAAACTGTTCACATGCCCTCTGTCTCTCCTCTGTCTGCATCAGGATTCACATAATAAGCTCTGCTGCTGACAATCTATTAAAAGCTGATCCTCTCCCCTGCCAAAATGACACAGCATCCTCCAAACTCTGCAAATCAGTGACGGCACATTTGGCTTCCAAGATAAATACTTTAATTTTGCATCATGGACACTGAAACACAGCCAAAGCTCACTTTTAAAGCTATTTGAAGCATTTCTTCTAGCCATCTTACCTTTAAGTCTATTCTAACCAGATGCTTCACCCTGCAGTCATCTTTTCTTTTCAGTTCAGCAGATGACCTAAAAAGCTTAATTTCACTGAGATGTCATGAGTGTATATAAAACGACACCTACACAACCTTTGTATAGCTTGTTAAAAAAATCTTAATGCCCTCTTTTGCCTTTTCTAGAACTTTGCTGCTCAGATGGCTGGTGGTTTCGACGAGAAAGCTGGCGGCGCGCAGATGGGTGTGATGCAAGGACCAATGGTGAGCGAGCGATGACGAGACCCGCTGCCACTTCCATGTTCTTTTTTTTT
>NTHP01000052.1:648941-668069 GCA_003416845.1 Oplegnathus fasciatus
AAAAAAAAAAGCCAGATGTTCTTCCTTTTGTCCCACTTAGTTTCAGAGCCAGTATTGGCCTTGACAGTGGGCTTAGGGAAAAGAAAAATTCAATACACTACATCACAGTTTTCGCAAACACTTACAAACTCTATTATGTCATACTATTGAGTCTGCAAAGTCTGCAAAGCTGCAGCAATAGCAAAGGAATTCCATTCAGCAACATGCTGAAAAAGCTGCATACCACCAGTGTGGTAAAAAATCTCTGGCTAGCGTCCATAGCTCCTCTGAATGGTGGCCTGAGTCCTATTTTTATACTGAACCAGAAGGTCTGCAAAACATTATGCACCTGGCACACTAACAGCAGCCAATAGATTGTTTTGTTCATTTAAATACTACTATTTTATTAGCATTAAAGTCTCATTTCAGTGGTGTACCACAAACATATGTGTGTGAGCACTGGTTTCTCTTCAGTTTTTTCTCAAATTAAGCGAGATAATATGCAATTTATTAATTATTTTTAGTCAGCCAACTCACAGAGATATAGTTAATATTTGATGTCTATGCTCTGACCTCATACTTAGTGAACTGAGATGGACCTAAACCCAGCTTTTAACCTGGTATTCATCCGCAGGCTAACTCACCTACATGTTAAAATCATCAAGTAGGCAACCTCTTATTGTGAAATGCAGCAGATGACAATACATACATGCTTAACGTTGGCATAAATAAACCACAGAACAGCACAATTTAGATGTAATTAGTGTATCAAGAATAATAAAGCAAGATACCACACAAACACTGTTGTTAAGCAGTCACAAACAGCTGAAAATGTTTGTGACTGTTTATTATTATATGTGACAAAAAAAACACGTACTTTCCTAAGCCACTAGGAAAGGAAAATAATTACGTAAAAAAGAGCTGTGTGCAAGACAACAGTCATGTTCCCAAAACAACAGCAACAGGGAGGAAACCAACATATTTTATCACTATGCAAACTAATGACATGGCAGCTTCATAATGCCCAACATCAAACAGCAACCAAAAGATCCACTCATGACAAACTGTAGCTATGTAGCCCCCCATGGAATCCCTGGTTAGTGAGCAGGTTAAAGAGTAGCCTATGTACACACCTATGTACAATATTATCTAAGCATCAATCAGGGTTCAGAAAAAATCATAGTACTATTACTGCTGCCATGAAAGTTGTAAACGACATCATAGAAGCTCTAGATATTAAGCAACACTGTCTGTCTCTTTTCATTGATCTGTCTAAAACTTTTGATACAGTGGATCATGGTATTCTGATATAGCGACTTATTAATATAGGTATTTCTGATCATGCTGTGGGTTGGTTTGTCAACTACCTCACTGACAGAACTCAGGCTACCCAGTTTGTAAGGGAGTCCCTCAGGGTTCAGTTCTGGGCCCACTTTTATTTACTGTATATATATTAACTGCTTGGGACAAAGTGCCCCAAATGCAGCTTTCCATTTTTATGCAGATGACACTGTCAATTATTGTTGTGCATCTATGCTCAGTAAGGCTTTTGAGTACATGCAAAATACTTTTGATAGTGTGAAAGGCTTATCTTTGTCAACTGAAGCTTGTTCTTAATGCCGGAAATCAAATCAAATTCCAGAAAGATTGTGTTGAATCAGATTATTTTAACTTCTCAATGTAAGCAAATTGAGGTTGTGTCTACTTACAAATACTTGAGATTTTTAATTGATGACCACATCTCTTTTAAGCCTCATGTACAGCACCTGGTGACAAGCTGAAACTAAAGTTAGGTTTTTATTTTAGGAACAAATCTTGTTTTTCCCTTGATATTAAGACGACGACTGGTTGAAGTCACATTTTTGCCTGTTCTTGATTATGGTGATCTGTGATACATGAATGCATCAGCTCATTGTCTTCATATGTTGGATACTGTATATCATGGAGCCTTGAGGTTCATTACAAACTGCAGTGTCTCAACTCATCACTGTATGTTGTACTCCAAAGTTAACTGGCCTGCTCTTTTACACGTCGACTTAGTTACTGGTATGTTTTTATCTACAAGGCCATTCTAGGTAAACTCCCTTGTTACTTATCTTTCTATATGATCTGAAAATGTGGCTCTTATGGGTTACGGTCTCAGGACACTGTGCTTATGACTGTTCCTCAAACTCGGACGGAGCTGGGTAAGCAGGCCTTTAAGTTTTCTGCACCCTCTGCCTGGAATAGCCTGCAGAAGGAGCTAAAACCTCAGGATCTACTGACTCTCAGTGAATTTAAAGCCGTTGTAAAGTGTTTGGAATCAGAGTCTATTGGCAACTGCAAACGTTTTAACCAATAATTTCAATATGTATTCCTCCTTGCACTTTGGTTGCATTGCATTTTAACTTGAATTTGTCTCGTTGTGAGTGTTGTGTCTGAAACTGTACACTGCTGTCTTTCTTAGCCAGGTCCTGCCTTAGGTCAAAGGGTTTGTTGGATGTGTGTTGCTGTCAGTAATTGTTACTTTCATGTGAGATTAGCAGCACAACAAGCTTCTGAAATCATTTATCATTCGTTGCCTAGCAACATTGATATCTCACCTCTGGGTTTAGTATTACAGTCCATTCATTTATCAGGGTTAAAGTTTGTTATTCTTGGGCTGCTGTTGGTTTTATGTCATATTCACATCTGTCTGTTCAGATTATCTGTGCTGTTTATGTCACAGTTTAAATATTTTCCCATTATGAAGTAGATACTACTGCAGATAAAAACATTTTTATATTTTATGTTATTTACACTCTTCTGACTCCACACCCTTGCAGCTAACATTACATGTATGTTAACTTTCAAACTTTGTTTTTAAATTTATCAGTTAGATGAGTTCCACATTTCACACATTTTTCATTTGTGATTTTAACGTTTTTTTGCTCTTAACTGAATTTTTAAACACTATTTTAGGTTCATCACTTGAAATACACATTTCCAATTTCCTTAGTGTATTTCTACTTTTAGGATTGTGTATGTGTCTTAACAGATAAAGCCTCCAGTCTATTGCATGCATGAGACCATATTTGATAAAAATAAATTATGTAATTTCAGTTCAAGTTCTGGTTGAATCTCATATCCTCTTCTTTCCTATTACATGACCTTCTACTTTTTCTGTAGCTTGTTTTCTGTAGGATTTGTCTGTTTTATTATTGAGCTGATTGCCAATTATAATATGTACTTAAACTTCCCAAGATCTTTGCGTACATATGAATTTAATGTCTCTCTTCTCTATTCTGTGTTGCGAACCAGGGAGAGGCTGGTCCTACTGGTGCTCGTGGACCTGAGGGTGCTCAGGGACCCCGTGGAGAGTCTGGCACTCCTGGATCACCCGGACCTTCTGGTGCTTCTGTAAGTGATGCTTTAAAAATGTATTAAAAATGAAATCACAGTATGTTAACTATAGTAAAGCGTTAATTAAACGAAATTGTTGTCATCTAAATTTTGAGGCAGTACAATGGGTCGTGTGAACAACTATATTTTGTTTTTAACAACAATTTTTAGCACACCCAACCCCACTGAGTTATATTTGTTGACATTTTTCAGGTGATAGATACTTTATAATGCACTGAGAGAACTGAGCTGTAAAAAGGCTGTTAATAACAATGTATTTTAATAATGTAGATTAGCCCAGTCACTCCCAGAACAATAACTGTTGTGTATACTCACTTGCTTTGTCTCTTTTTCTCTGCAGGGAAACCCTGGTACTGATGGTATCCCCGGATCCAAAGGATCAGCTGTAAGTTTAAAACTCTTATTTTGTCTGTTTTTCAAACTGCCACCCACTTACTGTGCATTTTCCCATTTAATTATTGTACAGTAGAAGTGCAGAGGAAGTTTTTCTCACACACAGAACTGATCTAGAACATATAATTTGCACATCTCATACATCTGCTTTTAAAATACAGAAGGGCAGCACAATTGCATTGTAAATGAAGTTACAATATGTGTCAGATGACCAAACTGTAGACTCCACAGTCTTGCAAGAACTGGGTTGTCCCATAAAATATGAAAAACTGGACAGCCAAAATCAGAGACATTCTAATTGTCCCATGAACAGCACAATCTCCCTTTGAGCTTTCTATTGCAGCTTGAAAAAATGACAAGAGACTTCACTTCACTGCACAAGTCAGTCAGTTATATTTAAACATCGCTGTTGTCACTCACATACTTTTATGGTGCAGAATTTATACCAGTTCACCAACAATGGGCCAGTATCTTCTTATTTACTTTAAGCAAAGGAGAATTCACTAAAGTCACACTGACATGTTATTCACTTGCAGTAAAATCAGCGGTAACTCATTGTGGAATACCTCCATTCAGACAGATGGTTGAGTGTCCAATCAGCTGACTGATGACATGTCTCTCTCTGTCTTTCTGTCTCTATAGGGTGCTCCTGGTATCGCTGGTGCTCCTGGTTTCCCTGGACCTCGTGGGCCTCCTGGGCCTCAGGGAGCAACTGGACCTCTCGGGCCCAAAGGAACATCTGTATGTGTATTACCAGTTTGCAATTTATATATGCTGCTCATTTCATGTTCCAAATAGTAACATGGCACAGAAAAAATGATAACAACCTGCTGCTTTTTCTTTCTTTCTTTTTCTCTGTCTGTCTGTCTGTCTGTCCTATTATTTAGGGAGACCCAGGTATTCCAGGGTTCAAGGGAGAGGCTGGACCCAAAGGAGAAATTGTGAGTTTTGTTTTGTTTTCTTCTTTCTGTCGTTTTCTACATGTCCCTGTATTCCCTGATGATTCACCCATTCAACTAAATCCAAACACTGAAATCTACTGTGAACACAGTATCTAGTCAAGTAATAAGTGTGGATAACTACCAACTCTGAAGATCAAGTAAATTTGAAGTCATCAGATTATAGATACTTCAAATGAAACCATCTGATATGAAACCAGTACTTCTAAAGGTTTCTCATGTAGTCTGAGAAATAGAAAACATATGAACCCAAAGTAATGAGCTTTTCTTCCTGGAGCTGAAACAGGTTTCCTCATATAAAGTTTTGCATGTGGAATAGTTACAATAGTAAATTTATATTGCATTTATCTATTTTTTTTCTTTCTTCCTTCCTGTAATAACACGGATGTGTTTTTTCCAGGGACCAGCTGGTCTTCAGGGAGCTCCTGGCCCACAAGGAGAAGAGGGCAAGAGAGGACCCAGGGGTGAGCCTGGTGCTGCTGGACCACTTGGACCTCCTGGAGAGAGAGTGAGTACCATCAAATTGGTTGAAAACAAGTTATTTTAAAGTAAATGTATGCTGCTTGGCAACACTCTACTATAACACCTCAGTGAATAACAGAATAACCTCCTGTATAGATTCATAGATGAAAGGTTGTCAAATATTTTATGTTATCTCTTAATATACTCACAAAATGGCTCCGCTTGATAAACTTTTGTCCCAAAAAGTTTGTTTGTTTTTGTTCCTGCTGAATCATTGATGAATTGCATAATAATATAAGATAATATTGGTGAGAGCGAAACTGTTTCTACATTTTTAATGAGGATCATTTCAATCAAATAAAATTTTAATCAAATTAAACTTTTCCTTATTTTGTTGGTTACCACCTGGGAAAAACTATGTGAGATTCAGTGACTTAGATGTTGTTATAATCATAACCCTGACTCTGGTTTTGTGTTGTCTGCATAGGGAGCCCCCGGCAACCGTGGTTTCCCTGGTCAAGACGGTCTGGCTGGTCCCAAGGTGAGTATCATCACAGTTTTATTATTGCTGTAGGAACAGAAAATCTGCTCTGAAAGAGAAAATGAACATAGATGCATTTAGAGGATACAGATCTGGCAGAGGAAGATAAGGAAATTTATGCAGCTGCTGCGTCAATAGTCACGGGCGTAAATCTGTGAAACTGACAATTAACATCTTCCATCTGCTGCATATTGCATTTGGAAAATTGCTGTTAGCGATGATAGTCCAATATTCTCATTGGTTTTCTTTTTGTTTTTGACTGCTGCAGTGAGAAAATAACATTTCTGAATCACCTCATCACAATGTTGTCACACACTATAGGACTCACACTGCCTGAAAATTAATCACCATGAATTATAATTCAATTTCACTCAGTTTGACTCAATAACCTTTAAATCCAACCATGGAAAATATGAGGCTCTCACTATTCTAGTACTGTAGTGTACTGTAGTGTCATCAGTACTTGCAAATCTGTCTTACATTGTAAGTTTCTGCAGAATTTGAGAATTGGCATTATTCTGCTGTTGCACTTTTTAGAGAGCAGAGAGTCAGCACTCTCTGGGCTTCAAACTGGCCTGTAAGGGTTTTCCCTCTTGCCAGAAAATGAATCCACTTCCACACAACTTTTGGGCTCTATGGATGGTGTGCCTCTGCAGAATACTGACTTTTCTTTTGTCAGTTGCAGCTGATGCTGTGCATGTGATTAACCCACCAATTTAACACAAACTGGGCAAAATGTCCCCAAAATTGAATATTTCCACCTTTAGGCTGACCAGAATGAAAGCCATAAAGTTTAAACTTTGACTAATCTGTAACCAAAACCAAAAATTTGATGTATTTATTGGCTGATCAAGGTCAAACATTTATACTTGTTTTGTTGTTGATTATAAAATACAAAGTTATCTGTCAGTTATATCCTCTGGATCATTACAAACAGGCATAGGACGCTCTTTGTTCAGTTGGCTTTTTAGTTTTAATGCAGATGCTGTTTTGTTTCCTAAAGATGGTAAAAAAAAATTATATTCTAGTCATAAGATGTATTACAGATTCTGCAATGGATTGTACTGACCCCCCCTACTGTAGCTTTCAATTTAGCGAGCAATTTAGTGAGATTTTCAGCACTCAGGGGAACAATTTGACCTCAAACTGCTTCACCTCATTATTACAAACAGCTGGAAAATATATTTTAATGGATGTGTTTTTATAAACATTAAAGTAATGACAATAACATAAATTGTAAAATACTGTATTCATTTAGTTAATATCTGGTATTAGTTGTTAAAGGACCAAAACAATTCAGTATATGTTACGATTATGTATAAATATATAGAGGAAATACCTGGTATGACAAGTTGACAAAGCTTTGTGAAATAGTGTGCATAAAAAATGTAAAGACATATTTCAATTACATATAAGCATGTCATACAAGAGTTGGAAATCTAGAAATTATGACTTGTGCCAGATATATCATTTGCATCATAAAAGAATGATTTCTACAAAAATGTATTTTAATCTTTATTATAAATGAAAAACAGCATTTTACTGTAAAACACAATAATTTGTCACTGATGTATTGTGATTAGAGGTTAAGAAGAAGTGTCTTTCAGAGGCATATTCATTTATAAAGAAAAATACACATGGTTGCACATTTTCATAGATGTAACTTTAATTGATCTATTTACAAAGGTATTTAGCATTCAAAAGCACAAAAGCTGGAGATCTGTCTTACCTGTGGGAATTACTAAAAAGCAGGAGTCATTTGTCATTTCTGTCCACACTGTGGTAAACAAAAAGAACAAGTAGATAAAGCACTTAACATCATTTTGGCAAAAGATTTCAGTGAGCTTTATTGACTCAGTCATCTCTCTGGAAGATCATTTTTCACCTCATTAACTCATAATAATTCTTAAATCAAGCAAAACTGCACAAAGCGGCGTACAGTTTTGATATTAATGTGTTTGATGAGGCGCGTAATAAGTGAAGTGCCTCTTCAAGGTTCACACTGAACTCAGATCAGCACCTTTACTGACGAGTTAATGAAGTGCAGAATAAATTATATTTCCAGTGTGGAGCAAAGAGTGAAAT
Source organism: Oplegnathus fasciatus (assembly GCA_003416845.1). NCBI lineage: Eukaryota > Metazoa > Chordata > Actinopteri > Centrarchiformes > Oplegnathidae > Oplegnathus > Oplegnathus fasciatus. The sequence continues at coordinate 656,742 of NTHP01000052.1, forward strand.
CTGTCAGTACTCCTGTTTCTTCATGACTTCATCTGAAGCTCGTGCACAGGCAGCAGTGACACGTGTAACTCAACCTTGTGACCACAAGATGGCAGCACAGCTCAGTAACCTGTCATGCACTAGTGACCTACATGCCCCATATCACCAAAGCCAGCATCTCATTTAACATTATCTCCCCTGCACAATTTCATTTATCCCAAAATGAATCTGTCAGACTTTAATCTTCTCATCTCCAGCGGGTCAATGAAACTCCTCCACACTATTAAAAGGAAAACTTATTTCCTCTGAGATTTGAGAATTGAAATGTCGCCTCCTTAGTGATTGACTGAGTGACCAACCTGTGTTTTATCTTCTCTCTCCTAACACAGGGAGCCCCTGGTGAGCGTGGACCCTCTGGTGCCAGTGGTCCCAAGGGTGCCAACGGTGATCCTGGCCGTCCTGGAGAGTCTGGTCTGCCTGGTGCCAGAGTAAGCACTTCTCTTACCCATAAAACCACAGATCTGGATGTTGGTGACCTGCAGAAATGTGCTTTAAAACATGCAGAAATAAGGAAGTAATCAATGATTTTAGATGGATTCCAGTGTATCTTTACATTTTAAATACACAATTTGGCTCATTTGTACTTCCCCCTGGAGTGATTTCATTTCCCATCAGCAACACAAATGGTTGCTTGTGTAGAATCACTACAGAGGAAATATAAAAAAGCATCTGTAGTAGTGCACCGAGCCCATTATTAACCTGAAATGTTCTCTTTCTCATTCATATTTTACTTCTTAGTGATTTCCATCAGTAGGTGTTGAACTGTGACTTGTTGCACACAGGGCTAATCAGAGGTGTAGATTCAGTTTCCCACAGTGCCATGTGTTCCCACCTTTCTTTAGCACGCGTCTGCATAGAGATGTCTGATGACTCGTGGATTTCAGGTGTTTTTCTATTCTCTCTCTCTGACAGGGCCTGACTGGACGCCCCGGTGACGCTGGTCCTCAAGGAAAAGTTGGACCTTCTGTGAGTGCACTTTTGCATGTTGTAATGCGGCTGTTGTGTCTTTGTAAATCAATAAAAACACACAGCATGTATCCTCACCCAACGTGAGGGGATGATTTTTTTAAATATCGAAATGTGGAACAAGCAGGGGGAGACTTGTAATTTTTAACCAAATGTGCTCTCATCACATAATGACTCATAAGTGGTTTCATCAAATTGAATTCCATTATCCACCAGCCTCATCCCCAGTGGCGTTTGTGTTTCAATAAGCTCAACTGTCTTGCTTTTTAGAATGAAGTAAAGTCTCACACACTGTACATTGCTTCAACATTCACTTTCGATTCAGAGCACTGGCGTTTTCTCAACTTCACTCGCTCTCATTGTTCACGATAACACATTTCTTAACTGAGTGGAAAGTCCTATAAAAGTGTTTACACAAAAACTCCATAAACTTAATTATTTTCAATGGGTTTTGTTTTTTGTAAATTTGAAACACTGACAGATGAAGCTTTTTCAGGTTTTGACCGGCCGACTGAGGGACTGGCACATGGTCAGACTGATAATGATTGATGGACTATTTGATCTGTTATTTCTTCGCTCCCTGGCCTTCCTAGCTTACCCCCGTGGGGTTTATTTGTTTATTTATTTATTTAGGAGCAAGGAAGGAAGTAAAAAAATTCAACAAACTGAGTAACTGTTGCATATCCTTGTGCCCTGCTGGAGATTTCTCTGCGAGACCCCACTCCAGACCTCTAGACTCAATTTTGTCCAGATCCTCTGAGCTCCTCTCCATTTCACATTCCCAGTCAAAATCCAAGTGTGATTTAGCATTTTACACTGTTGGAACAGTTTACCCCATCTTTTTACAGCTGTGTGTTACACCTAACAAATGTTACCATGACTACATGATTGCTCATACTGTTTATTGCTTAGATTATCTAATTGGATTTCTAATTTCTCCGTAAAGTGTTTTGGTCACCATTTTTTAAATGTGCTCTATAAATAAATTAAACTTGACCTCACTTGAACAGGGAGCTCCTGGTGAGGACGGTCGCCCAGGACCCCCCGGCCCACAGGGAGCCCGTGGACAGCCTGGTGTCATGGGATTCCCCGGACCCAAGGGAGCAACTGTGAGTAATTACATAAAAAACATTAAAATGTCAATGCATAAATAAGCTAAAGTGTTATTTAAATAGGAACTGTTTCAACATATATAGATTTTGGGCCAGTTGAACTTGTTTTGTTGTCTTTGTTGTTTCATTTGTCCCTGCTAAAAATAAGTTCCTGAATCAAGAATAGAAACTACACACGTTCAACAACACCCGGAGTACTGCTGAATAATTTTATGCCATTTGATGTGCACCATCACATGCACCCTCTCTCCTCTCAAAATAGATGCAGGACCAAGCAAATCAGCCACGGCCCCGTGACTAACCGTTGCATTTTGTTTCTGTTGTGATTAGGGTGAGGCTGGCAAGTCTGGTGAGAAAGGACTGGGCGGAGCTCCTGGTCTGAGAGTGAGTTATCCGCCTTTTCTGCTTAAAATAACCTGCTGGTGTCCTACAAATGGATCTTACATGTACTGGAACTTCAAAATACAAAAATATCACCATGTTTCCATTTCATGACATTTTAAAGTCAACCATCCTCTTTTTGACTCTACAGAAGATCTTATTGACGCACTGATCTCAAAATATACATATTCATATAAATCATGAATTAATCAAGTCCTTAACATTAAACATGCCTGTTTTGGAATATACAGTAGAAAGAAAACACTATTTAAAAACCAGAAAAATACAAGTAGCTACTGAAGCTGTGTAGAATGTGTTTTCAGACTTTGAATGTTCATGATCGTTATGATGTCCAAATAATTAAACAGATTAAATTTAACCTTTTCTCAGAAGGTTTTTTTGTATTCTCTGGCGACTGTGACTCACCATTGAGCTACTGTTATTTCTGTAGTTCAGCTTCCACATGAGAAGCATGTTGAAAAGCTCAATTATAGCTATCAGATGTCTATCTCGTTAATAGCATCACCTTTGGCTTAACTGTTGATATCTATCTATTTGTCCTCCCCCCCCTCCTTCTTCCTTCCACCCTCTCTTCCATCTTCTCCTCAGGGTCTGCCTGGCAAAGATGGAGAAACCGGCTCTGCTGGACCCCCCGGCCCCGCCGTATGTATCTCTATCTCCCCCATCCCACTCCATATAGCTTCAACACTGATATTATCTTCCTCCCCTTTCTCAGTCTGCACTTAGAAGCAACCTTCGGTATCTCCATTCCCCAGACTGCCTCGACGATAGCTCTGTCTCAAAAAAAAAAAAGAAAAAAAAAAAGTCCTTGACACAAATGCCTGGACATTTTGAGATCACTGACTCACAGACCTTCAGCTTGTTTTGAAGTTTGTGTCTCAGTGCGCTAATTGAAAAGTTAAAATTATTCCTGTGTTGTTAATTGATATCAGAGATACATAAATGGCAAATTTAGCAGAACTTTCCCATCTTCAGCATCAAAGTGAAATGTGAAATTCCTGACATTTAGTTTATGTTAGAAGCTGTTTGTGATTATGGATTATGAATTATCTGTTTAGGGCCCTGCTGGAGAGAGAGGAGAGCAAGGACAGCCTGGTCCCTCAGGTTTCCAGGTGAGTCTGCCTGTCTCAATCACCTTAAATTACCTTAAATCGCTGCATTTATGTGTGAATGCAGCCGTTATTATTATTATGGCTGTAAGTGTACTGGTACTTGTATTGCTGTTTTTACACTGTAAGACTCACAAAAACATTGATCAGTCAGTTTATCTCTCTCATTAAGCTGTGCAAAGATCAGTACAGTCTGACCTGATTGAAAAATGCTTGTATTATGACTGTTAACATATTTATTCTTCAAATCAACCTCTTTTCTTGGTACATAAATATTCTGTTAACCAACATGTGATTCATTGCCGTACATTCATTTGTTGTGGGTTTTGTTCATTCCTGTTACATCCTTTTTGTTTCTCTCCTGTGCTCAGGGTCTACCTGGACCTCCTGGTCCCCCTGGTGAGGGAGGCAAGCCCGGAGACCAGGTGAGTGCACTGTATTGGTGAAACAGAGCTTATAAAGTCACATAAACACAGTGGAAATACCAGCATTGTTTTGTCATAGGCCTGATGAGAAGAGATCCTAAAATAAAATGTGCCTACTGTAAGTAATTCAGTGGATGCTGTTATCCAAATTACTTCACAAAACTACAGTTCCTTTCCTCCCAGACCTGACAGCATAAGCATATTTCAGCTAAGCTCTTAACAGGGCATTGCTGTAAAAGAGCAGGTATGCTCAGCCAATTTATCCTGTTTAAATAAACTTTAAGCACCTTTTCAGTGATGCTGAACATTTTATTCCAGATCTGTGTCCTAAAATAAATGAAACAATGAACTCCGAGACTACCTGCAAAGTTGTTTCGTACTGTAAATGCATCTTGTTATTAAACAGCCGTTATTCATTTCCACAGTCATCTTACCACTCAGATCATTTCTGTATCTCTGTGAATGTAAAAGTGTAGCATTGAGATGTGTTAACCAGCTCCCTGTTCTCTTTAATAGATGTTTTTATACTTATACACCCTGTAAATATCTAGCTCTCACTAATCATTTTGAGTTAGCATGACCACCGTTATAACCCAATCTAAACTATAACAAAAATCTATCAGTAGTAGTACTACCTCTTCTCAAACATACATGGCTTGATTTGTCCTATGTACTCATCCTGCGTATCTTTTCAGGGTGTCCCTGGAGAGGCTGGAGCTGCCGGTGCTACTGGACCCAGAGTAAGTTGACAGTCTGTATTTCACTTCACTACAGTTTGACTGACTGATTGTCAGACGTGTCGCTGATTGTCACCGTGTCACCGTCACCAGGGAGAGCGCGGTTTCCCCGGAGAGAGAGGAGCTGCCGGCACTCAGGGTCTGCAGGGACCTCGAGGTCTGCCTGGAACTCCTGGAACTGACGGACCCAAGGTGAGTCCAACATTTGGTCTAAAACCAGATTTTCAAAATTATTATCGCCTGAGGAGTTTTCACACCGCTGGCAAATATGCTTCTGTGGCCAGTTTTCTGATTCATTCTTACCACATACAGCAGCAGCAACACATTAATGTGAGCATGTGATTAAATAATAATAACCTCAGGTGTTTGTGAGTTGAGCAGTGTTGACTACATTCAGTGTTTTCCCCCAAAAAATGTTTATTGGAGGTGGTACGCCACCTAGATCCCGACATATCTTGTCTTATGATCAATTTAATTAGTAGATGACAGTCTACTGGCAGTCTCTATGGCATTTATTTTATGAAATAGCACCCCCGCTCAGTTTTCCTGAAAGTAAACGTTGTATTTTATAAAAGTGTATTCATTTTGGGGTGCCCTGGTGTCCTAAGGCAGCGGTTCCCACCCTGAGGTTCAGGGCCCACACAAGGGGTCACGGGATAAATCTGAGGGGTCACAAGATGATTAACAGAAGTGAAAAATGATAAATATACATACATAAAGTCATTCTTTTTTCAGACTTACCTCTAATTTCTGCTTTTTTCTTGTGAGTTACTTCTTTGAGGACTCAAGAAATTATTCGTATTAAGCAAGAACCACTCTTATGTCAAACCGGTCACAACCGGTGGACATATGCGACATGTGACAAGGAGACATTGTTTTGTTTTAAGGGGTCACAAGCCAAAAAAGTTTGAGAAAACACTGGCCGCGGGTTAGGGCCATGAGCTAAAAACGTCCCTGATTCGATTCTGGCCGGGGACCTTTGTTGCATGTCGCTCCCCATCTCTCGCCCTCATTTCTCGCCATCTCACTACTGTTCAAATCCCTAATAAAGGCATACAAATTCCCTCCAAAAATAGCAAAAAAAGGGTGTAATTTGTTTTCTTAATTTTTTTATCATAAGGAAAAAATTATATACACACATGTGAACGTATATACCTTGTCACATATGTATAAACCTGCACAGTTGTACATATATGTATGTATGTACATACAGTACAAGCATACACAGGGTACACACACATCTGGATATAAACATTTTATGTGCTGTTTTTTTAAACTGTGTTAATTTTTTATGATATTAGTGGAGGCAGTCTTTATTTCAGCCGAGGTGGCTCACCTCCATTATAAAACACTGTATATTTATTATTTGAATAGAAGACTGCATTATTTCCATAATAAGGATCTGCATGATTCAAATACTACATTTAATGAATTCATAAAATGTGAGTATTTTGAAGACAAATAAGGTCTTCTATACATTCCTAAACAACTGGTAGCTTCAGCGTATTTCCACTCAAGCTGCAGTAGACAGTCACTAGCTTATCAGCCATCAACAAATTCCAGCAACTGCAGTAATTTGTGAATACACTGTGAATAGCAGAAGAGCTCAAAGCGACTGCAATTCTCACTTTTGGTTTGTTATCTGGTCAGATTTTAATCCCAATTCATAGGTTTTTCTTCCCTTAAATTCAGACAGGAGCAGATAGAGAGGATGAGGATTATGGAGCTGACATGAGTGTGATGGTGATGGAGGAGGGATGAGCAGATAGTTTGTGGAGGGTGAAGCTCAATTCTGAGAGAAAGGCAGAACGATTTGTTGCAAGAAATAAATTGTACATCTGCCTCACTTCAGTAAAAATACAGCCGAAGCCGAGGCTGTGTGAGCCCTGTGGTTACAGCTTAATGGCTGCAGATAGTCAGCAGAGCTGGTGTTTGTACGTCTGATCTACAGTCGAGGCTCCAGTAGAAAGCACTGCTGATAAGCCTGACAACTTTTGACCATGAGTGGGCCTGGTGGAGCCACTTAAAAAACAAATCAAAGTCTGCATTTCCCTCCATTATCTTGGCTTTGATATGTGGGATGGAGATTTTGTTATGATAAAACTCCCATTTCTACTTAAAATACAGAATCAAAGGTAGACCCACAAGTCGAATTTGAGATATTTTTATGTCTAACATTTGTCTAATGTTTTTTCTACACTTTGATGAATTAGATTTGGTAAGCAAAGTTAGTAAAAGTTTATTTTAATCCAGCAAGTGAACAACAATAATAATAATAATGAACTTATCGTTTTTTCCCAGTTTTTCCTTTCATTCTTTCAGGCCTCTGATAACCTTGAACAGAGCGTGCCGAGACAAAGATGAGCGTGGGTCTTTCTTGTTGAATAAGTAGATGCCTTCTCAGTCAGTGACAGCCCCACTTTTGTGTTTCTGACACATGTATAAATAAACACAAAGTCTTGGCTAAAGCAATCTGAAGCATTACAAAAGAACATGCTCACAAAAGTCTTGGGATGAGAACTGCTTTGTTTCAGGACGCAATATGGCGTCTTCACACATCTGTAGCGGGTGCTTACATGCAGTTAGTCAGTATAAATGACCCTGAAGTACCTTCTCTGTCTCTGTCTGTTTCTCGATCCCCATTGCTGTCTCTGCATTTATTCTCTGCTCCATAATAGGGAGCCATTGGACCTGCTGGTGCCTCTGGTGCTCAGGGACCCCCCGGCCTGCAGGGTATGCCTGGAGAGAGAGGATCTGCAGGCATTCCTGGACCCAAAGGAGACAGAGTAAGCCAAGACAAGTGTTAATGACTGAATATGTATACATTTGATATATAGAATTTTCTGTACTTGATTTTAAGTTTTATGCCTATACCCCTGTCAGGTGCTTGACTTGTATTTTTTTTCAATCCGCGTAGGGTGACATTGGAGAGAAAGGACCTGAAGGTGCTCCCGGCAAAGACGGTGGCAGAGTGAGTGGTTGTCATCCATTTTGTTTTTTCATGAACGATAATTGGCAGACGCTCCACTCATGTGTTGCATCACAAATGTTCAATCCTTTAAATCTTCAATAAGTTTCAATGCTTTGTTCTTACAAATGGAAGCATTCATTGTTTCATGTTCATCTTCGTGCCTTTTCAAACTGTTGCAAGTCTTTAAACTCTTTTGCTGTTTCCTGTCACAGGGTCTCACTGGTCCCATTGGTCCTCCTGGTCCTGGTGGTCCCAATGGCGAGAAGGTGAGTGTTATATCATTATTATTATATCATTATTATATCATTATTGGCAAGTTATCTCTAACACTCTGAACCCATTTTCATAGCTCAGTGTGTGTTGCTGATGTTATTGTGTTTTCTTGTAGGGTGAATCTGGTCCCGCTGGTCCTTCTGGAGCTCCTGGTACCCGTGGTGCTCCTGTAAGTGTCACAGTTCATTCCTAAAACAGGATGCCATTGTCTACGTGAAAAAAGTTATGAATTTAGTGCACTTACAGTACCTCATAGTACATAAAACCCTCCACCATCCATTTGTAAGCTTGAAGGAGGATTTTCTTAGATATACAATAATTAAATAATTAATTAAATAATAATTATTTAATAGTAGTTTTTGCTTTAGAGAGAATCATTTTATAAGATTAAAGATGATAGGTGTAAAAAAGTAGCAGTTCATGTTAAAGTTTTATAAGCTGTTCAGTTTTTAACAGATCACCTACAGTATTTCTCTCTTCAGTCAGTACTGCAGCCTGAACTAACCTCTGAGTTTTTGTTGTCTCTCGTCCTTCCTCTTTCAGGGTGACAGGGGTGAGACTGGACCTCCTGGGCCTGCTGGATTTGCTGGACCCCCTGTAAGTAACAATAACAACACTCACCAGCTCTTAGCTCTTCAAAAGTCTGAAGAGTGTGACTCCAGGGCCATAGAATAAATGTCAGGACATGTAGTCCGGGGCCCTGGAGTCGTGTTCTGGGTCTAGACATGTTAGCAAGGTTAAGAAAGTTACAGCAATGAATACTGAAATCTCAGTTAGATTTTCTATTCAGTCATAGATGTTTATAACTCTGAGTTAAATGGCAATTTTACAAATAATTTAAAGAGTATAAATCGTCTGCTTCCTTTTGTGATCTTAAGTGAAACTATGTGATGGACAGAAAATAAGTAATAGCCAAAAGCTTGGCTTTTTAAATATGGCTAAATAACACTTAAATAACACATAAATTCCACCCAAAAATAAAAAAAGTTGCACACTTTTATAAACTAGTAACACAAAGTTTGTTAAAATGTTAAGCACAGCCATTAGTAACTCCTGTTATATTGAAAATTAAAAAGATCTAATAGTTAATTATTGGATTAAAGCACCGTAGATAAACAGCAGATAACCTCAACACCTTGATAATAATCAAATCAAGTTGCAGTCATACTGTGGTTATTTTATTCTTTAGATAAAAGAACTCACCTTGTGTCTTGTTACCTGGAAAATGGGACTCCAGCTTTAATGGATTTTTATCAATAATAATGGATTCATCAAAAAGAGTCATGAGCTGAGAGATGACAGACATCAACCTGACACCGCTTTTCTTATTTCAAACCTCCTTTCTATTACTACTATCTGGACACACTTGGATATTGTTTGTTTGCGTATTGTTTTTAGCTCTGTTTTAGGCCTTTGTGAGTCATTTTTTATCTTGACATATGTCTCCTCAGTGTATTATTCTGTGGAGAGAAATTAGTGTGTAGACAGTCGGAAGTCTCCGTATCACTCATCCATTTAGTTCCTCCCTGAGACTCCAGGCAGACATCAAATAAATGTTTTTAATAAGCTGCATCCTTCCAAAAGGATTTTCATCAATATTTTTGTGACAACACCATTTATCATGCTTTTTTTTCTTCCCTAGGTTGCACTATGATTAATTACTGAATTTATGTCAGGATGAATAACACTACGAGGTGTCTAAATCATTTTTGGTTCACAGCTCACAGACTGTAACATCACAGCTTATCACCACACAGACTGAAAATAGACACGAGTGCTCCATAAAACATCAGCAGCTCTTGTTAAATATTTTGAAATTTGGGTTCGCACTTCTAGACTTTTGATTGCCTTTGAAGCAGTTACGATCTCAATCAAGTTTTCATGAAAAAAAATCATGAAAGAAAGAAGAAAAGTGAAAGAAAACTCATCACCTACTGCAGTTTTAAGTATATTTATTCTATAGTAATTAGCACTCGCTGCTACTTTAAAGTAAGTCTTTGTAAATTTACTGAACACCAGCCACTGCGGTCACAAGTGACAATTACACAATAATAGTAAATGCTAAAATAGCAGAACTACTAGAGAAGAGTCATAAAATCAGTGAACTGACCATAAGCCACTGGTCATACCAGACCAAGTATGGCCTTATCAGCAAAACCCTGAGTGTATTAAATTGAGCATGAGTGTGTTTTTTTTATTATTAATTCAACTTTCAGTTATAAGAGGAATAATGTGTTATTTCTTCTTTTAAAAGTTACATAGTCTGACTTTAAAGGTTCCATATTTTTTATATCTATATCTTCAGTGTAGATGAGTTACGTTTAGTGGTTGTAATGTGTCTTGGCTTCTTACTGGGTACTGGTTTGATTGGGATTTAAAGCATTCATTTTTATATGCATTCTTCATCTTAAAGGGCTACTTCAGCGATTTAGTATTGCACTTCTACAAAGTGGGGAGACATGCAAGAGACAAATAAAAAACAATTTGAAAAAGCAGCAGAGGAGAGATATTAGAGGAGGATATATAAGATATTAGTCCCTAGTATACTGTAGGTCAAGCTCCAAAAATCCTACATTTCCCATAATGCAACTCAATAGCATCTAGTTTGTAACGTACGGTACGCTTTCTGTTATAAATGTGTACTCTTCAGACATCATACTATTGTTTTCACAGGCTGAGTAGTACTAACCATGACTAGTAAACTGACCTTTATGTGTAAAATTGGTGGAGTGCCCCTTTAACCAAATTTATTAAAGAAGCGTCGTCCTTAATTTTAAACAAATCGCACATTCACAAATATAAACATTTGTTGTGTTAACGGCCAACACATTTCATTCATTCAACTGTCTTCTTCCTTCAGGGTGCTGATGGTCAGCCTGGAACCAAGGGAGAGCAGGGAGAGTCTGGACAGAAGGGCGATGCTGGTGCCCCTGGACCCCAAGGACCCTCTGGTGCCCCAGGACCTGCAGTGGGTGTCCTTCTAGACTTACATTTACAGTTTTTCTGGCTTTGCCTAAGCCCTAAATAATGAGGGGTTCTACCAAAACCTTAGATGTTTACAGCCTAGTGTAGTTCTCTTTTTAACAATCAGCAAGTATTATACAGCAAGACAAACACTGATAGACAGTGAGAGTGTTTTATGAGAAGAGAAAAGTGTAATCTATGAACAAATCTTTTTTTTTTTTATCTGTGTCGAACGTCTGTGGTGGACATGAAGTCAGGATGAAAGCTGCCACTGATTATGCCACACCAGGCAGAATAAAAACTAGCTGAGGCAGACAACCCCCCCCCCCC
>NTHP01000052.1:668421-679263 GCA_003416845.1 Oplegnathus fasciatus
CCCCACTCAACCAAACTGATTCAAACAACATATAAAACATAAAATAAATGTCAGACAGTAATGTACAGTATGTGTTCTTTCCCAGGGTCCTACAGGTGTTTCTGGACCTAAAGGCGCTCGTGGTGCTCAGGGACCTCCTGTAAGTGACCTTTAGAAATCACTTTCAATTCATTTAACATGTTATATTGTTTTACTTTTTGTCTCACATATAGAAACCGTCATTTTGTTTGATTATTTTTACCTTTGCCTAACTCCATCTTTCTCTTTCAGGGTGCCACTGGTTTCCCTGGAGCTGCTGGCCGAGTTGGACCCCCTGGTCCCAATGTAAGTTCACAACTACACCCAACTGCCTTCGACCACTTGGCCGAGTCTATAACCATACGATAGATAAATAGATACGGGACACTGGTATTGTTAAACATTTTCAAATTGTTTGGCTGTTTTTGCAGTCTACCATATTTTTGCATTGATTTCTAGAATAAATAAACTAAATTCTACCTTTAATTCATGCTGTAGATATACTAGATTCATTATTCAGTCAACAAATGTGAAATTTGGAAAGAAGAAGAAAAATGGGCTTGATTTATGTTTTACAAGTGAGAACCAGGTGCAGCAGAACAGATACAGGAATGTTTTCTAGATGCCAGCTGACTTATTGTCACCCAAGAAGCCTTTTTAATTTGCACCTGTAAAGCATTTACTCTGCTGTTTCAGCACCCACGCACTACCAAAACAGCACGTCTGACACCGTAGGAGCTGTTGGAGTTTGTTTAGAATTTTTTTATAGACTTGCTAAAGGGAAGTGCACCATATTGTGAAAAACAAGTTTGATCCTGTAAGACTGTTAATATAAGATATGTGTCATTAAAAGCTATTAAAAATGCACAGACGCTCAGGAGCTCGTTGAAATAATAGAAACTATAATCCCACAGGCTGTAAACATGATGTGTGCATGTACATAGTTGTACACCATTAAAATTGACATATATTATAACGTAATGTCCTTTCATTTCATGTATGTTATGTCACCCTCCTCACATGTTCTAGGGTAATCCTGGACCTGCTGGTCCTGCTGGCCCTCCTGGTAAAGATGGACCTAAGGGCGTGAGGGGAGATGGTGGACCCCCAGGCAGACAGGGTGACGCTGGGCTCCGTGGTCCTGCTGGGGCTCCTGGAGAGAAGGGAGATGCTGGAGAGGACGGTCCCCCTGTGAGTTTGTCGTACTTTAATTATATTCCTCCACATAACACTCAAGATACATCTGGGCTTCTACATAATCTCTACCTCCTTGATGTTGAAGTGCCACTCCAGTCCCTCCAGTGCCCACATATTTAGCCACTCTTTCTTTCTCTCCAGACTGCAGCATCTCCTTGAACACCATCAAGGTGAACACAGGTGTCCAATATAGAGAGAAGAAAAATTAAATGTGTTTGTTTTCTACATTTCTGTCGACTTTTAGGTAGCTCTGTCAGGCCAGAGAGCCAATTTCTTCAGTAATGGACAGCCGCCGAGCACACTCTCCATTAATACACAGAGCTGTCAATGTCCATCAGTGACTGTAATAGCAGACCAAGACACATGACAGCACAGGACAGCACAAGCCCAGTGACAGGCTAATGACAGGACCCCAGGCTTTTACCTTCCCTGCACTCAGTGCTACACACACACACCCGTCACAAACACACGACCTGTCAAGATAATGACATATCACAGATGATTGCATACTCAAACATGAAGATAGCTGCTGTGTCAAGACCCTTCCCAGCTATATATCACATATATTAATTCTTGAACCATGTATCAACACATCAAAGTCTTTGTCAGCTGAACGGTGTGTCTCAGGTGTCACTTGGAGTCAGGTGTTTATTGTGAGCATGGGTTAAGGGAGGTTTCGCTGTTGCACGCGGGACATGTTGTGGAGAGGACTGTGGCGGTGTGGATGAAGTAGACCAGAGAGGTGATGGAGAGATCAAAGTTAATCTGTGTTGCTGCAAATGACATGAGACATAAATCAAGCACAGAAACAGAAACAGAAATGAAAGAACAGAACACAAATAAAACTTGCTAAAACTCAACCATAAGGATGGCCAGCTTTGCACACTGTTGTATTGAGCACATGTCAACAATAAACCTCAGTGTGATGACAAAACTCCCGGAAGTCACTGCTCCCAGCCAAGAAATAGTCTGTCGCATAACCCTCCTTAAAACCATAAATTCGCGTTTTTACACTTCAGCTCTTGTATGATTAAATAAGTGGGATGTAACATGTTAATTAGTGAGCTTTAGAGGGGTTGAGAGGGGTAAGTGGATTTTGTTACCTTTAGACAGAGCCAGGCTAGCTGTTTCCCCCCTGTTTCCAGTCTTTGTGCTAAGCTAAGCTAACCGGCTGCTGACTATAGTTTCATATTTATCGTACAGACATGGGAGTGCTGTCAATCTTTTCATCGAACTGTCGGCCAGAAAGCGAATAAGCTTATTTCCCAAACTATTCCTTAAGATGTGGTTTCCCTCTTTGTACTATTGGCTAAAAAATTCATTTGGACGTGGAAAGTCTGACTCTTGTGGCTTAATCTTAGAATTGCAAATACATAAGAGAAGCTAAATGATGATGACAGAAAATTGTATATATTAAGGCCAGGTCTAGAAAATTGGTGTAATTACTAAATTAAGTTTATTTTATTTATCATTTATTTTTACTTGCTTAACTCTGTTTTTGTTTTGTGTGTGCGGGCTATATAAGTTACTTAAGTTGTATATTGAGCTCGACCGGTCAGAGGGATGTATTGTCTGATATTAGTTTATTGCAGATATATTGGATATGGCATCTTTGTTAGTAACAAGAAATTTCTGTACAGAAATGCCAAAGAGATCATTTAGTAATAAGAGGTCATTTAGAAACACTGTCACTGTTAGTGTAAATATCAGAATTGGCCTCAAAAACCCAGTATCATTCGCAGTATAGTTGTATGATGTGATGTAATTAAAAGATTATTTTATAACTGAAATAAAAAAACACAACTATAATTAAATAATACCAAATGATCTGACGGTTGACACATTTATCACACATTAATTGTGTTTTCCGCCTCTTCTTTCCTTTCTCAGGGTCCTCTGGGTCCTTCAGGTCCTCAGGGTTTGGCTGGTCAGCGCGGTATCGTCGGTCTGCCTGGACAGCGTGGTGAGAGAGGTTTCCCTGGTCTGCCTGGACCTTCTGTAAGTAACATGATGTTCGCTGTATCAAATAATTTGATGTACAAATTAGATCAATGAATGACTTGAGTAATTTTTCCAGCAAAAATGCCAAACAAGTTTCAGCTTCTTAATTGTGTGTATTTGCTACTTCACCTTTTTCTTATAATGTGATTGTAAATTGAAATTCTGCAAAACACAAGTGTCTATTTGCTTGTCTTTTCATAAGGTGCCATTTGATAAGATAAGATGAGATAAGATAAGATAGAACTTTATTTATCCAGAGGGAAATTGCACTCATTTTATGGATCCAATGATTGACCCATTAATCGAGAAAATAACTGGCAGATTAGCTGAAACTGTGAAATAATCGTTAGTTGCAGCCCAACACAATGATATAACATAGTAAAAATAGAGAAAATCAGCCAGTCCTTGCAGTTGAGAGGCTCAAATATTTGGCTTTTTTGCTGAATGAAAGATTAATCAGTGATACAAATTGCTGTTGATTAAGTGTCTGTCAGTCAACTAATTGTTTCAGCTCTAGTGTAAATGCATCAAAATAGGTTTGAGCTAAGTACTATGACTTACTGCAATATTCATTGGTTGAATAAAGGATTACTAAACATTGGATGGTCACTGCAGAGTTGTTTATAACATGAAGTGCTTCTCTTTCACTGCGGTGGCATACCGTCTGTTAACCTCAAATAACACAAGAGGCTGTTAACTAAATAAATATTCATGAGTCTGCCCTAAGAGCACAACGTCTAATGTTTCATCACTCGTTACAAGAGAAAGTAGAGAACCTACAGACAGACTCTGGACTGTCAGTCTGCTGTGGCCTAATTGGATCACAGTCAAATCACATGAGCCAGGACTTCTCTCCTGGTGAACTGATTCCATTTGATGTTCAGTGTGACGTGTGACAAGAAGGCTCCCCTGCTTACATCTCACACTATCTGATATGTGACATGAGCCATGTCCCCTACTTACAGCATCTCAGTGGGCATGTCCTTACCATCAATTATTCACCAGTACGCATGAAAGGGATGCCAAGAAAGACGCGGTGATGCCAAACTCACCCAGGAACGTTTCAAGCAGAGAATATGCTTTTTTAATATCAGGAGTGAGGTCTGACCTGCAGATACAGTTTATGTGACCGTCTGTAGTTTTCTTCAAGGCAGCAGGTGCTCAGAAAAAGAATAAAGTCAGTTTAAGTAGTAATAAAGTACTCTTGCAATCAGTTTTCAGGTCACTCATCGTCATCTGGCTTGGTCATGGACAAACTGGCATCTCAAATGGGCTGTGCAATAGATAACTGGTAGTTTTCTCCTTCATCAAGGCATCAACATGAATCTTTCCAACACCTGACTGAATAAACACACCATTCCCAGGACAGAGATTTGTCTTTGCTTCCAATTTTCTAACTGAAAAAACATGGTGGCTGACCAAAATAGTTTCTATTTGAATTTTTATTAGACCAAGCCGTTGTAAATCATGCTGCATTCTAGAGCCTATCAGTATATATGTGTGCTGTGTCCAGCAAAAAAAACATCCGACAGGGATCAAAATGTTGTCCATTTAAATACATTTCTGGTTTGGAGTCAGTGTGCAGCCATTGCTCTTTTCATCGATGTTCTGGATACTTACTCCAAAACTATTGACCAAAACCAGTTTCTAAATAAATTTGAGGAAATGAATAGGCCAGGCAGTTGCAAAAACATGCTGCATTTTATATCTGCACCTACAGGCACCTGCTGTTTACAAGGTTTGACGATGCCATCTAAACGTAGACTGGCTGTGCAACAATAAACTGTTTTGATATAAATTTCAGTGTGGGAAAAACCTCTGAAATGGATTTAGACTACAGTTATTAGGTTAGCAAGTCTTTACAGCAGGAGCAGGTTTAATAAAAGCTTGTCTTCAACTTTATCTGAGGACTTACCTGCACACAATATCTGATTTGGACTTGGAGGCTATTATCAACCTGATATATCAGCCAATGTTCACTGTGCTGTTTCCAAAAACAGTGACTCACTGGGATGTTTGACTGAATAGATAGTTACATAAGTGTGAGCGAACGTACCAGAGGATGAGTTATACGATGAGTTGTATCTTCAGGTTAATTCATGATGCCTTATAATGACAACAAATTTAGATTAAGTGTAGTAATGAGTCCTCTCCTCTCCTCTCAGGGTGAGCCCGGAAAGCAGGGAGCTCCTGGTGGTGGTGGAGACCGCGGACCCCCTGGACCTGTTGGACCACCTGGACTCACTGGACCCGCAGGAGAGCCTGGCAGAGAGGTCAGAGAATGGGCAACACACAGCATGTGTGTGTGTGTGTGTGTGTGTGTGTGTGTGTGTGTGTGTGTGTGTGTGTTTGGATTCACATCTGCCACATTGTATTTAGTCCAGTGGCTCATAACTGTTCATATCTCATGACTAAAATGGCAGCATCTCGTTCTGGAGGCCAAGTCAATTAAAATGCACTGCTATTGGCGTCATGTATACATTTGCATTGTGTTTACACCGTATTATTAATGCACTTTGTTGGAGCAGGGTTCATTATGCAGCTGATCAGTATTCAATAGGACATCTGGCTTGGTAGAGGTAGAAGCTATTAACACTTCATATTGTTCTGTCATCTGACAGGGCAACCCTGGATCCGATGGACCTCCTGGTAGAGATGGTGCTACTGGAATCAAGGTGACAAAAACACAATCATGCTACATAAGACACACCAGGTCAAATATGCCATTGCTCAGAACAGGGATTATGCTCTTTTTCTTCTGAATATGTTGCAAATGTCGTTGAAATTTGAATTGAATTAATGACAGGAATAAATTTAATGTACTGTGCCCTGATTGGCTGACAACACCATCTGATTTAAATCATATAAACCTGCTGTATGAGGATTTCCATTCAGTCTATGATTGTAATTTCTCTGTTACGCCATTAGTCATTATTTTATGTGCGAAGCCAATCAGGACTTCAGCACTGATGCATTAGTTTATCTGAAACTGCCTGTAAAATCTGTGACTCAGTATTGCAATAATCTTTTTATTCAAGTACCCAAGCAAAATCTCAGTTTCATGTTCATTATACATCTGCATAATAATACATCTGTGATTATGTGCACAGAGGAAATTAATATTTTTAACATTAACATTTTTATGTCTTATCTCAACATTTCTAGTGTTGTTCCACTCTGAGCCATAAAAACTGTCATCTGCTTTGACTCACGTCTTTTGCTTAAGTGTCAAATTGAGCGATGAACCGCTCTGTTTGCATCAGTACTTGGTTTTCCACAAGGCAAGAGAAGGGTGCACTGTTCCCAGTGGCACTGTGATACTGGGTCAATGCATGGAATGAACAGAGCATATCTTATCCCCTCATAGAGGAGATATCAGATATTAAACTTTTCTCTAGGTAGACAGATCCTACTGTACAGTGTGTGCATAGCTTTTCTGACACTTTTCTGCTGATGTGCTCTCTGTCCTGCAGGGTGATCGTGGTAACACTGGTCCTGCCGGTGCTCCCGGTGCTCCAGGCGCTCCTGGTGCTCCCGGCCCAGTTGGTCCCACCGGCAAACAGGGAGACCGCGGAGAGTCTGTGAGTAGTAGCCCCAACACAAGTGAAACAGTGATGTTGTCTCGTTCCTATACAGGGTGTTTCTAGAGGTGAAGTTTTTTTCTCGCTGTTAAGTAAAGAGCAGGCATCATGTAGAATGGATTTTTCAACTGTTGGAAATTAGCATATGGTCTGATAGCACACAAGTACAGAGGATGTCTCAAGTGTTTTATCCTTGAGCAGAGATTTTCTACTATTTTAACATTATTTGGTCCTTAAATGCACTTTATTACATATTTGACCATACCAGAATGCTTTTGGAAAGTTGCACTCTGTTCTTAAGTTACAGTAGTACTGATTAAGTGATAGAGATAAATGATGGCATCACTTAAATACAGTAGATACAACAAAGATACAGTATATAAACACATGCACTTGGCTGAGGCCAACATTTACAATTCATTTTAACAGATATTAATATTAACAGATAATATGGCAGTAAATGGGATCTGTCTGTTCAAAGCAGCGCTCCAGTCATTTACGTTTCTACTGTAACATCACCACCTGCTTTTGTTTTTCTTTCACAGGGTGCACAAGGACCTTCTGGACCTCCAGGACCTGCTGGAGCCAGGGGAATGCCTGTATGCGTCTTTCTTAAACATTAACACACACACCTAGATGCTCAGCTTCACCTAATGAAACAGAAAAACGAGTATTTGGTGAAATTACTGCATGTTTTCCTAAATAGGTTGTTGTCCACTTTTTCTCAGGGACCTCAAGGACCCCGCGGTGACAAGGGTGAGGCTGGAGAGGGTGGTGAGAGAGGACAGAAGGGACACAGAGGCTTCACTGGTCTGCAGGGTCTGCCCGGACCTCCGGTAAGCATCAAGACTGAATGTAAATCTGTGTGCGTCCAGATCTTTGTGTTACACCGGGCAAATTACTTCTTATCATCATCCCTCTGATATTCACTTCCTCACAAATAGTAACAGTACAGTATGTATCAGGGCATCTACATGTTATCCAGTTCCAGTTTGCATTAATTTTATTAATTAGATCATAAGAAATTATCTTTATATACTGCTGGGAAGGACTTTCATACTTGTGACTGTGAAACATTCTACGTGGTATTAACTTGATGAACCCTGCAGAAACCCTGATGTATGAATGTAATCACTATGTGTTTAGGGTCAAGCTGGAGACCAGGGTGCTACTGGACCTGCTGGACCTTCTGGACAAAGAGTGAGTTCTAATGCTGCCAAAATACTCAGTTGTAATAAAAAATGTGGAATATCACTTGTCTTTGGTGCTTAACATCAAGAGTGTTCCTCCATCTGTGTATTTAGGGACCACCTGGACCTGTTGGCCCTGCTGGAAAGGATGGTGGAAACGGTATGCCAGGACCCATTGGACCCCCCGGACCTCGTGGTCGCAGTGGAGAGACCGGTCCCTCTGTAAGTACCCACGAGAACTTTCTCTGCCTGTTCTTTTGGTCTTCCTCTGAAAATTATAACAGGCTAAAAATACCGTTTAGCCAACAAATGTGACTCAAATAACACTACAACCCTGTTCCCATTATATTACATTTATGTTACATGCACGTGACGAATTATGTATTCAGGAATTCGAAACGCCCTCAGAATCGGAAAAGATACACGTGAGAGTCCTTGAAATAACTAGAGCCCGATACACCACATGGTAACATCATGAGCACCAGGTGTAAGTCATGCTGTTGCTGGGTATGAATTAAATGCAGTGGTATCACCCAGCTCATATACATCCCATCTGATGTGACTTGCTAATGTACATCACTGAGTCGTCTTTATATTCAGTGTGACCTTTTTTAATCTTTCCTTTTTATCTCTGTTTGAATAGCAAAGGCACTGTATAATCTGTGCTAGTGCTAAATACCTTAATTTAAATAATATCCACAATTGAAATAATCAAAAGTAAAATGGCTAAAATTGAATGGAAATATGTAGGAATGATTTCAATGATGATTATAATCTCAATTTCATTCTTGTTTTCCAGATTGCACACTAGAACTGCATCAAAAATTCAAAACTTCTAAATGTGGCACAAGCCACAAGCTGTTTTCTTTAAGTCATAACGTCAGTCTTAATGAGTTAGGGGTAACAGGCACAGTTTTGCTTGAGTTGAATAAAATAAAATCCTTCTCTCCAAAGTATCTTGACGTAAATGTTCCACAAACACACGGAAGTTTGTTTCACTGATAAATCAAAACTACGACTACTCTGCCAATTTGGGAAATAAGAGGAAAGTTTAAACATCTGGGTAATATTTTGATGCCATTCAAAGATTCACATACTGAAATACTGTATAACGGCTGTTAGACATATTACAAACAGTTCAGTGATCTAAGAAATTTCTTCATTTTCATGTCACACTGGCACCACATTGGCAAAGGCTAGAAAGAAACTGACAACAATTACAGTCAGTTTACATATAAGCCCTCAAAAACGTAAGAATTGCGGTGCTCAGATGTTAATTTAGTGTTTAAAATAGTTTATAATGCTTTTTCAATTCATTCTTTACATATTTAATATATATATATATATAATTATAAAGGGGTTTAAAAACAACTAAATAACGTGTAGCAAGGACTCAGTTGGCTTCACTTGAGCTTGTTTGCAACGTGTGTATTGTTAAAACTAACAGTGAAGTCCTAGACAAGAAAACTGAAATGAGAACAGATTGCAGGACAGATGGCAGCATTTTCTGCGCTCATTATGGGAGATGAGGAAGGACTTGTGTAGTCTGACTGGAGAAGAAAGAACAATCCACCATTTGTGAGCAAGAAATGAGACTACACAAGTGGAGCCATGACTAGACAAAAAAGAAAAAAGAAACGTCTACATGTCGTGTAGTGCCAAATATAACCCGTCCATCTTTCTTCTTTTCCTCTCAGGGTCCCCCCGGAAACCCCGGGCCCCCCGGTCCTCCTGGTCCCCCTGGTCCTGGCATTGACATGTCTGCCTTCGCTGGTCTGGGTCAGACTGAAAAGTCCCCTGATCCTCTCAGGTACATGAGGGCCGACCAGGCTTCTGGAAACCTCCGTCAGCACGATGCTGAGGTCGACGCCACACTCAAATCTCTCAACAACCAGATCGAGAACATCCGCAGCCCCGAGGGATCCAAGAAGAACCCAGCTCGCACCTGCAGAGACCTGAAGCTCTGCCATCCTGACTGGAAGAGCGGTGAGTGACACCGAGGGGAATTGGTCAAATTGGGCTGAGATGAGGAAGTAGACAGAAGTTAGGTGACATTTCACGTTGGCAGCTCAAGTAAAGTCAAGATTTAGGTTAAATATGGTTTGTGTAGTCTGGGAGTGTTTGGATGTGGCTGATTCAGAGTTACACAATATTCCATAACATACAATATATTTTCAATGATTATCAGCTTTTTATGCAAGAGATGGTATAATATTAAAAAAAAGTCTCACACCTGAAGCTGATGTGGGTTTTTTTCCCTGCAGGAGAGTACTGGATTGATCCCAATCAGGGCTGCACCATCGATGCAATCAAGGTCTTCTGCAACATGGAGACAGGAGAGTCCTGCGTACTCCCCAAGCCTTCCAGCATCCCCCGCAAGAACTGGTGGTCCAGCAAGAGCAAGGACCGCAAACATGTCTGGTTCGGAGAGACAATGAATGGAGGATTCCACGTAAGTGGCACCATGGTTTTCGTCTTTCTGCTCAATCAGTTGAGCAAAAACATAGACCTCTACTATTGTACTACTACTGTTGTACTGTAATGTAATCACAGACTGACACATGACATTAGCTTTTTATTGAAAATATATCTAGGGTATATCTAGTCTAGGGTTCATTGTTTTCTTTTTTTTTTCCTAAAGAAAAATTTGATTATTGGGCTCTCAGCCAGTGTGTGCAGGGACCAGCTGTAGCTCCCGTGACCCTGCACATGATAAGTGGATATAGATACAGTAATGGATGGACTTTGATTATATAAAAAAAACAATTCAACTTGATTTTAAAAAAATCAATAACATAAAAATCCAGGTGAAAATCTGATTTATAAAATACCATTTTCAGCACAAATACTTTTTT
>NTHP01000052.1:679338-710403 GCA_003416845.1 Oplegnathus fasciatus
TTTTTTACATAAAAAGAGTAACTTAACTCCCTCCTGAAAATCTTGGTTTTGTGTCCTCTGTGTACTGTACAGATGCAGCAAAGCAGTGATGTTGGTTGTGCTCAGAGTTGAAACAGACTTGAAACTTTCAACCAGAGAGGGCAGTGAAACATTGCCTTTCAGCCTGGTGTTAAGTCCCTCTTTAATTATAGGGACTCCGATCAGCCGCTCATTTATGTGTTCTCCTCAGTTTTCTTTATACTTTCAGAAACAAAAAATTAATAGTGTTGTCATCACAACTGGAAACTGCGGATATCAGTGTTTTATTGCAGCAAGAAACACAACAAATTTTGGATGTGCAGGAACATAAAGGGTGAAAATTGGTTAAAACCAATCTGATCCTAAAGCCCCTATGTGTAGGATTTGAAAATGCCCGACTTTGGTAACTTTTAGTGTCAGATTTTTATACAAACAAAAACATAATCACATTCAAAAAACCAAAACGAGAAGCCTTACTCATTGGATCAAATAATCACAAAATATGCAACAGCCATGATAACAGAGATATTAACTGTTATCCTCACCTCCTCTTCCTTACCTTCGGCCCAATACAGTTCAGCTATGGTGACGACAGCCTGGCACCCAACACCGCTGCCATTCAGATGACTTTCCTAAGACTGCTGTCCACCGAGGCTTCTCAAAACCTCACCTACCACTGTAAGAACAGCGTTGCCTACATGGACGCCTCAGCGGGCAACCTGAAGAAGGCCGTGCTGCTGCAGGGCTCCAATGACGTGGAGATCAGAGCCGAGGGCAACAGCCGCTTCACTTACAGCGTGATGGACGACGGCTGCACGGTAAGACTGGACAGATTCAACACGCATGTATACTCACACTATTTCCTGTAAATATACATGCATGCACTGGATCAGGTGCACATCAGAACATAATGAAACTCAAAAGGATGTTAGAATTGGTACACGATTTACTTTCCCTTCATGACAGACGTTAAGCACTGTCTCTCCTATTCTCTGGTGTTCACTCAGCTCACCAAGCCAATCTCATTCATTGCAATTTTGGAGAAAGTCATAGGTCATTTAACAGCCGTTGTGTTTTTTTCCCTCTGCACAGAAACACACGGGACAGTGGGGCAAGACAGTGATCGAATACAGATCGCAGAAGACCTCTCGTCTGCCCATTGTGGACATTGCCCCCATGGATATTGGTGGAGCAGACCAGGAGTTCGGAGTTGAAATCGGCGCAGTCTGCTTCTTGTAAAGAACGAGGGATCGAAAAAGAAGAGAAAGAAGAAGTGGAAAATTTGAAAAAGTAAAATAAAATGAAAGAGGAGCACACTTCAGATAAAGGAGGAGAGAAAAAGAAAAATCAAGACACTTTTTTTAAATGGGACTTTTTTTCTAAGTAAAAAGTGCTTTTTCCAAGTCGAACTCCGTAGGATATCTGCACTGAATGGCACCAGCAACTGTCATCTGTGATTCATCCAGCATTGCCTCCAGCCAACTCACCCCCCTATGGACACCCGGCGTTCCCCAAAAGCCCCCACTTCACCCTGGGTGAACAGCAACCCCACCCCCACCCACCCACCACCTACCCCACCTCATGAACAAGAAGGAGGAAGTATGAGGAGAGCACGGGAACATACCAGGGAACTAGAGAGAGAAAAATGTGTCGGTGTTATTTATTTATTGTTTAGGTTTGGGTCCCAGGTGTGGTAGGACTGAGTTTGTTGCTAAGTAATAAAAAGCCCACTTACACATATTTAATAATAAAAAAAAACCTTATCCACCAACTTCCTCTCTTACTTCCTCCTCTTTTCTAATCACCCCATCACTCCTGTACTGTACCATATCCACTAAAGCCTACATATCTCTTTGAAACCAAAAATCTAGCTACGTAGAAAGTGCAGGTGTTCCTATTTCTACCACCACAGTGTGTATCAAAACGTTACTGTGTATTATAATAAAAGTCAATGGTGCTATTGTTGTAAAACAGTCTGTATTTTTTAACAACCAGATACTCATATGTAGTGACTTGTATATATGTATATATATGTATGTGTGTGTATACATATATATACAGTTTCTCAGAGAGAGCATGTCACCCTGGGATGTTGGATTTCAGGGTGATAAATGTCCCTGCCTCGCCCCACCCTCCTGCTTCAACCCCCGTATGCAAACAAGCGTGCCCATGATGAATTTTTACAATCAAGGCATGTCCAATTAGGAATTAATACTGAATTTAATTTTCTTTTTAGTTTTGTTTTGATATTTTAAAGCTACCTCACACTAAAAAAACAAAAAACACAAATCAAACTGAGGCCTTTTCCCCCTGAATCTTTGTATACAAATCCCTGTATTTTAGGTGAATATCAATATGACCAATATTTTTGAGAAGCTTGGTCATGAAAGCCCAGTTTGCTGCGCCCCACCCCACCCCCATATTTGCTGTGACCTTTGACCCCCCCATCCCTCTCTACTTCCTCCCATCAGTCCCCTCACACAGGGCGTGCCCTCTGCCTTGGTGTACACACTCACACTCTCACACACACACACACAGTTGAAGAGATTCAGGGTGTGTTTGACTTTGTTGCTCCAGTTCTGCAGCCAGCGCAGAGGGTTCGTTTGTGTGAGGTTGTGTATATTTTTTATTATTAATAATAGTATTATTATTAATAATAATAGCATTATTATATTATTATTATGATCATGACTTGTTTTTGTTACGTTTTAATTAATGTAAATTGGAAATAAAAGACAAAACCAAGTAACAGGCTGAAGTTGCTTTTTATTTATACCCTGTTTTGTTCTCCCCCATGTTGAAATATCTGGGGCAGTGGTTTTCACTCTTCCCCAAGGAAATTCCTTAAAAACAGTCACACCTAAACATTTCACTGTGCCCTGCTTCCGCTGTGTGTTTTTGTGGTGACGTCCAGATATATTTCCAGGGGGAGAAACACTTCTCAAGAAAAGGCAGTAGAGAGATGGATGGATGCGGGGTCATTTTGATTTTGTTGATGGTGATTTGTGAAAAAACAAAGAAAAAGTTGAAAAAGGAGGTGGGATGAAATTCATATCATGTACCTTTTTATATATGTAAAATAGTGTTTCAATCATTTCCTTTAATTTAATGCATGGTAGATTAGAAATAGGAAGCACGGCCAACCATGATCTGCTCATTCTGTGAATTGATAATGTCTTCCTGTACTTCCATTACTTCTCTTCATCTTCGTGCCTTTTTCAACCTACAGTAGCAATAAAAGGTAGAAGCATTTCTATGAACAAAGTAGAGCAATGTTTCTTTTATTTTTTATATATTTGTTGTCGTGTTTGTCCTAAAATCACTTTTTGATAGATCATTTATTATTTGATGTAATGGTTTCCGATCTATGACTTTATCCTTGTTCGAATAATTGTCGGCATACAAACAGGAGAGAAAACAAATCACTGGGACAGAAATACAGCACCAATAAAAAAAATACCTACAGAAAAAACTACACACAGAGGGCATGCTTGGTTCTTGAGTTTTGGGGTTATCAGCATCATTGTACCTTGACGAGGCAAAAGGGGTTGAAGATTGTATTAACTGTGGCACATCAGTGGATGCATGATTTGTGACAGACTATGTATGTAAAGAGAGTATGTAAAGTTACAGCAACAGTGCTTCACGAGTTTATCCACAGACAGTTTTCTTTTGAAAGTCACAGAACAAATATCCAACTTATTCTTATTCCAGTCTTTTAGCCTGTGGTCTACCAACCAAGACCAGGTTTCTACATGGACCGGTTATCATGACAATATCAACATCGTTCTACTCAAAGTTGAACTGGTTCTAGTTCTATTTCACAGTATGTCTTCATCCTGAACAACACAAACTTCCACCATGTCTTTCTCTGTAAATTACAAAGCACACACACCACATTTAGCACGTTACAGTACACAGAAAGTTGCCCTATTCTAGGTTTTACCTCAGCTCTTACCACTTCTCCAACCCAATCGTTAGATAAAATGGGGTACAATAATGTTTTATCACATCTACAAACACTTAGAGGGTTGCAACTATACACTTTAATCCGTCACAGATTAAAGACACATGAATAACACTAAGAGTCTACAGCCATGCTAGCGGCTCTGTGAGGCTGTACTGCTTGGAGCTAAATGCTAACGTCAGCATGCTAACATGCGCACAGTGACAATGCTAAAATGCTGATGTTAAGCAGGTATAATATGACCGTTAGCATGCTAACATTTGCTAATGCTAATTAGCACGCATCACAAAGTACAGGATGTTATTAGTTTTGCAGGTATGAAGTCTTAAACCAAAGTATTGGACATATACAAATGTTGATCCGATGATGGTGCTAGAGGAAACATTAACGGATCACCAAAGTTATTACAGTTCATCCAGAGGGGAACATTACCGTCTGTTCCAAATTTCATCATAATCCATAATAGTTGTTGACCGACAGACTAACATCTCCATAGAGCCGCACAGCTAGCATGGCTAAAAACATCCTCTTAAACCAGTGGTTCCCAACCTATTTGGCTTCTGAGCCCTTAAAAGGCTAGAAAGCTTAAAGTCATTCAATAATCTGCAAGAACAAAAAGATTAAAGAAAAAGTCTGAAAAAAGTGAACCTAATTTTGTGCAGCGGAAATCTCTTTTTTTTTCTGCTTTAATATCCTGTTAATAATCTTGTGACCCCTCAGACTGAGTTTGTGAGGTCTTGTTGGGGTCCTGAACGCCAGGTTGGGAACCACCGTCCTAAACACACTTTAAATGTTGCAGACTATCAAATTGAGTGAGGCCTTTTACAGCTTCTATTTGTAACAGTGACGAATGACAAATACTCATACATTAACCACAGATACACCCTCCCATCAGAGAGTAATATGATTACAATGAACTCAAGTGAAAATTTTAAAAAAAACGCGGCTGTTAATCCAGTCAGGTTTTGTTCCATTTACGCTGAGCTAGATATTCAGTGCATATAGAGTATGCACGTCAGGAATGGCATTAATCTTAACATTACAATGTACTAACTGAGAAAATGATTCCATTTATTATTATGAAAGTGTTGTGTTTATTTTTACAGTGGCTGGGGGAAAAAAATCAATTATGATACAGCCTATGTGGAAAATAGGAGACAGAACTATTTGTACACAGCAATCAGTGCAGAGAGGACTGAAAAGCAGGACTCAAGAGATTAATTAAAGCTAAACTAACAGCTTCCCTCAGGATAAATGGTTATACTAACCTGATTTATAACAACGATCCGCTTCTAAATCTGGCTGAAATTTCTCTGTACTAATCAGTGACGGCTGCATGTACACTAAGCTGCCCACATATTTCAGAGCTCATTGCTGCAGCTTGGAGACAAAATAGTTCACCTCCAGCTCTAATGGCTTCCTGAGAGTAAATTTAGATCTCCACTGGCACCGAAACAACTGGCTTAGTGAGCATGTGTTGGGAGAGGCTTAAATAGCATCCGTGCAAAATCAGTGTTATCAAAGTAAAAATGGCTGTAACAATGCACAAAAAACGCAACATGTGCACACATACACACACGAATGAAACAAGCAATTAGATGAGGACACACATTTGAGTGTGCACACTCTCCTTTTTGACCTGATAAACACTCCTGCTGATTAGTGCCTTTCAAGTGTTCATTAAGGGTCAGTTGGTCAAAGACTCCTAATTAGAGCTTAATGAAAGATAAAAGACCACAGTATGGGGCATGGTGGGAGAAGAGAAAAGGGAGGAGGGACTATAGAGGGAGACAGAAGGTTATAAAGTTCAAAGAATTTTCTTTCTTTTCTTTTTTCATTCTTTCATCTTCTGCTGAACTTTTTTTGCTTTTCAGTTTCCACTCTTTTCTCTCAGTGCACATGATAGAATGAGTAAACAACATACTCACTTCTTATTTTTTTCATTAAGTTGAGAAAAATGCAATAGGTGAAGAAATCTAAAAAAAAAACACAGGGGGCTCAGTAGTACCAAATATAAGGAAATGTTGCAATCACAAAACACAGCTGTAAAAGTTAATTTCCTCTTTATCAGCATCTTCCACAGTCAGCTTATAGTAAACTCCACACAGCAGTTTCAAGTTTGTCAGCCGCTCTCCATAAAAATGGGATTGGAACATTATTCCATTTGAATTACAGCCGAGCAGGAGTTCAGAAACCAGTGCTTAGAGTGTCTGTCTCTGTGGGGGTCTTGCGTGGGCTGGGCAAACTCTTCAGGTATTCCAAATGCCTGCGGGCCTCGGCCTGGTTCTGCCTCACATAGTACACTACATACACAATGACCATAAAGAACCATACAAACATTGTCACCAGCATGGCCACATCAGTGGTTTTCCTCTGCAGGCTGCAGAAATTCACCCCAGAATCCAACAGTTTGACCAGCGGTTGACCTGCATGCTCACCCTGCGACCCCGGGTCCTCCCACCTGCTCCCCTCGCCCACCCCCCGCACAGAGCTCTCACAAATGATCCCATTCACCGTCTCGGGCTCCAGGTTCAGAGTCTCCATCAACTCCTGAAGGGCGCAGTCACAGTGCCAAGGGTTGTGGTAGAGGCGTGTCTTTGCACGAGTGGAGCCAAACTCCTCCCTGCTCGCCTGCCTCAGCTGGTTATGTGAGAGGTCCAGCAGGCGCAGCTCAGGGCCCAGATGCTGCAGGGCCCCCGAGGCGAGCGAGTCGATGCGGTTGTGGGACAGGTACAGGTCCCGCAGGTGGACCAGGTCTCTGAAGGCACTCTCGGGGATGTTCCGGATGTAGTTGCGTTCCAGGTGGAGGGAGACAGTTTCCAGTGGGATCCCCTCTGGGATCTCCCGCAGCCCGGCGTCTGAGCACAGCACCGTGGCCGTATCCCAGGCGCAGTGGCAGCTGTCCGGGCACTGGGGGGACGCTTGGCCCCACAGAGCCGAGAACAAGAGCAAGACGCACAGCCATGAACGAAGATCCACTCCTTCACCTCTCTGTCTTCCTCCACTGCTGCTGGTACGTCTCTCCTCACACCAGCCGGTGCACATCGCCTCACCATAGCCCCCTGACACACACCAGGTCCCAATCAGACTCACACGGTCGCACCAGCAGAATCTGACAGATTGAGGGGAAAAAAGGGTCAGTCTGGGAAAGGCGACTCCCTCTCTGTCTGTCTCTCTCTTTACGAACCCTTCAAACACATGCAATCAAAATGAACGCTGACAGGGGAGATTATGATGTTTAGGAGGAGGCGGAGAAAAAGGTCAGTGGGTAAAAGATTGACAATGAAATGAGCTTAAGCCGGTTTATCTGATAAATACTTCACAGAGAGACACTGAAATGCAAAAGTACCAAAACATGCAAGAGGACAGCAATTTTTGTGCAGTAGTAGTTTAGCAGTAAAGTTTAAGTGATCTAATGAGTCTCGTATTTCTGCATTAAAAGGACATAAATCATTATACATGATTATCTGAAGTCCTCCCGCCCTTTTCCTGCTGTGTCCTTCCTGCGGCTCAAATTCAAGACCAGAAGAAAAGCATCACATTACACTCATCAATACGTGTTCATCCCATTTATCCCTCTATGTATTTTCCCATGATGCCATAGCTACCTTAATCATAATCCATGGGAGGAGGAGGGAAGAGGAGGGGGTGTGCATTGTAGGGATGGAGGTTAGAAAGGGGGTGGGATCGATAGCCCAAGTATTGCCTGCTACACTATTAACGGCAAGAACATCAATCCTGCCTGTGTCCCACAGTGTCAATAAGTGACAGAGCTGGAAAAAATAACCCAGCAGTAGTCTGGGTGTTAGAATCTGCTTGCTACTCCTGCAGTCAGGAGGCAAAAGTTAAAAAAAACAGAAATAAATCTGGCTAGACTCTGCATCCCCTGAGCAAAACCACCGGAGAACACACTACATGTGCTATGTGTGTTGAACTATTTTAGAGCCGTTCAGCCTCATCTGCCTGTCTGACTTTTTTTTAATCTACAGTATGTGGGTCTTTAAATGGTGTCATGTCAGTTTGTTCAGACAATCCAATCAGGTGTCTCTGTACAGTATGATGTCTTTGTTCCAAGACAGAAATCACAATGCACTCGTTGAATTTGATTAGAAGACCATCCTCTTGAATGTCAAGCACTCTCTGCTTTCTCCGCGTCTTTATAATGGAATCAAATATGTCATGTGTCTCCATTCTCCCGCACAGATAACACACACTAAAGGCTTCAACCCCTGACTAACAGTGGCCTAGATTTGGCTGATACGCCTAAAGGTGTCACTGACTGTGATGTCCATCATGTGAGCAGAGGTGAGGATTTAGCTCGCCCCTCATTAACTGGCCTGTTATTAACATGCTGCATGTAAATGCATGCAATTAAGGAAAACAATCATCTGCTGCATAATCATGAATGGGAATGAGGAAAGTTGAAAGGCAAGGATGGAGAGAGACTCCCAAAGCAAATACAGATGGCTCTGTGGTCACAGTTTCCACTTCTACATTTTTAATATTCCTATTTCTTAAATTAAAGGTCATGACTTAAAAGATTCCTAGCTCTCTGAGTCTGAGTTCATCTCCAGCATCATACCTTGATTTTTATCAGATTAACCTGCGCTGAAGTCATGACATTTCCGAGGGAATGGCATTTAGACCTATAAATTACATTAATGTGGGTGACACAGGTCAACTGGTCCATCCGAAGGTAAGGAAACCCAGATGACACCTTTTTAACTCCATGCAGGCAAACACACATGACTGTTTTTTGCGAGAGTTTCTAACGGGTTTCTTTCTCTTCGCCCCGTTAGGCTGCTGTTAAAAAGTTGATGCAAATGAAAAAGAGAAATCCGAGGCTAAATCCGGCTGCAGCAACAATATGGTCACTGATTACGTCTCCTGGACACATTATTGTAACAATAAAGGTTTTATATCCAGACATAAACTATTCGCTGAAAAAAAAACTTACCTGTAAAATATTTTTTTGTGAAGTTTGAAGATCCAGAAGGCGGATAAGGATGTTTTTAAAATCCGTTTGCAGTTTTTCTTCGGATTTTTCCCGAAGGCAGACTGGACATCCTCTTCTTCTTCTTCTTCTTCTTCTAATTCAGTGTAGATAAATGTTTGAAAAAACTATGTGAAGAGCATCAGTAGTGGATCCGTGGTTTGTCGCCTGCAGACGGCTTCATCACTGACTGTCGGACACCTTTTTAACTCCATGCAGGCAAACACACATGACTGTTTTTTGCGAGAGTTTCTAACGGGTTTCTTTCTCTTCGCCCCGTTAGGCTGCTGTTAAAAAGTTGATGCAAATGAAAAAGAGAAATCNTGTCCCCACTATAGATGGCATCAGCCTCGGGTTTCTGAGAAGACATTGGTTACCTCCACATGAGATATTAACTTAATTACCTATTAGGTATAATTCGATTCTTGCAGTCATCTCTTCCTGCTAAATTTGATTGAATCCCAGGCAGGTAGGTACACAGGTGAAGAGAGACATTTTTAGAAAAAAAAAACGTAAATAACCACAGTTTTTATACCTGAAATATGAAATGTCACCTGCACAGCCGTGGACTTGCAATAGGTGTAAGAAATGTTTTTTATTTTCCATTTACAGCCGTCGCAGTGGGATAAACAGGACTACTGACCAATAGAGCTGAAAGAAAACAACACGAAAGGGAAGATGTGTCCTTCAGTCACTCACATCTTCTTTTTTGCAATCTTAGTACTGGAGGACAAGTAGAAAGAGACTTCATCTATCAAAGACCTCAAACTACAGTCATATACTGTGTATCCAGTTAAAAGTGAAGACTGATTTGAACATGTAAACATGCAGTCAATGATGCCTCTACATGCATTCAAATAAATGCATGCATTTGCAAACAGGAGAGGTTGGACACAAGGAAACCTTGAGACCCCCACACTTACCGGGGTCACAAATTTCCATCTAAATAACAAGAGCACAAAATCACACATACAAATGACACATACTGAATGTGGAGAATGTTATTCATGGAGATCTCAAGGAAATTGAATCGAACGCAACTGGATTTTTGGTTTTGGTCCAACTAGCTGGTGTGGAGATCTGGGTATTTAACCTAACCCAGATCTCCACACCAGCTAGTTGGACCAGTCTAGCCTGGTTAAACAAGCACGAACTGATGAAGCCTCTTGGATGAGAGGTGAAACGTCTTCACAGACAAAACCAAAAATCCAGTTGCATTCGATTCAATTTCCTTGAGATAACTATGACCTGGATGAATGAGAATATTCACAGGGTTATTCATGGAGGTTCACTCTCAGGACGAGTGCCCTGCTCTCTCTTTGCTTTTCCACCACAAGCAAAAATATCTGCCGATCTACAGAAGAGCCCCCGGGGGAGAAAGGACGGGCCTGACAACCATGATGGCACCTCGTATCCCCTCCTCTGCCTCCCCAGCCTGTCCTGCTCCCATCAACCTGCCAAAAAAAAACAATGACATTTCCACTCCTCACAAATAGAATACAGAATGCTGCAAGTGTAATGCATTTTTTCCCCGCTTTACAGCAGAATTTTTGTGAATGCTTTGCCCTTGAAGCCGTGATTGTCTCCGTGGTTGCCAGAGACTGCGGACAAGCTGAGTTTTGTGGTTTTTCGGACACAAAACAAGGCACAAAGGGGTGCATAATGAAAAAGCACATGATGGCAGACAGAAAAAAGTATTGCACATTGTCTGTTTTCAGATCCCTGAGCTGTGAGTGAATGGCACTATGATGGGTGAGAAGTTCAATTTGCAGCAAGAAAAACAGAAATGGAAAAAAAATGAGCTGAGGGAGGTGGTTATGTGGTGTGTATTTGGGATGTTCTCAGAGGAAGCAGTTCAAAACAATGTACACGCCTAGGAGCAGTTTTGTTGATGACAATGTTGACGATGTGAACTCTACTGGAAAACCTGACTTCAGTGAAATGAAGCAGTCTGGCATCATCTGTTTGGTTTGGCTGTAGTCCTCCGAGGGGAAAACTGACTGAACCATACACAAATTTGTAAACCAATAGAGGCGGTGGGAAAGATCTGACAGCCAGTGGCAGAAATCTACTCCTCCAAGACACAGAGTGCATGCATGGTTATGATTTTGTCGATTATCTGTGTCATGAAAAGAAAGGAGGAGGACAAAAACCACTAAATACACGTCCTGGCTGCCTGTTGAGTACGCCTGATGGAGTGGGAGAGAGAGATATAAAAGCAGTGGAGCATTTCTTGTAACTAGCCTGTCATTCTCTTGGGATTGAATCCACTAACAACAGGTCAGGCTGGGGGCAGGTGTTCTGCTGAGGCTCTCAGTAGCCATTTTTCCACACTGGGGCCAACTGGGACTTGCTAGGGCTGGAGTCGTCTAATAATGCTTACGACCGAGGACCAACACAAAGGTTTGGTCTGTTGCTGTGTCGCTAGAAACTACAACGCAAACGGAAAATCATCCCTGCTGACAAAACGAAGTATTAAAAAATGTTGCTTTGTAGGTAATTTGGGTGACAGGAAAGGATTTAGCAAGTTCATCGGGTTCTGTAGGGGAAAACTAGAGCACAGGCTAAAATAACTAAAAAAAACAACCAAAAACGCAGGAAAAGGCTTTTGAGGACGCCTTTGAATTTTAAAATACAGTCAGAGCATCTTGCGATTTCCTGTGCACAGCAATCAGGCAAGTGCACTTGGTCATGAATAAGCCTGAAATTGTGCATGCAAGAGTACAGCGGTGGCTGGAAACTCAAATCAATACATATTAGGCTACAAGTCTGTTTTTTCCTCCTTTCAATTTGATGTTTCTCTCAAAGTGTCTGCAATTACACCTCTGAAAGAAGCAGGAGAAGAGCAAAGGTGCATTCACCACAGTGAGGCGTACGCTGGGGGTGGGGGGAAAAGGGTTATCTTTTGTATCTCCAAAAACAACACAGCCCTGGTTGGCAGAGATTACAGTATGAACCATGTGACTGTAAAAGGCTGTCACAAATGTGTATAGATTGGATTGAGACCTTGGCTCCAGTCCAGCACAATAGGGAGCAGAGTAATAGCACTAAAATGTGTGTGTGTGTGTGTGTGTGTGTGTGAGTGCATGTGAGACAAAGGTAGTGTGGAAAATAAGATGCAAGAGGAAGAGTACCTTTCCAAAGCTATTAAAAATAGCCGATAGCCACTCTCAGCTAAAAGGGAAGCGATAACTCAGCAGTTGAAACTTGAGACTAAATATAGATTTAGATGATAACTAAGACTTTTATCATTACGACCATGTGTCATCTGTGTAAATGCCTCGACTTAAAGGCATGAAATGTTTGCATTTCTGAGCAGGATCCATTCGGGAGCATAAAAAGTGTCTCTGTTTCAATTAAGAGAGAAACGAAGAAAGCCAAAGAGTGACAAAGAAAGACCTCGAAAGGGTCTCGTCACTGAAGAATTAACAGTCCGCACTGCTGAACACAAACGAATGACAAATGAGGAAAAAGAAAAGAAGCGGAGCAACATTAACAGCTGTAAGTAACAACACATGAATTATTTGCTCACCGCTGTGGCATTTGCACAATGACACTGGCACTGATGGAAATAAAATGAGCAGCAATGAAAATTATAGAGCAATGCGTTACGTAGGGCAAGAGCAGCAGAAGGGCAGCCTTGTGGAGAATGCAATAAGGGAGGAGTAACAGGTAGAGATAGGGGTGAGGAAAATGTGGAGTATTAATGAGAAAATTCAAGGCACATCCCCAGACTTTATTACAGGGAAATTGACTGTGCAGCTCATCCCACTGCTGGTAACCTTGTCACGACACCGCCTGCCATAAGGAGCGCCTCTTTGTGGCGTTTGAAAATTTAATTTCTCAGAATTAATCAGGCCTCATTATTGACGCTTTGATCTCAGAGCCAGCGGAAGTAGCCTCTGCATCTCTTTGTAGTGCTACGGTTAATGTCAGCATGCTAGAAATGAAAGGATGAACGACTGTCCAGGTGTCTATAGAAATGGACCCTTGAAAAGGTAAGACCCTGGTGGGTCAGACTGACGCATCGTACTCCCTTGATGGTGAAAAAAAGAGAGATATGAGCCAAATTGGAAAAACAATCGCTTTATTGCTGGATTGAACCAAATACTGAAGTGATAACAAAAGACCAGAATATAATCCAAATAGTCTTTTATTGCAAATGAACAACAAAACAGAACCACATTTATAAGAATGGGCAGAGAGAAGAAGAGTAACATGAGTCAACATTACGATTCAGAGTGAGCCTGTGTTGGAATATAGGTATTTAGAGAACTGGTCCAAGGTTGTTTGGCTGCCATTTCCATACCATCCCCATCCTGGCAAGACAGAACAAAACAACATTAGCCCTGGCTGGGACGAACAAGCTGCAAGCAAACTAACATTTTAATCCTTGCTTTCCTCTCTAAAGACTGACCCCAAGAACAAAATGTGCTGTTGGCTGTCCTCTCTGACCATTCAGCTGCTTCCGTTTGCAGGGGACTGGGCGGCGGCCTGCAGGGTCCTCCGGGCCATCTCCAGGGCTCCTTCCTGGTTATTGTTCCCGCCAATAAAGCCTCCAGCATGGACGAAGATGCAGCCCTTAATCCCGCTGAGCTCCGACAGGGCTTCATCTCGAACGCCGCGCCACTCTTCTAGCAGGGACAGCCTGGGACAGGAAGACAGAAGGGCAAGTTGGCTTACAGATGGACACTATGTGGTCAGATGCTCACTTCCTGCTGACACATTGCTTTTGGAAAACACACTGTGCCGTGCATGTCTGCACAACCAAAAAAAAAACAGCCATTATAAAACCAGCTCATGACTGATGAATGTTGTCAACCAAATACCAATAAAAGAACAGAATAAAACTCAAGCTGCAACAATTAGACAATTGACAGGAAATGAATCAGCAACTAAACTAACTTTGTTCATTGATCGTCTGAGTCACTTTTCAAGCAAAAATACCAAACATTTGTTGGTTGCCGGTTCTCAAATATGAAGATTTGCTTGATTTCTTTGTCTTATGATAGTAAACTGAATATCTTTGGGTTTTGGGCTGTTAGTTGGACAAAATGAGCAATGAATATGTCACCATTTAGGAAATTGTGATATGCATTTTGCACTCTTTTCTGACATTTTATTAATCAACTAACTGATTAAATAAACAGCAAAATAATGGATAATGAAAATAACTGTTAGTTGCAGAAATAATGTAAAATGTGTCAAAAACAACATTTTTCAAAAACACTTTAAGATGTGACTTAAATTAACGGTTTTATTTATATCTTTCAGCATGACTTTGCACAAAGACTTGGATTGCTCTGGTCTTTTCAGATTTAATGACCCAAGGGACCAGAGGTAAACTGCTGCCATCAAAGGTAAACTGCAGTAACCCTCACACATAGCACCGGTACAATCAGCCCCAGCAAATAGACCAATAAAAGTCAGCTTTATTCTTCTCCAGTAACGTGGAAAATCAACAATACCATGGTGACGGAGTCAACAGGCAATCTTACAAAGTGGGGACAAGATTGGCTCCGCCAGGTTTTACAAGCTGACCTCAACAGTGTCTCTGGATGTGACGTTCAGATGCTGAAAATTCATAAAAATGTAGAGCAGCTCATTTACCACCCACTGCATGTAGCATGCACCTCTGTCTACAGCCTGGCACATCATTTAAAAACACATTACCAGTTCTCTTCAGTGTGCGTGTGTGTGAGAGTGTGTGCATGTGTGTCACTCTTGCCTTGATCGGGTCATTATCTCCATTATCTCAGACCACTCTTCTCAAAGTATTGATATATTTAGCAAAGTTTCACTCAGATTCTGATTTAATTCTGATTCATCACTTCGTCGCTCACCTCTTACCCGTCCACTGCTTCTGAAATAGGTGTTAAATGCCTTAAAAACTGGCTAAAAGCTTCGGATTTCATAAAAAATGTCATGCCAGCCTCAGGCTCCTCTTCCTCTCCGTCTGACTTGTCACAAATAAAAGTGACACAGTTGTCAAACAGACAAAGACAAAGTGTTTTCTCTCGTTCTCGATTTTTAAGGGTTTATTTCCCAGACATTCTGCTTCCTTTTGAATATTTAATGCCATTCTGTATAACATCCTCTAAAATTGCAATATCCGAGAGTGCGGAGCTTCACAAGCGCAAAAGTGAACCATAATGTCAAACGATTCCCATGCACACGTGCTCCAAAACTTGTAATTCTCCTCCGAATTGGCTCTCCATGCCATTATCTCAAGTCTACACAATCTTATCCTTATTAAGACTGTCATAGGGCAACCTGGGGAGGAAAGCATGGCAAACCCCTAATTCCTGTTAAATGAATCAACCAATCGATAGCTCCGCAGTACAGCTGGAAAACGAGCTCAAGAGGAAAGGTCAACAGGGCTGGTAATGAGGGAAGGAGTAGGAGGGGGATGACTGTTGTTATGACAGGCCAGGAAGCTCTCATTGTCAAGATGATCGCTCTAAAAATAAGCCCGCAATTAGCAAATTAACTCCACTCCCCTCAAGACCTTTACTATACCATAACGAGATAGAAGACAGATACTGGAAATTAGTGCTTCATTTGGAAAACAAAATATTACTCAAGATTAGATATACTGGAGATAACCGGTCATTAAACATAAAATATCAAGTGCATGCGTTTAGTGACATAGCACAGAGCTCGAACCTTCTGTTCAGTCTTCCTCTCCAAGACGACAACAAGAGCCGCTTGTATTTATGCAGAGGTGTTGAATCCTCCTGCAGCTTGCTGACTCATAATTCATGGACACCATCTCTGCACTAGAGATTTTACACACACTTTTTCCTTTCAACATGGGCCATACCAACGATTTAGCCAACCGATATCACTGGAGGGGCCGAGGAGGGGTAAAATAAACATGCATCATTTTGCTCCTTTTGAAGGAGTTATTTCAGTTTCATCGCTTCCTCGCTACAACTTTCATTTTTCCACTTCTCCAGGACAGAAACAAGGAGGCTTTTTATCCAGCTTTGATTTATGATGTCACACAGATCAGATCGAAACGATTAGTTTAATTGATGGACAAAAGTCGATTGACAAAAAAATTATCTTTTAATCATTTTTCAAGCAAAAACGTCAAACATTCTCTTGCTCCAGCTTGTCATTTGTGAAGATTTGCCACTTTTCTTTCCCTCATGTGACAGTTAATTGAATATTTTTAGCTTTTGGACTGTGTGTCGGACATTTGAAGATGTCTTTTCGGAAACTGTGATGGGCATGTTTTCTGACATTTTATTGGCCAGACGATTAATTGAAAGAAAAAAAAAAGAATAATCAAATAATCAGCAAAAAAACATTAGTTCTTAATACAGAGGCACAGCAGATAACGGACAGCAGACAGTGTGTTTTTCCAGAAATAGAGCTATATGTTCTGGTTCAGCTCATATTGCTGTCAACCTACAGTATTATCCTATACAGTACATCTCCAAGGAAGGACTGCTTCCACTCCCCTCTTCCTTCTCTCGGCTCACATTTCCTTAGCAATGTGATGCTGATAAAAATAGACCTTTTCTCCCCCCAGGTGCAGTAGCAGGGACACAGGTGATAACAACACCCCTTTCGCAGAGTCTGCACATGCCCACTGGGAGGAAGCAGGCCACCCAGAGAAAGAGCCATCTGGAGCTATGTTTTCACAAGCCATTGTTCCCATGTAGCCCCACACCAACCGCCATGTTTGCATTAAAGTAAATCTTTGAAGTGCTCCGCGACCACAAGCAGGTGTCTGTCTTTTTAGTTGAAAGCGCTGCTGCCTGATGAGATTCTGCAGCGGAGTGGAAAAAAAAGTCTAAAGCGGAGGGATGAGGCGAGGGAGGGGCGGAAGGTGTGAAAGGTGAGACAGCGAGATAGGGGAGATGGTGAATGAGGGGGGGCAATGGGATTAATGGGAAGACAGCAAGACAGATAGGAAACAAGGTGATGAAATGGATGAGGATGACTATAGGACAGAGACAAAAATACTGTACATAAGAGAAAGAGACAGTGAGAGAGACAGAGAGGCAGAAAAGAAACACTAATGGGAGAGCCAAGAGCAAGAGGACCTCATGGAAAGAGGTGAAAATAGAAGGCATGTAGCAGAGACGCCAATGGTTAGATCAGGACTGAATAAAAAAGCTATTCCACCCTCTTCCTGTTGTCTTTGGGCAACACACAGTGTAATAATAATGAGACATGTCAAACCCTGGATAACAGCATAACGGCACATACTGTGACAAGACATTTAAAGAGCATGGAAGACAGGTGGACTAGTGGCTTAGAGACCATCTCCAGTGATAGTGAGGTCTCAAGCCTAGTATGAGGTATATCTGAGATATCACATTTTGTGAAGTCACTTTGATGTATAGAGACTAAAATCACAAATGTATCTGCACAACACGACACCTTCAATCTTTGGACCCTCAATTCAAATTAGGAAAATACCACCAAAANNAAAAAAAAAATCAAACAAAAAAAGGAAGAGCAACATAGGAGGGACTTCCTGGACAGAAAGACATTCAATAGATCCACACGTACAAAGCAGACAGAAGTAGAAGTAGTAGAAGCACCATGTGGAGAATTAGAATGACCATATCAGAGTTGTAATTCTTTCATTTTTCATCACATCAAAACACGTATTGGTACTATTTAAGGACGTATTGTTTTAGCAATAGCCATTTAATGTATTTACCTCTCTATATAATAGTACTCATTGTTAGTGGCGGAGTCCGCCATTCCTGTGCAGGATTAAAATTGCACAAGGGATTCATAGGAAACACATGAATGTAATCCAGTGTTGCTGTTTTTAATGTCATCTCACTGGCATCAGCCTCACTGTTTACTCTCCTAATGCTGCATCAGAGCTGTTTTAAGTTACTGCTAAGGCATTTACTACTTCTGCACAGGAAATGCAATGCATTCGTCATCGAGGTTGGTACACAAAATATAATACTGAGTAACAATGTAGTACGATAAGGTTAAGTTGGGCTAGTTTTCAAGGATAAAAAAAAGAGTCAGACTTGCATCACTTACATTTCATAATGGATCATAGAATGTGTTTGTTCAAGGGAATTTCTACAACCGGTGAATGTCTTGAATTCAGAGAGTGGAAATTAGATAGAAAATGTCACAGCTTGTCAAAGCTGTAAACAAAATTATATTCTCTTTGACACCTGTTACAGAAGCTGTTTTTTCTACAAACCATTACATTTTCTATTAAACTTTCCCTAGGGATTGATCTGCATTTGAGGTAAATGAAATTTACTCCCTAAAATTGAGAAATCCAGATGAGGGGTCGGGATGAATAGATATAAAAAAAATAATTTAAAAAAATGTGATTGAAAGCTGCATTAATTTCTGCTCCATGGGAAGTAACTAATACGAGTACAATACAAGTTTGCAGCTTCTTTCATAATCATGTACATGAGTGAGTGGAGTGAGAGGACAGTGTACAAAGAAATTATATTTCAATTTTCTGTGATTCATACTACATACATGAAGGCACACAAAACTGAGTCTGACCGCCTTCATGAGTTGATCCGCAGGTAACACTCATAACTATTTTGGTTTGCATTAGCAGTATATTCCTTCCTCATCCCCTAAAGGATTATCTGCATTCTTTTTCAGAGATACCAGTGGCAATTCAAATCGAGTATTGAATCCACTTTTCAAATCCAAATCCTTTCGAATGTTATTATATTTTACCTCTCAACATTTGCAAGTAACTAAAGGCTGAAATAACTCAAAAACTTCTGATCACTTTTTGTTGGCTGAGAAGGCAGAAGATCAACAATGTTTATTGGCGGCCTATATTCATGGTCGCAACCTGTACCAACAAGCTGAAAATATGATGAGCACCGTGATATATGAAATGTTAATCAAATGTATCTTACAGCCACTTTAATGAACTCCAAAAACACACAGTCCACTCACGGTCATACAGTACTGTTAGAGTGGTGCGTCTCTTCATACACAAACAGTCTTTAGCTGCATAAACACACCAGCTCCACATTAACTACAGAACATCCAAACATTTCATTTCAGCCGTTATCAAATTAACGCTAATTAGCTTCACCTGATTTAATGCTGATCTGATCTAATAACCAGCAACAATTGGATAAAAATGAGAAGCCTGCCACCTATAAAACCTATAAAAAGAAAAAGATAAAAAAGATAAAAGGTTTGATAACAGACTTGTTAGAGTCAGTGCTTAAAGGTATAACGAGTAGGATTCGTCGGTTGCTGTTTGTAAACGCAACATTCAAAGTTGGCCTCCTCCTCCCCGGCTCAAAGTGCACACGCTTCTGGTCGTCCCATGTGCTTACGATCTGGTAACTCGTCCCTACGTTTTTATGGAGTCCCGCCCTCACACTCTGTGTTTTTGCAGACCGGGAAAACGGATCCAAAATGGAGTCACCTATGGGAACCCATCCCTTGGCACTACTGTTCATCTCTACAGGTTCGAAAGGCGTAAATCACTCTTATATTCTTCCCCTTCAGTCACTGGTGCTTTAAGTGCACATGGTGAAGACTCACTGCCACCACTTTGTAAAGCAGGGATCAATATCAGACAGCACAAGTCATCAAACCCCGGAGCACAAGGACCAAATCCAGCATGAAAAACATCAAAGAAGCAACACGGCTGCTGCAGAGATTTTCTGTACCAAATGTAAAATGAGGCATTCTACACAATAGCAATATTCAGGCAGTCTTCAGTGAAAGATCAAACTGAAAATATGTTTTGCAGATTATAAAAGATGTTAAACATGACGCTGTAAAGCACTGACAGGAAAACACCACATCCAAGCAGCTATAGTATCCTGTCAGGAGATGCTGGATAAGCCTGGAGCCCGTTTCCTTGCCCATACATTGATCATGTGTGCTGCATGCTGGGATTTAGGGCAGCAGCAACAACACACCAACTACAGGACTCCAGTGGGGATGCTGATGATGTTATTAGAGCAGCATTGTGGGTCAGAGCGCGAGAGGCTCCTCAGGTAAACAATCCCCCTCCAGAGGTAACAAACACAAACGTAAGAGGTGTTAATCATCTGACAAATTCACACAGAGTGTCTTTGTCTTGTCATCACTGTCATTATGCACAGAGTGACAAGACAAGAATACTAATATGATTTAATGAGCATGGATGAGGCATCTTAAGTGCCGGGCTTGAGGGTCTGAGGGACCTCGTTATTGCTAAAAGATGCAGAAATGCTCCACAACAACAGCAGCGTGCATAATGGCGCACAAGGCAGGACATTTATATGTATGGCACAAACACAATACAAAGTGATTTACAATACATAAGGAATAAAATGTATTAAAACGTTTAAAAGGCCATAAGGAGGGAAAAATAAATTAGAATAAATTAATAAACATAATATCATGACAAGAATGGACAAGAGAATAAAAGCAGTACAGGTTCAGAAATAAATAACCTAAAATTTTAATAAAAGTAATGGCAAACACAAAAGTTTGTAGCATTAATTTAAAAGCATTTAGAGTTGGAGGAGAACTCAGATATTCAGGAAGTTTGTTCCAAATATCTGATAAATAGAAACTAAATGCTGCTCCACCATGTTTTACAAGAGGATCAGTCCCAGACCAACTGAGACCTCTGGAGAATTGTGGCACAGAAGCACAAAACACATATCTAATTTGTTCCTAATCAATTTAGTGCTTTATAAACAGGTAATAGTATTTTAAAGTCAATACTTTGACACACAGGAAGACAGTGCAGTGATCTGAGAACTGGAGTTGTGTGCTCCACTTTCTTAGTTATAGTAAAAACTCGACCAGCAGCTTTCTGAATGAGTTAATAAGCCTGTTTTTTTTTTTACTTTTTAGCCATGGTAGAGGTGTCGCTATAGGGATGTAATGTCAGGCTGTCGGTGGGTCCACCACTTTGGTCCAGACTGAAATATCTCAACACTTATTGGATGGATTGCCATGAAATTTGGCAGAAACATTCATGGTTCAAAGAGGATGAATCCTGGTGACTTTGGTGATCCCCTGAAATTTTCCTCTAGCACCCCCATGAGGTAGATATTTGTGGGTTTTAGTGAAATGGCTTGGCTGTTTAATGGCCATGAAATTTGGTGCCCACATTCACGTTCCCTTCCATTTCAATCTCTGAAATATTTTGGTTTATGACCAAATACCTGCAAAACTAATAACATACATCCCATCAGACTGAGCTATGCTTTGTGTTTTGTGCTAATTAGCCTATGTTAGCATGCTAAGACACTAAAGTAAGATGGTGAACATGGTAAACATTATACCTGCTAAACATCAGCATGTTAGCATTGTCATTGTGAGCATGTTAGCAAGCTTATGTTAGCATTTAGCCCAAAGCATCACAGTACAGCCTCACAGAGCCGCTAGCATGGCTGTGGACGCTTCTAAATTTGAAACTGTCTTGGTTTAGCTGTAGGGTTGGGCGGTATGGCCTAAAATTTATATCACGGTATAATTTTAAGCATGGACTATAAAGGTATATATCATGGTATAATAATTAATCATTTGAAGTTGCTGAAGTCCAGCCAGGTAATTAGCCTAAACTAGGGCTGCTTCAAATGCAATGCGGAAAATTAGGATTTTAACAGCCAGGATGTGACAATAAATCAGCAAGAGTTTCCTCTGTTACAGTATTAATAATTCATTGATTAGCCTAGATTTTTCCTAAACACAAAATATTCTCAGTTAAATGCGCAGGGTGTGACATGGTGAAAAAAAAAAGGGTTAATAACAATATAACAATTAAGAATTATTTGTTTACCACAGGTGTAGCACTTTGCTTCATGTTTGGCAGGCGTAGTAGCAACTAGTCCAACTCCTACCTTTTTGATATCGAGGGAGCGGGAGAGTTCGCTCTGTAGGTAAGTTTTAATCCTCAGTGTTGCGATACAAATAAGGACTCTCCCCCTGATTTACTAAGGCAGGTGCAAACCAGGTAGATTGAAAAATATTTTTTATGTTTGCATCTAAATTAAAACCTGCTTTCACTGGGCGGTAAATAGTGTGATTAAATAAGCTGTTTTTCTTCAGGCCCAAAGAGCTATTATAATAATCAGGTTTTTCCTACGCCGACATTAAGGCGATTTTAACTAACTTACTATCAGAACTAAGATGTTATAAAAATTAATCTGTAGAATCTGCTATGTCTATGCTATGTATAATCTGGATATGATTTGGATTGTGATATTAAAGCTAAGATAATAATGTTAAACGGATGCTGTGATATTGACGCACCAAGCACAGACACACGGACTTTTAAAAGGGAGTCGTTGTTTGAATAGAGGAGACATTGATATTAAATAGATTTTTTAAATATTTAAATATTTTAAACAAATGTTCACACATAACCCGCCGATCGGATCGGCGGCTTTTAAATCACGATGTTATGATGGTAGAGGGCTTAGTGGTGTCTTACTCTCAGCCATCGGCGATCGGCCCAGGTTGCCTCGTGTGCAGCGCATGG
Organism: Oplegnathus fasciatus; assembly: GCA_003416845.1. NCBI lineage: Eukaryota > Metazoa > Chordata > Actinopteri > Centrarchiformes > Oplegnathidae > Oplegnathus > Oplegnathus fasciatus. Next base: position 701,788 of record NTHP01000052.1, read on the forward strand.
ATGGATTATAAGAGCCTATAATTATTTGCCTCTAACACATCCATGGTGCAGCACAGACTTTTCTTCATTTCCAAACAAAGCTCTTATGTTTTCCAGACGATTCGCTGGCGCTGATGACGACAAATCTTGGTACGACATTTTTTTTTTGGGTCAAGCAAGATGAGGGCTCTACCAGTCAGCGCGGTATACTCAAAATTCATACCGTAGGGCAAATTCATACCGGTGTACTTTCTCTACCGTTTATACCGTCCACCCCTATTTGGCTGTTAAAATTTAGACATAAAAACAGCAACCTTGCTGATTTGGTTTTAAGTCGTCAGAGAAAGGGATTCAAAGAGACTCAGTTGCTCAATAGAGCATGAATCTCACATTCATTTAAATTCATCTTTATAAAACTCCTGTATATTTAAGTAAGTAGCTGTAAATAAAGGCATCTGTCAAATTGCCAAACCAGCATGTACTGTATATCTGCAGGCTTGCTGTATTTGGAGCAGAGAGTGTAATTAACGTTAGGAAAACAAAAAACAAACACCTGCGTTAGAGGGGTGGGCATGGAGAAAGGTCTCAGGTGTCTGTTGAGGTGTCGGGAGTGTTTATTTCCTTTCAACTCCTTAGAGAGCAATGTGAGAACAAAACCTCTGCCTTAACTAAAGGATCATCCTCATCCTACAAACAAGTATTTCTATCCAAGCAGGAGTTAGTCTCTCATCGGATGACGTGTCAAACCTCCGTGAGTAGTTGTCAAATGGTCCGATAAGCATGAAAGTTAAATCGTACACCATGGTTTGTCTCCGTCACCAGAGCTCAACTCAATTCAACACGTCTGGAGACTCCGGATGTGTGCCTGTCACTGTGTTTTCCACCAATGTTTAAAGAAATCCTGTCTGGGAGAATTTCTTGTGTGTGAGTCAGTGTCACAACATCCCTGTGACTTCTGCATGTTTGATTTCTGCCAAGGTAACTCATGCAAGGTGCTCCCTCCGCACACGAGATCACAAGCTGTACCTCATGAAGCAGAAGTGGCATTTAAATAACCTTTAATGAAATCGAACTGAAAATAGACTAGTTGCACCTGTTCTGGAAGGTGTTGAGCCCAGCAGGGACGCACTGGACCCTCCACTGACAATTCTGGTCGGGGTAAAGGATGAACTTGATGGGCGTCTCCACCTTAAGCTCCTTCTCCAGGGCAAACAGATGCTCCTTCCAGGGACAACCGCCCTGGGAGAACAACACCACCTCCCCACTGGGATCTATCTGGAAACAAGAAGAGAACCAGAAAATTGTGTGAACCAGAGCTGAGTCTTTAGTTTTGGTCACCGAAGATACAATTTGCCATTGAAATGAAAACTGGAACTGAAAAAAGGAAACATTAAAAAAAACTTGTAGTGGCACCAAAAAGATATCGGAACTGAAAAAAGTTCCACTGGAAAGAAAACACAGGGATCAAATATGGAAATCCCCCCGCAGCCCCCCTAAATCCCTCACCTCCATGCCAGAACTGAAAGAGTGAAAGAGTCACTGTAAAAAAAATAAAATAATAATCTGACACTGAAAAAAGACCACCAGATTGTCATTGAAAAGAATGCAAAAAATAAATCAAAATGAGATTAAATAACATGTTTGTAAGTGCATGGTTAAAAAAAAAATGTATGTGTGTCAACATGTGTCATTCTTTATTCAAAGTTAATTTTTTTTATGCCTATGTATTATTTTTTCCAGTGGAACATTTTCTTCAGTAACAGTAACTTTTTCAGTGCCAATACAAAGTTTTAGTAAATTTCAATGCCAAATTGTATTTTCAATGCCTAAAACTAAACACTTGACACAGAGACACGAGGTAAGAGTTTGTAGGAATCCCCCATTTATTATAGATAATGGCTCAATAATTATTTGGTGATTAGTATGTTTGGTATTATTTGCCGTATTACTGATACATTAGTACTGTACATTACAATATTATTTAACAGATACTCATACAAGTGAACGATGGACAATCAATTTTGGCAGCTTCGGAAACGTCATTTTTCAGGACCGAAGTTACAGTGTTTACAAAGGACACAAAAGTAAAACCATAAATGTACACATTAGATGGTACAGTCTTGTACCTGATGCCGCCCCTTGACAGCTTCCTCCACCACAGCACGGGCCGGCAGCCAGGAGGACTGGTAGTACTCCAGACGGTCCAAGAACTCCTCCCCAACCATCTTCATAGCATTTCTGAAACCCTCCTAGTAAAAACGTGTACACATACATGCTATTGTCAAATATAGAAATGTAGTTTTTTTGACAGCTGGCTAGACTTTAGATGTCATTTTGATGAAAAAAGGAACTGACTGCTCGTGGTTCAAAATCCTTAAAGTTCAAGATCATTCACATCTTTCATCACCACCTCTGAATTCCAATACAGTTTGATGTCAGATACATTAAGTGAGACTGTGTGCCAGATAAAATGGGGGTGATATAACCATCTCCACACTAATCCTTGCAGCCCTGCTTCATCAGCTTCCCGTCCTGTCTCGCGTAAACCCCAGCCTGACATCACTCTCAGTCTCGTAAGCAGAAACTCAAGAGAGCATGAGAAAGAAAGAAAGAAAGACAGACAGACACAAATACAGACGTAAAGACATGCTATCACAAACACTTGCACACTCAGACACACACAGTTTGGCAGACAGAAGTCTGATCTGCGTGCATCTGATCGAGGGGGCTGCGATGTGGCTGAATTTTAACAGTCTTGGATGGAGGAGATGAAAATCCATTAGAATTTTCAATTATCACAAACAGCCACTGTTGAGAGTTCACCAGGTCCGTCTACCATCAAGTTGTCTGCCAAACATTTTTCAATACAAATCCTTCACACTTCCTGATCTCCTGGAGCCGCCTTGCCTCGCAGTGCGAGTTAGCAGGGAAATTGAAGGAAAGTGCCGAGACAGGAATTATAATCATGTGAAGTGAAATGTGAAAAAACAAATAGGCCAGCTAGTCCACTGAGACAGCCCCAGCGATGGAAAAAAAAATGGTTTGCATTGTCAACATACATGCAAAGCCAGGCTGCAGATATCTCATGAGAGTCTGCAGAAAACAGGTGCCGTTTCCCTGCAGGTATTCCCCTCCTGCACTAATGAGAGATGGAAAAGTCACACTAGGCCACTTCTGGGCCTCTGTTGTTTCTACGCAGCTCTGAAAACGACCTCCGAACTCTGATTGCGCTGCATTGCACCTGTCGTGTTTACCACAACATTCTTAACCTGTCTTGCATTTTTGTGATTAGCGATTAGTTGACTGAGTAGAGAAAGAATCAGCAACTACTTTGATAAATCAATTAATCGCTAGTCATTTTTCAAGCAAAAATGGCAAAAATATCCAGTTCCAACTTCTCCATTGTGAGAATTCGTAGCTCTTCTTTGTCTAATGCAATAGTCACTCAATATCTTTGGGTGTTTGGACTGTTGGTTGGACAAAAAAATGCAATTTTGTAATTAGAGCAAGCACTTGAAGCAATTTGAAGACGTCAGCTTAGGCTTTAGGAAGTATCATTGACCAAACTATTAAATGGGAAAATAATCTGCACATTTATCAATAATGAAAATAGTTGTCAGTTGAAGCCTTAGAAATACGTGTTCTCACTTTAACATGTTATCCCTGGGATTCCCTGGGAGTGTTTGGCAGTTTCACAAATAAATCCCCTCCATGGATGTTAAATGTATATTCTGATCTGAGTAGAGCAAAAACAGAAGAAGATACAATGTCTGTTTACATGCTGGGAATAATTTGGTTTCCATGAAAGAATATTAGGGACCACAAGTCATACTGCAGAAATCCAGGCAATGATAAAACATATATTTACTGCTGTATCCACAGAACACTGTAACTGGTTAGTTCCTAATGTTTCATTCCTTGTGAAGTCATTTGGTCATTAAATTAAAACTAAAAGACACAAAGAATATATTCTATCTAAATTTTAAGAATCCTTTAATAATCTTATCACAGATTGAATACAATTTAAAAGATTAACATTTCAATCTCAACGTGCTGCATCAGACTAGTCTGTGTGCTCAGTGTGGGTATGTATTCACATTCATGCAATCCTCCTCACCTCAGTGTCCTGACTCTTGCTGTTCCAGCGTGGGTTCAGGTGGCCGACACGTGCGCTCAGCGTGGTGGAGACGGAGTAGCGGGCCTCCCCGTCACACTGTGAAATGCCGTTGTCTACAGCATCCACCTCCTCCACAAAGTTCTCGTACAGCTGCAAGGAATCGAAAGAGACACGTGGCAGGAGATGTTATGAACCTGTAATGACACAGGAATCAGCTGTTTTATGTTTGTGCTCATTTTGAAAAATTGGCAGTAAAGCCTCCCTTTTTTCAAGCCAGGGCAGTTAAGAAGGACAGGACTTTCAAGAGAGAGAAATGCACTGGGACTACATTATCCTGATTGAAGTCCATTTGGTCACAGTGTGTGGGCAGTTACTGAAGGCTTAAGTGCATGGCTAAGTCATTAAACCAATAGGAATAGACAAATTGCTGCTATTTTACTGTTCACTAGCGAAACTCTAAAAAGAAGTGGAAGAGGAGCAGAGACATATTTAGTGCTGAGAAGTCTCAGTACATCAGAAGGTCAATCACCAAAGAGTTGACATTTCACAAGTGGCTTACAAGTGGAACTAAGTTTTGGTGGCAAAAATAGAGGTACAGTTTGTGCGAACTGGCAGAGGATGAGACATGCAACGTCCTAAAATAAATAAAGCCCCAGCCATGAGTAAAAGGATTACTTGGGGCTTAAAACACACTGACACATCAAAAGGCCAATGATAATATGGGTTAATAGTGCTAATATTTATGGTGACCTAAGATTTGGCTGGCTTAATGTGCCTGGCTATCAAAATGTTCTGTGTGCCAAGGGTCCCCGCTGGCCCGGCTGTCTAAAATGCTTTAAATATAACTGCACTGTCCTCGGTTTGAATCTGGCAGAGGAACTTTGCCACATCCCTGTCTTTCTCCTTTTATTTCCAATCACACTCTACTGCCAACTGTCAAAATGCCATAAACTTAACTTTAACAGTTTTTACAGACAGTGACTGCATGGTTTCTGTTTTTAAAACAACCAACAGATATAAGTTTCCTTTAATTCCCTTGTGATTCATTTTACCAAAGTAACTGACGAGCTAGCATTCCTCTTTACATCTCAACAGACTTTTCTGTTCTTGGTTTTCCAGCTTCATGATGAAATTGACAGTGTTTATGGTTCAATTCACCCGTCTGTTTTTGATACGAGTGAGGCGAGGGGAAAACATCTGTTTCCAATGGAGTGTTTGTGTTGTGAATGAAACACAATGGTTGCTAATCCACTGCCTGCAATAAATCCGTTGTCTTTCCCCTCTCACCTTGTCGAAGAGCACCTCCAGCTGCCTGTCGTCCTCCTTCAGCTGCGTCAGCTGGGCCAGCAGCTGACGACCGAAGTGCAGGTAGACCAGGCCGGCTGAGCTGAGCTTAGTCACCCATGGCTTCTCTGGACACAGGCTGTGGAAGCTCTCTGCAAAGGTCCTGAACAGAGGGAAGACATTCAGTTAGCTGAGTGCAAAAGAAACAGAAATGGCCTTTTAACACTCAGACAATATTTCTATTCACAGTAGGCGAAAAAGGTCATTGTATAGAAACTGTACCATGTTTTGAAATAGATGCATTCCACTCCATGCATTCTTCCCTTCATTCAGTCCTATGTGTCTGCCTATGTATCAGGCCGTACTGTGTGTAATTGGTCAATACATACGCAGTTTATTATAATTAAACTAAATTAGGACTGTAACCAACAACTACTTTCATTATAGATGAAAATCTTATAAAGCAGCAACCAGTCTTTTTTTTTTAGGGCATTTTTGCTTGATAAATAACTTCAACGATTAATCAATTATCAGAATTGAACCTATATGTATCTGTTCTCATAACCAACAGAAACAATGAGGTTCATTTTATGGTTGGAAGTAACACTGGAAGCATTAGCAGGTAACCAATTAGTCGATCAACATAAATTAATCAGTGGCCATTTTGATCATTTAGACATAAAATGCGACAATAAAAATGCCAAACATTTGCTGGTGACCACTTCACAACTGTAAGGATTTGCTTGCTTTTCTGTTTCATATCATTGTAAATTGAATACTTTTGGGTTATTTGACTGTTGGTTGGACAAATAAAGCATTTTATTTGAGACTGTGTCATTTTCTTTTTATATTTTATGAAGTAATACTAAAAATAATATACATTTTATATATATATATATATATATACACATACATATACACACACATATATATATACATATATATATATATACATACACACACACACATATACACATATATATACACACACATACATATACATATATACACATACACACATATACACTCCCCTCCAAAAGTATTGGAACAGTATGTATTTTTGCTGTAGACTGAAAACATTTGGGTTTGACATCAAAAGATGAATATGAGACAAGAGATCAACATTTCAGCTTTTATTTCCAGCTATTTACATCTGGATCTGATACACAACTTAGAAGATAGCATTATTTGTAACGGAACACCAAATTTTTAGGTGAGCAAAAGTATTGGAACAGATAGACTTAAAATAGATTAAAGTCAATAAGACTTAATATTTAGTTGCAAATCCTTTGCTTGCAATAACTGCATCAAGCCTGTGACCCACTGACATCACCAAACTTTTGCGTTCTTCTTTTGTGATGCTTTTCCAGGCTTTCACCGCAGCCTCTTTCAGTTGTTGTTTGTTTTGGGGGGTTACTCCCTTCAGTCTCCTCTTTAGCAGGTAAAATGCATGCTCTATAGGGTTTAAGTCTGGAGATTGACTTGGCCAGTCTAAAACCTTCCACTTCTTGCCCCTGATGAACTCCTTTGTTGTTTTGGCAGTGTGTTTTGGGTCATTATCTTGCTGCACGATGAAGGATCTCCCAATCAGTTTGGTTGCATCTTTCTTTAAATTGGCAGACAAAATGTTTCTGTAGACTTCNACACACACACACACACACACACACACCAACAAGAGCCATGTCTCTAACACATAAAGGAAATGGAAATCAGCTTATATCAATACTAATAACTGAAAACCACTTCATGGTCTATAGGCAGATGATATCCAACACTCAATACTAAAGCCAAGGATCTGGAGATTAAACATTAGTGTTCTGCTCAAGAGGCTTCAATAAAATGTCTGCTGCATCCAGATGTATGCTGCACATTACTGGATGTGTATCAGATATCAGTAAAAGGAACTTGCATGTATAAATATTCTCTTCACAGAGCTAGTTTACATTAACCGGAGAGAGAAAGCACACTCCGGCGTGTTTGTAAGCGTCAGCACATAAATAAAAGCCACCGGAGGTCTCTCCTCAGCCACGTGCTGAGATGGGTGGGCTCCAGCACCCAGCCACTGCTGGTCATTTAATTCAGGCTTAATTAGGATGCTTGGGCTGCAGCACAGCGGAAAACAGACCGTCAAATGAATGAGTGACATGCTAAGGAAGCAGGGGGTAATCACAGTCATTAAAGGGCTAATTGGCCAAGCTGAGGCATTTCTATGCCGATTATCAGGGGATGGGAGTGAATGAGCGGGAGGAAAATGACAGAGTGAAATGGATAATGGCTGAAAAAGATATGCTTACCAAAGAAAAATCATCAAACCGTTTGTGTTTACCACACAGAACTAAATCAAGGATACTAAACCATCTCCGATCTATTCTTTTTTTTCTGTGGTTTCGAAAGAAATTGTTCAGTCTAACAAATACATTACATCGCTAAAAACATCCAAACTGGATTGAGGAATTCCAGTCTCTATTACTCATGACATTCTTTGAGAGGCAGATGGCGGAGAATGTTCCTTTTTAATTCATTTAGATCTCACTGTGACCCACGGTACTGTAGAGTAGACTAAATCATCTTATAGGAGCACCTCAGAAACTGTAATGGTCTCTTGGTCATTGCAGGTTTAACTGTTGCCTTTCTGGGAAAATAGTTTCAGTTGCAAAACAACTTAATATTTGTAACTCAGTGCTGCGAGATGGCATTAAACATTTTGCATCAGATTTAAGAGAAGAGTAATCAATGCCTGTATTCATTTTTACATTTATTGTGCCATCATGTTGAGTTAAGACTTGCATCCAAAATATAAATCATTACAAATGATAGGTAGAGTAGCCTATGTGCTGATCGCCAACAGGAAACTTTAGTACCAAATTAATTGAATGAATTATGGCCATGTTATCATGCATTATAGGTTATTTGTGAATACAGGGGAAGGGGAAGCCTGCTGTGTCCATGAACTCTTCTTTGCTCAGGTAACACACAGCCAACTAACTTAAACTACGTCACAATACAAAGCTGCATAAAGTGTTCATCTGTTAGATTGGACCAGACCACCATCACTGCGTCACTGTTGCAAAAATATATTTGCTTGCTGCTGAGTGGGAGCTGTGAGTGCGTTTCTAGTGTGAGCAACCACAAACGTAATCCCTGCCAGATCTAATCTGCTGTGCTTTATTAGCCTTCAGTTGGTGTTCAGACACTTCTCATGCCTCCAACTCTTACAGCCAGTCCCCCCCCCCCCC
>NTHP01000052.1:726779-739358 GCA_003416845.1 Oplegnathus fasciatus
ATCCCCCATCAACCCTCCCTCCCCTCCCCTTCCCAGCACAGACCATGTGACTTTCAGGAAGGCTTCTCCAACCTCCCCTTTATTGTTATTAACCCTCTCCTGACCGGACCGCTGCCAGAGGCTCTCCACAGCAGGCTGCCTGGCTGGCTTCTCGCCTCTCAGAGGTTTCAAAGGGAAATCAGACGCATCCCTAATCTCCCCAGAAGATCAAAGCAGCGCTTGATCTAAATGTTGGATTTGCATATTTTAGAACACGCCGGAATGAGTCAATGTGGTTCTTCAGCTGTCTGGGACACTTCTTGTAACCGTCAACAACAGAGGGGTCTTTAAAGTTTCAAGCAGCAATAGTCAATATCTTCATGGATCACATGACTACTTGTATGTGAAAGGGTTTTGCTTGTAGCGATAAACCCACAACTCTATCACCCAACCCTACAGAGTTTTATAACGACTTACAACTCATTGTTTTGGTTTTCTTGCCTGCAAATTTGGTTCACTCTCACAGTTCTCAGCATGTCATTTTCAGCCTCAGCAGGCAAAAAAGCTCTAAAAACCCCACTGTATACTACCTGCTGAGCATCAAACAGCAGACAGACACAGTTAGCGACTAGCTGGTGAACATAGTGGAGCATTTAGCATCTAAAAAAGCCAGATATTTCCCTCAGGAGTTGGTGGAGACCAAAACAGAGCAAAAATGAAAGTGAATATTTGACTCCGATTAATGTGGGGGCCAGAATCACGATTCCAAACCAATGCTAATATTGTTCCATGTTTGCTGGATATGGAAATAGGCAACTGTTTGCTAACACATTCACCACATCAACTGAAAAGCTAATAATATGTCAGTGTTGTTTCCACTGCCAGAAAATCAGTTAATGTAGTTTCGGGTAAATTTGGAGAAATTGTAAATGTGTACACACAGTATAAGTCTAAAAATGCACCAAGTTTTCCGTCAGTTTTCTACATGACGTCTTCTTTCCGCTCCTGAGCATGTGGTGCTGTAATGTGGGCGGTCGAATGATGAAAGGCATCAAACACTCATCCTTCATAGAGTTTTTAAATGGAATGAGGAACCTTGGCGTCCGGCAGTGATCTCACCTGAATATTGCCTCATTGGCTCAGCTGTTTCCTCAGCGTCCCGTTGGGAGGTAATGTTGGTGCGTGCACGCGCCTGAACACATGCAATGTTTGAATGCATGAACTTTATGAATGAAAACTCTTCTTCCTGGGCTGCAGACAGGAGGTGAGATCATCTTGTTGAAATGGAGAATCCCCCACCCACCAAAACCCCTTACCCGCCCACCAATACTGGTTGGCGCCAATCTTAATGAAACCCATCAGTGGACAAATATGGGTGAAACACACAGGAGTGGCAGCCTGATTGATTACAATACTGTCCAATATCAGCTTCCCCTGACAGACAGGAAATGATCACTCCATGGTGTATATTGACACAGACACACACAAACATAGACACACACTTACCTTCTTTCATCGAAAATCTAAAAGAATGTCTCTGCTGTTCTGCTGTTGGTTTTCAGTCAATATGATGTTGAAGCAGAGTGCCAATTATCTTTTGTTTCCTTTGTTCACGTTCCCTTTAGGAACAGAGTTGAGTGGATTTGATGATTGGCCACCTATTCAGCAGTGTGTGAGTGAAAGTGACAATGAGTAACACAAGGGGCTCTCGACCAGGATCCATAAATAGGCTCTCTAAAGAGCCAGAAGCTGCCCTCCCCCTCATTCCCTCCACCCAGCCACACACACACACACACACACACACACCTCTACTCTACCGCCTCCCCCCTTAACCGGACTAGGACAATCTGTGACCACTTGGCACCGGGCCTTTCACAACATACTGTACACTCATAGTCAAAGGCATGTATACACACATGCACACACATGGCATTCCTCTCGACATCCTTCACTGCAGGCTTCTGTTAATTCCCTCCTACAGATTATGAGGCATGTTGCCAAACAATGCAGCATTTTACATCAGCCAATTGGGTGGATACCACAGAGTGTTGTACACTCATTCCTTTAGTAGTCAGATTAAAGCTTTGCAGTTCTAATTGTGCACATTTAGTTTATTTTCTCTTAAATTACAAGATGGTCTTTGAATGCATGCAGTGGGTATGTAACGTGGCAGGAGAACGCACGTAGCTCATTCTGAATCCACTGTGCAATCTTTAAAAATCAATCGGAGTCCCACAGCTTATATTTTTTTTAAAAGCTGTCGCTTTGTAGATTTGAAGTTTTTATCTGATAAGGAGTGATACCCTGCGGCGTTCGTTCTGTGCTTGTCTCTGCTGGAGTAACTACAACAGAAGCAGAAGCTGTGTTGGTGGACATCAGAGGCAGCAGCACGGACCCTCAGAGGGCTGAATATCCCTGATGAGGAGCCATCCTGCAACTACAAGCACCAATAAATAAATCATGAGGAAAGTTTTAAGAAAAAGATAGAAATAGAACAGAGGATGTACTGCTCCATTCAGACCGCCTTAAGACAGAGTAGGGAGAGGAATTATAGATATGGATGGCATAAAATAGCAAGACTGATTAAAGCCGCTGATTTTTGCCAGCTATCTCTATTTCATGTGATATTAAAACCAACATTAAACATTCATAAACCACATTTTTGGCTAGGGCTCCTTGAATATTCATTTGGGAACTTGAAGGTAATGGTCCATTAGATTGTAAAATTAAAACATAAGCATCAAGTCCGCTGTCGAAAATAATTTTAGGAATGCAACAATTCTCTGGCAGTGTACCTAATGGTTCAATGGCTGTTAGAATATGTTGCAGGTGGTTAGACATTTAATTACTTGCATAAAACAGGTCCATTATTCTGTTGTTATTGCTCTCTGTGTCCCCTTGGTGGGTCTGACAATGTGGAGTTATAAAAAACTCTTGTTATGGTGCTTCTGTATCACTCCACCGCAGAGAGAAAGACAATACACAGTACAATATAGGGCTTCATGTGGAAACAGAAGGCAGAGAGTGACTCAAAAGATGAATAAATGAAAACGGAGGCAATCAATATTTCCTAACTGTAACTTCACTACTGGAGGTATCAAACTCAGCCGGTGCAATGATCTCCTTTCATCAGGATTTCATAAAGCTCTGCAGAGAGAAGAAGAGGGGAAGCAGGTTTCTTCAGTTTCACATGGTCGGCCTGTGCGCTAGTTAGGGTTTCCCCCGCCGTCTGCAAGCGGCACGATGAGGTCATCGTTAGGGTTTAAGCCCAACGCGAGCTTAATCTGGGAGATAAGGGCTGGATTTGGATTTAGCACTCAAAAAGGGTCACGTAGCTACAACCAGTTAGACTAGGCAGTAAATACACAGCTCAGACATGGGATCCCCAGCTGTTCCACAAACTCACGTCTTCCTGTGTGTCAGCCAGATTGTTTGACTCCCCAGTGTTTACAGTGATTTCATGATCTCCCAGTTGGCCCGCAGAGTTACGCTGGCATCCATTCATCATGCGGGATTTCCCTGACTTGAATGTGTGATTTGGGAGAACTGAGTCCCATTTTTTTGTATTATACATACTTAAAGCTTACCATGGTGAGTTAGTGTCCCTTTCATGTGAAATATTCAAAAAATTGGAATGGTTGTTCAGTTTTGATGCATTAAATGTACAAACTTTGTCTTAAAAGCCTTGAAAAGAAGGCAAAAGTAGCTTATTTAATTAGTATGAATTCTGATTTCTCCAGTATTACACAGTACAGTTTATGTCAGTGATTTATGAGTGTTGTTGTAGACAGCTGATATCTGATATCTGATTATGATGTCTTTATTTTGGGACTTTTTGTAGGCTAGTTTGGTTTGAAAATGCATACGCAGCATTCTAAAGCGGGTTTATATGACATTGAGGTGTCTTGTTGGCCCATGTGTGCATGAGTTTTATGCATGACAATAATAAAAATAGGCCTTGGAAAAGACACCTTGAGTAACAGGAACCCTTGAAGACGAGCATCTGGCGGTATTGCATGTATTAGAATTTTCAAATACACAGAATGAGATTTGTGTTGAAAGATGACAGTTGTTTAAATGAGTGTGATATTGTATTTCATTCAGGTTAATTGAAGTCGCTGAGGGAAACAAATCACGCCTGGGGAAAGTCCCATTTAGGCCCTCTGCTGCCCCACTCTCCCTGTCTCAGAGAAATGGGTCAGTAGAGATTGGAGATGATGATGATAAAAAAAACGTCCTTCCTTCATGTCCCCTTCTGTGGCAGACGGGTTAGTGCGCACAGATTATGCACCAATTACAGTCGATACAGAGGGCATTAATAGGGTTTGAAGGGATTTACATGGCGCTGTCCAGTCAAATGCTGCATGCTTTGGGGATGACATCATTTTGATCACCTCACCTACCGGCTGACCCCCCTTCTCCTCCTCCTCCCTGCCTAAGAGTAGCCCCACTCACACATAAACCCGTTTACCTGCGGTTGTCCCGTGTCTCACCGGACTGCGCCCGTCACAGCGCGTTTCTTCCCTGATAGGAGGACACCAACACTGCCTCCCTCCCCTCCTCCTCTCCTCTCCTCTCCTCTCCCCTCTTCCTCTCCGGTCGTGTTTACTATAGGTGAGACGGCCGTATAAATTCCTGAGTGTGCGCAGATCGCATCCTCAGAGGAGAATGGAAAAGGAGGAGGTGGTGTAGGAGCAGGAAAACAAGCAGAACCAAAAGGGAGCGTAGCTATAGCTGTGTTTACCGCTCACTGGGATCGACGCAGGAGAAAACGCAGACTTCCAGTCATCCAGGGCGGAGAAACCTCACTGGATGCAGAGAGAAGGAGGAGGAGGAGGAGGAAGAAGAAGAAGAAGCGTGGATGCTGATTATACCGACAGCCACATAAAGGGAGAATTATTAGGTGGTTGTTATTAGAATCAAACTATAAAGTGGATTAAGCTTTTGCAGTCACCAGCGATGGACTCCAGCTGTCGGCGCTGAGGTAGGAAACGTTGGTTTTACACGTTGCAGCGTTTAGCAGGCGTCATAAGCAGCAAGGAGAAGGCGTCTTATCCCTAAATAACGTACCCGTTCCTTTATTATTCAAATATAAACTGCAATAGTGTGTTTCGACTTCAACTTCAGTGTTGTCAGTGATGCACCGGGGATCTAGACCCGCAGGAGGTGCGAGAAGAAGCAATGATGCGCACAAGAAACCCCTCCGATACATCCACGACGCGCTGGCCTGCAACAGACCGTAGCCTCCTCCTGCAGCTCCCGCAGCTGATACCCCGAGATACATGAAGTGAGAGCCGGAGCAGGACTATTAGCAGACAGGATCAGTCGGATGTGAATGATGTGTGATTATTCCAGACTTCAGACACCAGATGTGTCTCAGTGGTTGGGTTTCTCTCTTCTGCACAAAATTATAATGAGGATGATTTTTTTTCCAGACTTTGAGCTTTATGGTTGTGGTTTTGGTTAATGGCTGTGTCTGTCTTGTTTTTTGGAGCATCTACATGATTTCTCTCTTCCTATTTTATGAATTATAGATGGTTATGAACAGCTGTAGGTAGTGGAATCAGGGCACAGTGGGCTGATAGCTCATACATCAGATGACAGGCACATTACTTTTAGTGAGAGCAATTGTCACAGTTGGGTGGTCGATATAATTGCCTTAATATCTTGTAGATACATTTAGGCTTAATAATGACCTTCAAACTGACCAGGATATGGACAGCAAATGTATGATACCAGAAGTGCCTCTCACAGTGATAACCTGGACAGAAAACACATGTTTGGTTTGTCTCATATGCCCTACAACAACATGATGCTAGTACTGTTAAAGATTTAGATTTTTATCATTATTTTACAAAGCAGGTAAAACCTGTCACCTCTTACTCTTGCTTGTCAGAGATAGCAGAGGAGGAGTGGATCACTTCAAAAGGCTCTGACAAGAAATAATGCATTTTCATTCTCCGCTGAGCGTGTATATGCTGTCGTCCTTGGAGGAATGACAAGCTTTGAAGATGCTTGCAGAATTCGTTCGTTATTATACAGCCATGATTTGATCTAATGCATTTTAATACACCAGTGATGTTGCTCCAGTAGGCTGTAAATAACCAGCTGTGGCACCATTCTGCCTATAGAACACTGGTTTTGTTAATAGTGAACATGCTAAACCAAAAGCAATGCAATGCTATGTATGTAATATTCTGTAAGATGTAAGGAAATTACTTGATTGAGGTGCAGTGATGCTGTAGCACCTATATAAGGTTGTCAAGTTATACGAGGAGGCTTTAATATTATTTGCTGTGCACTTTATCAAAGGTAGTGCTGAACAGAGACTCTCTCAGATTTATGGTCCAGACAGGCTGCTCTATTGTCCTTTATCCACACACCCTGAATCATGTTTCATATTATAGTATTGATTTGATATCTTCAGAGATCAGACATCATGACTCATAAGTTAATGTCATTGCCCTGATCACCAGGCACGTGTAGAGTGACAACCGCTGTACTCTTCACCTATATTTCATTTTACAAACTGCACCAGAGGTGCAGCAAGCAATAAATTGTAACTTATGAGTTCTGAGAAATGCTAAAAACGATTGATGTTTTGAATTATGTGCAATCTTTGTTTCATGACATTTCTCTTCTATGCTGATGATGAACAGTTTACTAAAACTGCATGTTTTTCACTCAATCTGCTGTTTTGTACTCTCTGAACAGCCCCTCTATAGAAAGCTGCAAACAATTTCTGGATGATACAATAAAACAAAAAATTGACTCGAGCCAGACGAGCATAGAAACTATGAATGTGCATTTCTTTGATATTGATCACAGCTCAAGGGAGATGTGCCTTTTTGTCTGCTTGTGTTTGCAGATAGTTCAGAGCTGCACGGCTCTGGCGTGGGCTTTTTGAGGTACAGAACAGAGTTCCTCTGCAACTTACGATAACTTACTAACTTTAGCTAAAGGTTCCACTTATAGGAGGCCTAAGTAATCATCTTCCAGAGGTGACACTCTCCTAAAAACTCAATATTCAGCTAAATCAGCCTTTATGGCTCCCAGAGGGTAAGAGAATGATTTTAACTTTGATTTGATTTATAACAATTTCCATCCTCTTTTTCTCTCTTCCTCTCTCTCTATGTTTGGTCTCATCAAGGCTCCCAGTTCTCTGCTTGTTCTGATGACCACAGGCCCTCATGGCGCTCATTCATGAACCTCGTGCCCCGTCTCCGTCTCTCTCCGGCTTCAACACACCCCTCTCTGATCCTCCATCCTTTCGCCGCCTCGATGCTGAAACACCCTGCACCCCAGAAATGGACCTGACCCCGACCCAGTGCGTCCTTCGCAACGTCCTCTCCATAGACACCGGAGGTGCTGTCGAGCCAGGGGGTGGAGGAGGAGAGGGGCAGACCGCTGGGCACAACCAGACACCAGGCGAGGAACAACAGGAGCACTTTGCCAACAGTGTCCTGAAGCTCCATGAGCATGATGGGAGTCCTGGAAGGACAGAGGGAGAGGGGCAGGAGCTGGACAGCAGTGCAGTCAGGAGCCAGGCGGATGACGCCAGGCTACAGTGCCAGTCTACCGGAGGGGGAGGAGGGTTTCTGGAGGGGTTGTTTGGGTGTCTGCGGCCTGTCTGGACTATGATTGGCAAAGCTTATTCCACGGAGCACAAACACGACCTGGACGGTAAGTTTAGCAGTCAAATCCATTTCAACGGAAACGCACAAACACATCTACACACACTGGCATCAATAGTTGCTTTTAGCTTTCCAATAAAAGCAACCACTAGCTCCCATTTAATTTCAGTCTGAAGCTTTGATATGCTAATTAAATGATCTTATCCCCCAGTTTAATTACATTAAACAGTTGGTAGAAAAATGACTCCCACAAAGGCCATGTTGTAAACAAACACTTTCCTTGACGTGAAAGAGCTGCAGCCAGAGAGAGAGACTCTATCAAAGCTGCAAAGGGCTTATTTTCCCCTGATATTTTCGCCCCCATCTTTTCCCCTGCTTGTGCCCACCCCACTTTCCTCCCACTACCACCCCCCAATGAAACTAGCTCTCTGTGACGCTGTGTTGTTTATGTCTGCAGCCACTACAATAGCGCAGAGCTCCCCCGGGGTCCCTCTGCCAAATCTGCTTCATGAATTATGCATGTCCACGTTCTGACCCTGCGCCTCTCATCTCTATTAACGCAAACCTGACACACGCACACACACACATATGTGAGCATGCGCCCAAGGATGACTGCACGCACACATAAACACATCCACAAATAGAAAACACTTAATATCCAGCGCTGACATGAACGCATAAAGTCAGTTAAGATGCCAAAAACAAACTTGATAAAATAAATACAGCATCACACATCAGGCTCGAAGGTGGCAGATTTATATGTCCCCTTGTCTTTATAGCCTTCTGATATTTTATCACCCGTTTGACTTCCACATCTCCCCTCCACTCTCCCTCCTCCCCCCATCTTTCATTGTCTCCTTTCCTCTCCTTTTCATCCCGTGCTGTTATCACTCCCAGCCCATCTGCACCTTGCTGCTCCCCTCCTCTGTGCAGCATCACAGGGAGTCACACGCACTGACGAGAGCAAAACGGATATTATAAAAGTGAAATAAATAGGGGTATTGCAACTGAATGCCTGCCTGCCACATCACAATGTTCTATTCTTAAGCTTTGATTGGAAGGCACAATGCAGCACAATAGAAAGCAGGAACATCGTCTGTCCTTTATTGATTGTGAAGGACTGTGGGGGGCCTGGTGATGTTCTGAATTTCCTCCATTTTTCAGATCAAACAAAGCAGACCCGGGGATATTCTGGTGTATCAGATGTGGCCTTATGTCTTTACTGTGGGACATTTGAGGGGCTCATTAGAGGCCGAGCCCTCAATCTGCCACTGGAGAGCATTAATCATTCATATCATTCTTATTAATATGATAAATGTGTCTGAATCTTCCCTTCTCGTGTTAAGAACAGCAGCAGAGCAGGCTGTATATTTTCTCTGTATTAACAGTCTGTCTTCGGCCACATGGACCCCTGCCGGCCCGTGGGGAATCCCCTTCCCTTCTTTTCTCTTTACACACACAGAGCTACCACCGTCACTACCCCTCCACCTCCCTATTCACCATACATCCACATTAGGCTCTCAAATCCCCTCCCTTTTCCAACCCCCTCCCGAGCGTTGGACCCCTGTTTCGCGTCAGCCCCACAATGGCACTAAGCAGGATTTAGGAGGCTGAGGGAGAATTACCCACAGGAGATTAGAGCTCCCTGTCTCTCTGCCTGCACACCCTGAGTCTTAGGTTAAGGTGAGGTTCAACTACCGAACAAGATATCAACTATTGGCTCTGCATTGACTGTAAGAGCCGGGGCTTACAACAGGTTTTACTGTCACAGGTCTGTTATTGGTGCTGTGTGCTCCCTGCTACTAGCTGTAGTTTTACATACAGACAATCTGCCTACCAGCAACTCTAAAGCTCATGAATTAACATGTTGTATCTCATTTATTTAAGTGTAAAAAAAGTGTAAAAATGACACCTTATGGTTTCAGTAAAGTGCTGGTCTGTTTCTTGAAGTTGCCAAGCAAAATTACTGTGCCTATAAAACTATGTGTCATTTTCACTCTTTTGAACAAACTAAACCAACAAGATATAACATGTTATTTAGTGAAGTTTAGAGGTGCTGGTCGGTGGATTTTGTTACCTTTGGACAGAGCCAGGCTAGCTTCCCCCCCCATTTCCAGTCTTTATGCTAAGCTAAGCTAACCAGCTGTAGCTTCATATTGAATGGACAGACATGAGAGTGGTATAAATCTTCTTATCTAAAGAAGAAAGGCAAGTAAGCAAATAAGCGTATTTCCCCAAATGTCAAACTAGTTCTTCAAAGTTTGAAGTGACTGACATCAAAATAACTCTATCATGTAATCAAACAAGGGTTGAAATGTCTGTAATAAAGCCATATGAGACATCACAACATCAAAAACATACAGGATATTTCTATTACTCATCAAAGCTGCGGTCCTGAATAACTGTCTGGTGTTTAGTTATGTTATGAAACATCAGCTGCACTTAAGAATAAGAGTCTGCAGCTTAGTTTCCTCATCCAAGCTGGTGAAAATAACCCCTAATCGCTACAGGTTAATATGACAATCATCACTCTGTTCTATATCCAAACTCACCAACTACTTTGCCTCCGTGTTTTTTCCCCAATCTCAGAGGCGTGGGAGGTCCCATTTGAGGAGATATCTGACCTGCAGTGGGTGGGCAGCGGAGCCCAGGGCGCCGTCTTTCTGGGCAAACTGCATGGACAGGAAGTGGCTGTAAAGAAAGTGCGGAACATCAAAGAGACAGACATCAAGCACCTGCGCAAGCTCAAACACCCCAACATCATCACTTTCAAGTTAGTGGAATGATCAGCTGGCTTTTTAGATCACAAGAGGTGCAGAGCGTGCCACTAAAATTTCATGTTTATACAGTATATCATAGATTTTTCTCTTTGTTAAGTGAAAGCTTTCTAACCCCTAACCCCGTTTTCGGGAACTAAGAAATCCAGCCTTCAGTTTAACAATGGGGCTTTTAAGCATATCATTTAACGTATTTAAAATATTGCATAAACCCAAATGGTTGTAACAATTTCTCAATCTAAAGATAACCATGTGATCCCTCAAATCTCATTATAACATAAAATGCCTAAAAACTGGCAGTTTCAAGTTTTCCCATTCATAACTGACATTGTAACAACTCTAATATGTTCTGTCTTAACATACTGTTCATGCTTCTCCGCACTCTCAGAGGTATTTGTACACAGGCTCCATGTTACTGCATCATCATGGAGTACTGTGCCCAGGGACAGCTGTACGAAGTGCTGAGAGCAGGCAGGAAGATCCATCCATCCCTACTAATGGACTGGGCCATGGGCATCGCTGGGGGCATGAACTACCTTCACCTCCACAAGATCATCCACAGAGACCTCAAGTCACCAAAGTGAGTTGTGTGGACATGGTGAAAATTAACTGTGTGAATACAGCTCCGTGATTTGAGTGTAAGTGATGATGTTAGAGCTAACAGATCACGAAATAGTAACAATTAAAGCTTATAGGTCCAACATAGATACTTCAGAGTCAGGAAGAGTCCACTGTGAAAGTAAACCCCATGTGGGATGAATGTAATTAGTTAGAATCTCAGTAATATCAATAGCATCTTCATTCTGCATTTTGCCTTCAGACTACATCCTGAGAGGAGTCCCACTAGTAAAAGTAAAGTTTAAGGCGAGAGGTTACTTATTGTACCTCACGTGATGCAGGTGAGGATGGTGGTTCATGTTCCTTCTCTTATCTGTCACGTGTGACACCTCAGACATTATCAGTTTGACTTGGATCAAAATTGGAGTGATGATGAATATTTCTACTGTGTTCCAACCTTTAGAACAATGGTTCCCAACCTTTTTCGACCCCTTAAAACAAAGCAATGTCTGCTTGCAACTCCACATCACAGGTTGCATGTGTCTACCAGTTGTGATCAGTTCATTTAAATACATTTCAGAGGCCTGAAA
Organism: Oplegnathus fasciatus; assembly: GCA_003416845.1. Lineage (NCBI taxonomy): Eukaryota > Metazoa > Chordata > Actinopteri > Centrarchiformes > Oplegnathidae > Oplegnathus > Oplegnathus fasciatus. The sequence goes on from NTHP01000052.1 coordinate 738,318, forward strand.
AGGTCGAATTATCCAGTAATTTACAGGGAAAAAGCAAATATTCATCATCATCTCGCTAACCCTCAGATTTATTTTTTGACTGGCAGTGGGGGTCCGGACCCCCCTGGTTGGGAGACACTGCTTTACAAAGATACATTGGTTGGCCTAACTGCCACACCACTGGCCAGGTTTTGACATAACATGGAGTGACAACGTGTCAGGTTACTGACTGGCCCAGTGATTGGTTTGAATTAGTATACATTTAGTAAACAGCTGATTCGACTTAGTTGTTTTGAATTTTTGTACACAGATGAACTCAAACATGTAAATATAAACTTCAATGTCTCATTCCAGCATGCTGATCACCTATGACGACTCAGTGAAGATTTCTGATTTCGGCACGTCCAAAGAGCTCAGTGACAAGAGCACCAAGATGTCCTTTGCCGGTACGGTGGCCTGGATGGCTCCTGAGGTCATACGCAACGAACCCGTCTCAGAGAAGGTGGATATTTGGTAGGTGTCGTAACCATTTTACACTGTCTTTTTGCATTGGTGAACCTTTGCAATTTTCCCTTATCTGTCATTGAATCTCATTAGCTGCAGCCTACTACAGTATAGAGCGCAGGATCCTATTTCCAGAAAATCTATTCAGTATTATGTACAATATCTCATTACATGAAATTCTATAGGGCCTCTGCCATATCTGATGGGTTGCCCTGTGTTAAGCCCTGATCTCCCCCAGTACTTTCTCCCCCTCTCTCTCCCATCCTACATCCCTCCATCACTCTTCCTCTCCGTCCTGAAAGGAACGCTGGCTAATTTAATAATTGATTCGCCAGATGCTGCAGTGCTCAGGAGAGGCTGGAATAACCTTCCCAGCCTGCGGATGGTTTGGCTCAGAGCCAGCAGTGCATTAGCAGAGAAGTGAAAATAGGATTAAAAAGCTTTTGATGTGGAAAGAAAGCAAAGCATGAGTGTATACTGTACAGTTTTGTTTAAATGTATGTAAATGATGTAGTAGTCCATACCATGATAAGAGTGAGTCAGAGAAGGAGAGGCTGC
>NTHP01000052.1:741041-778663 GCA_003416845.1 Oplegnathus fasciatus
GACTGTACTGAAATAGCCAGATGTAGAATTTAACACACATTCAACACATTCTAAGGCAATACAAATTAACTAAACAAAATATAACCATTCATAACTTTAACTCAATTCAATTCAATCCAACTATATTTATTCCTGCAAGGATAATTGTATACAGCACACACTCACCACACAGGTCAACAAATAAACACACAATAAAGAAGAGAAGAAAGAAAAAATACTGTTAATATATAATAAAATGCTATAAACTAAAACCTATATGTGGAATCGGTGATAAATACATTAATAAATAAATATAAATATCTAAAAATTACAAAATAGTACACAACAACATGAGAAAATGTTACTTGCTGCAGGACCAATAAAATGGACCCTATATATTGACTGGCTTCAGTATAATGCTGCATTGCATTATGTAAAATATGGTAATGTAATGCAGCAAATTTTGCTTCACTTGGTTATATAGCTTCTGGGTCTGCAGATAAAATGATCAAACAAAGTTCATTTCATGACTAGAGTGGAATTTNAGTCTTCTCTTCTTGTGCATTAATATCACGAATCATAAACAAGGAGACGGATGGACTCTAAAAATACACATGTAAACACAACATCACACACCCCCTCGATGCTGCGTGTGAGGCTATTGGCACCTTGGATATGGTACATGGTCACCATGGCAACCCAGAGAGTCACCAACAACAGACTTTCCTTAGTTACCTTCCCCATAGGCCTCCTCTTTTGCTCCCCCACCAAACAGAGCTCGTCAATGAAGCGCTGAACTGTAGTGAAATAAAGCATCATGTTTTGGCAAATGTTGGGAAATCATTTTCAAATTCATTTGTTGCCAATAACTGTAATAAACTGACCTGACACCAGGAATATTAGTAAAAGCTTTGAATCGGCAATATAATGTACACTACCAGTGTAGCTTTTAAGCATTCATTCACATTAACGATGATAAAAAATTGTTAGCACTGACAAAACTTTGTATAGTACCAAACTGATTAAACCTTGATAATAATTTAGTTTGGTATCTTCAGTTTAAGATAGCAAAGACTGCCCACAAGGCATTAGCATCAAAGGCTTTTTACAGTTATAATCTAAAATCTCAAGATTTATTTCTTAAAAGTGTGACATTTCATTCACGCTCATCAGTTCACTTCACATCTTTATCACTGCATCTGAGAGTAAATATGCCACATCTCACTGCAGGTCATTCGGCGTCGTGCTGTGGGAGATGCTGACAGGAGAGGTGCCCTACAAGGATGTGGACTCCTCCGCCATCATCTGGGGAGTGGGCAACAACAGTCTGCAGCTGCCTGTTCCTGATAGCTGTCCAGACAGCTTCAAACTGCTCCTGAGGCAATGCTGGTGAGCAGGCGGGAAGGCGAGGAGGGTGCAGAGAGAGATGGAGGGAAGAAGAATGATATGGAAAAAGAAAGTTGAGGCATCAGCACTAAGAGAATACAATGACGTTAGATGCTTTAAGAAGGCTGAGAGAGTGAAAGTCGTCTGTGGAAGGAAAGAGGAGAAAAAACACAAAAAGACATTTTTCAAAGAGGGAACAAATAATAAGAAGGGAAAGGTCATTTTCTTCCATGCACCTTGCATTTCTGACAAAACATTTGTTGAAATTGTTCACAGGAACTGCAAGCCAAGAAACAGGCCTTCCTTCCGACAGATTCTCCTGCATCTAGACATCGCCTCCGCAGATATCCTGTCGACTCCACAAGAAACTTACTTTCAGTCTCAGGTAAGCTTCCTTTATCTCTGTCAACAGTCCCGACTCAAATGCTGCTTTGACGGGTCAAATTTGATTTAATTTTCGGTTGAGTAACAGTTTAGACATGACAGAGGAAGCTGACAGAAAAGGAGAGTTAAGTCAAACAGCACTTAATTCATACTCTTGTTCAGACACTGTATATGTGTAATTAAGTGAAAATATAATTGAGAGTCTCCCTTGTCAAATAAATACGTAAATGGACATCAGATGAGGTACGCATGAGCTCTGTATGTCTCTTAATAGAAACCCTCCTGTCAACAGCAGCCAGTATCTCTAACAGTCATTTTGCTGTCAACCCGCTGCCATTTGTTTCCAGTCTGCTGCAGTAACTACAGGCAGTGCAGAGCGTGCAGCTGCACCGGGGGCTCCAGGCCTCTCGGGAGCCCACTAATAATACCTGTCCTTTCAATCACAACATATTATTGTTGGTTCCTTGGTCTTTGTTCCTTGTCACATGTGAGCGCTGATTTGTGGTCACAAAGAGAGAACCTTTCACAACCTCCATCATATGGAAGCGTGATGGAGAAGGTCTGTGTGATGGAGAGGGAGGGTGTGTGTCTGCCTGTAATAGGGTGGGGGATGGGGGGGCATGACAAATACGTTGGACCACAGCAAACCCAAACAGATGAAGGACAGGAGACTTAGAGGAAGAAGAAGCATAACTGTGTGGAAGATATGTCTCTACTCATCCATGCAGAACCGCAGATCCATTTATAACTCAAGCATGTATAATAAGGAGACACACAAACACACAAAACGAATAAGATTTCATTGCCTCCTCCTCCATTTATATGTCATGATGAAAAATACAAACCTCTTCCACTCTCTCCACTTATCCTTGATCCTTTATTTCTCCCTGTCCCCCCCTCNCCCCCCCCCGAATGCAACCCTCCCCAGTTTCTCTCCTCTCTGCCCCATAATGGATTTTTCTTGTGACGTTAGAAAGAAGTATTTGCTGCTGGAGTGTATTGATTGCTTTAATGGCAGGGAGCAGAGAGCAAAGAGAGAGGAGAAAGAGGGGACTGGAGACATAGAAGAGTGCGCACAGAGTCCATTAGCTTAATAAGAAGACCACAGACAGAAACACACACACACATACACACACACACAGACGTGGTATGCGCACATGCATGTACGTGCACACACTCATATATCTGACTTCCTTTGTCCTTTGATATGACAGGTATCAGATAACAGCTGTCACGCTCCACTGTGTATGAGAAAATGCCCACGCTGCATCTTTTTTTTTTTTGCTCATGTCATGTCAGTTCATGTTGGGTTTCGTTCCCGTGTATTGATTATCATCTGACAGCTTAATGGGTTTTGTTTCAATGATACACATGAACCTCAGTCACTCTGCAAATTAAGAGCTTTTTTACTAGATCAAGGTGCGATGAAGCCTATTCTCATTATTAATATCATTTGTTGTTGATATTATTACTCAAATGAAGTCGAGTCATACTTCATTATCCCACAAAACACAGGAAGGGCAGCATTTTCCAAGTGCACAAATGTAATAAGACACAGAATTTAAGCTTAGAAAAACGAGATACAGCCAAAATATTAAATTTGGCTGCTTGATCTCCTGATGTATCTCCACAGACAGCTACAGAGGAAATAATTACAGTCCCCAAATAAATGATCTGTTTGCAAGACCTTCAAGTGTAGGCTACTGATTTCACTGGTGGTCATACTGACTTTACAGGCAGCTCTTTTTGAACTGCTGCACAAACATATACAGAACATAATTAATCGTAGTGGCAGTAACATAAAGTGTGGTGGTAGAAGAAATATTGGGAGTAGAAGCATTGATCATAGTAGTAGTAGTAGTAATGGTAGTAGTAATATTAGAAGATGAAGAAGGCACCATTTGTAATTTAACACTATCTGAACCCTTTTTGCTACAGACACTCTGTTTATTCCTACCTGTAAAATGGTGAAATATTTACTCACTGTAAGTCACCAATGCCTGCTCTGATTGATGCGTTTTATGTGTCTCACCAGGTGGAGTGGAGGGACGAGGTGAGGCACCACTTTGAGCAGATCAAGTCTGAGGGGACGTGTCTTCACAGGCTGGACGAGGAGCTGATCAAACGACGCAGAGAAGAACTCAGGTGAGTGAAGACATTGAAACATGGACACGCAAAGAGGGCGAACGCCATGGTGTGGAGATATATACTGTATATATAGAAAATAGATCCACCACTAACAAAGACATGAGGATGAGCTAACTATTGAGAAATGCATACCATTATTAAGTAGTCAAGAAATGTATGTGTCTGCGTATTAATGTCCTTCTCTTCATTTTCCTCTCCATGCAGACATGCGCTGGACATCCGGGAGCACTACGAGAGGAAACTGGAGAGAGCCAACAACCTGTACATGGAGCTAAACGCCATCATGCTGCAGCTGGAGATCAAAGAGAAAGAACTGCTCAAGTATGAAAACTGCCATTGATTTAGAGTACCTATAAAAAGTATTCACCCCCTTGGAAGTTTTCATGTTTTATTTTTTTACAGCATTGAGGGGAATTTAATGTGGCTTATGACACCAAGCAACAGAATAAAACAGGTGTCTACAAAGCGATCATAATTAGCCTCAAGTTCAGCCAAAGTAACAGATGACACAGTAATGGTTATCAAGTAGACCTAGGGCAATATACTGTTGTCATTTTCTAGTTAGTGCAACATGTATCGCACTGTAACAGTAGTTGTAATTATTCAAATACTTTGCACTAATAGCTTTATCCATCAACATTGGTTAAGCAGTGTTTTTGTAATGAAAGAGCATGAATGAGTCCATCGGTAATGTGAAGCGAACGGCCATTACGCCCAGTCACACAGGGCCATTGCATGTAACAAAGTGCTCTCTTATGCCATGCTGAGTATCCATTGACGTCCATTAAATGTGTATTGGCTTTGTGTTTAAAACATCAGGAGGGAGCAGTCACTGGACAAGAAGTACCCGGGCTGCTTCAAGCACCACAGCTCCAGACAGTCAGCCTCCTCCAACTCGATGGAGAAACTCATGAAGAAACGCAACGTACCTCAGAAACTGCCCTCGCACAGCAAGAGGTGAGACAGCAGGGAGTGATCTACTATGGCCTACTGCTGTAAATACTCACTAAATCTGCAGTTTAAAATAGTCCCCAACAAAAAACACTATTTACTCCTGTTTGAGTAATGTTTGCTGAAAACCACAGTGCCCAGCTTTTTTACAAAAGTATTTAGCCTTTTTTTAAAACAGATGGACTAACACATTGTTGGTTTTGCTCTTTTTAAGAAATTCGTTGACAATAACAAACATATAGAACATCTCCAGCCTTATCCTTTGATTTATATGGTGAAGAGTGCAAGAGATAAACTAGCATCTATCTAGCAATTACTTCATTTCAAAGTACTGAAAAGTTTTTTCTTTCCCCCTGTTTTTTTTTTTTAAATTAATTCTGTCACTATCTTTTCCAGGCCAGACTTGCTGAAGTCAGAGGTCATCCTCCCCAAACTGGACTCTTCCATGACCCAGGTCACTATCCCCAACAAGGGCTCTACCTCCCCTGGCCGCTCGCGCCGGGGAAAACCCCGCTACAGGAAGGCTGGTAAAGGCAGCAGCGGGGACCTGGCTCAGCTGAAAGCCACTCTCTCCTCTTCACTGGCAATGGTCAACGCCACCTCATCTGTTCCCAGCAGCAAGCAGCATCTAGACCCCAGCGCAGCCCTCAGGGGCCTGCAGCATGACCTGCTGCTCAAGAAGATGTACTCCTCGAGCCCGGATCTCATTTCAACCACCTTGGAGGCCGAAGGCCGGAGGAAGGGGCAAGTCAGGCCAGGGTTGGACAGGGCGGGCAGTCAGAGTGCCTCGGCCGGGCTGGGGGAGAGTAGAAGAACCGGAGAGACGGAGGAGGGGCCAGATGTGGGTGTGGGGACTGATGACCTGGCGGAAACACCTCCACGCAGTGACACGCCCAGCGAGGACGCAGCTTCTATTCCGTTCTCCAGCAGCCCTGACTCGCCGTGTGGCAGGGGAGCTGCTGCGGGGAGGGCATCTGTGCTCGGGAACCCCCGCGTTTCCCACGAGGGCGAGGAGAAGGAGGACGGGACGGTGATCACACGCTCACCTAGGAGTCAACGCCTCACACCTGCAGCACTGCTCTACAGAGCAGCAGTCACACGCAGTCAGGTGAGACTTAAACAGCATTGTCTGCTCTACTCTACCAGTTTCACAAAATCATTTTGATTTCTGCATTATAAGGGAGCAAAGATTAATTAGAGGAATTAGCTTTGGGGAAATCAAGACATTTTGATTTCATTTGTTGCCAGTTAAGCAACATACATGGGCAACATTTTTCTGCCTTTTTGCCTTTATTATCTCTGTCTCGACTCAACCTGCTGTACAAACCAGCATCTGTAGAGGTGTCAAACAAGGGAAAAATATTATGATAAAATAAAATAAGTAACTGACACTGATGAAGTACAGATATTCAAAACCTTTTGGTCTCTAATCTGCTGAACATAATCGCCTTCACTCCATTAAGTACAATCCTGATTTTCATAGATGCCGTGCTACAAATAAAGATAACAAACGAAAACCACAGAGCGTTGGAAAGACTACATTCAAGTGATTAATTACAGGCCACTTAATTAGTAGTCAATTACTGCCACCTGTGCATAGTTTGTCAGTAGTGGTAGTTGCAACTTCAACTGTTTAATATCTGTTAGCTGAGGGTATTTGTGTTAGATATGAGTGATGAATAATATGTATGAGTGGCAAGAGACATTGATGAGTCATTGATCCCAAAACCTCAGTCACTTTGGCTTTCTGAAGGTGGTGCCATGTACAGTATGTACCCAGGGTGTCATCAGGGTCACATCTTACCAGATGGCTCAGGAATCTTGGCAAGAATGAGGGTAATTAGTGCACATTGAAACAGGGAAACGCTTGGGTTTCATACATACTGTTCATTTTCTCCGCAGAGACGTGGAGTGTCGTCAGAGGAGGAGGAAGGAGAAGTGGACAGTGAAGTGGAGTTGCCAAGGAGACGGTAAGAGTTAATTATAATTACTGAAGACCTACTGTATATATACTGTACATTTCTATCTGTGCATCCATACAAAACAGTTCTCACGTTCACCGTCCTAACACAAACCCAAAGTCACATTTTAAAGCCCCCACACATCCATGGTGCATCAACACAGGTGTTTTCACTTATTTAGCCTGATTAGACCTCAGTGTGTGCAGGGCCTTTAACTCGTAGTATGTGAATATTAGCAACAAACAAATGTGGCTGAGGAGACACAAGCCTAAAGCATGAGGTTTAACCTTTTAGCATGAGTCATTTCCATCACTTCTCTCTACTGTAAAGTCCTTATAAATGCAGTAATGCCATTAAAAAATAGAAAATGCTTGTCAATATACCGTATATGTACTCTTTCCTATTGTTTCCCCACTCAGGCGTCCTGTGAGCATGACCAAGTGCCAGTCCCTGTCCACCTTCAGCTCAGAGAACTTGTCGGTCTCGGACGGCGAGGAGGGAAACACCACCGACCACTCCCACAGCGGCACACCGGACGTGGTCAGCACCAACACCGACGAGCGTCTGGACGACAAGAGCGACGACCTGCTGTCCCAGGGCTCGGAGATTCCCGCTGACCCATCTGACCCAACGCAGCTGGGCTCTGACGGGTTGTCCGAGAAGGAAGCTATTCTTCGACAAGTCAAGACCCAGCTCGCTAGTAGTGACCATAATTATGAGGTAGGCTGCAGAGATAAGACTGATGTAGACTGATAGATAGAGGCATACAGATACAGCTAACAGCAAACATAATCACTGACAGTCAACTTTAAAGAGTCTGTTGTAACTCAGATAATTCATGTTTTTCCTCCAAACCAGGGCCTGTACGATGACTCGGACTGTGACAGTGCAGAACTGGACCATTCAGGCAGCGCAGAACCCAGCCAGCCTCCAACCAACTGGTGAAAATCTGACACCTCAACCCACTGTAACACCCGCAGATCCGGCCTGTGAATGCCTCTTTCACTCTTACGGACCTTCAAATACACGGAGTCATGATCAGGGACATTGCAGAGAGGCAGGAAACGAAGGCCTGTGTCCTTCATCACAAGCAGGAACACAAAACAAATCCTTGGTGAGTGTTCTCAAAAAAAGCTGACATCCCGGAAAAAAACAAAACAGAAATCTCGTCATTCCTTTTGGGATAAATGCATCACAGTGATGTGAAACTGAATTGGGGCACTAGCCGAGCTGACGGAGCAGCAGCAGCCCCCCCTCTGCTCCCTCCATAGCAACTGGCCCAAGATCAGCTTTGCAAAAACACTTCAAATGACACCTCAGCGACAGAGGCCTCAGTCAAAGAGGCCATCCACTCGACTGTCTATTAACGTCTCTTGCCATCCTCCGTTTTTCTCTCCGTCATGAAAATGTGTCATGTTATTTCACATCATGTCACATGAGAACATGATTATAAAATCCAATCAGGGCTTCTATTATATTTTAATGTTTCTGTTGTCAACATTACTGGGACAGCCACTGATGTTGCTGCTTGCACTTAATTTATGAAATGTACTGATCTCATCGTGATCATTGTGTCATATCGCATTTCCTCTCAAAACATTATGCACTGACTAATTTATTGTTATTTTACAGCGAATCCACTGATATTCTTAAAAAAAAACCAATGTTTACATTTTTCATTTGTGTTGTTTACATGTTTTATTTATATTCGCGTCACGGATTACGTTTCCATTTTCTACTCCTGCGTTTTAATATCAATGTAAATATGTGATGTTGTAAAAGGAACAAATTTTTAAAATGTGAGATTGTATAATTTAAAGGTGCTGATGTTTCTAATTAGGTGGCGCTACTCTATTTGAACCTCAAAAAAGCTTATGGTAGTAGAATGTACTGTAGCTGCTGTTCATGTCTGAGCATCAAAACACAGATAAGAGGAACAACATGTGAACAAAGAAAAAGCAATATGTCTGCTCTGGTACAGTATGTCCTGTCACGTCACAGGTCAAAAGAACCACAGCTGAGTTCATTCAGGGCAGATGGGCTTTTTTTTTTATAGTATTGCAGTGTTTACTGTATTAAAACGCAATACCGGTTTGAAAATCCCTTTCAGAGCATCTGGGGGTGTATATAGCATCAGAGAAGCATGCTTGTGAAAAAGTATGGATAGCCCGTTGGTCACTGTTTGTGACTCAGGTCAAAATGAAATATTAGATCCATCCACAGAGAAAAAAAATGCAACAAAAGAAAGACTGCAGACTTCTGGCAGACATTTAAAGACTCCAGGTTAATGACTGAAGGCATGCAGATGACAGGGACACAAAACACCAAAACAGATCTCAGAATAACTGCAAAATATGATCGCAGTCGTGGTTTTCTGCTCTCACTCAGTTCTAACTTGTGATGAGATGATTGAGAATTTAGATCATTTTTGGGAAACTTATTGTGACTCATTTAGTCACACATCCTTCTGATTCTAGTATTGTTTTAGTAAGTAAATCACAAAGCAATCACAGACAGATGACAGAAATTACCTTTAGCTTACTCAATATCAGGGGGGAAATGCTGAAAATGTTGGACCCCCAGTTAGTAGTTTTTCTGCCCACTCATAAAATCAGATGACATTAAAAATATATCATGATCTGTCCACTTTTATTACGGTTTTCCCCCAACATAGCAGATTAACTCAGATGGTGAAGCTTTACACGCCCACAATGTGGTTCATGGGTTTACAGAAAGGTCACTGACATTGTCCTCACCAGCTGAAACTTTGGCCAACAGATGGTCACTTTTCACTCATGTGTAAGGGCTCCTTCATAAAAGACAGTATGTTACATAAAACTCCTCACTGGTTTTGACGTACTTGTGTCCCTTGACAAGCCTTCTTACGTGCACATGGTTCAATCTGACTGTACAACAGCACATTACATCCTGTTCCATTCATTTACGACTGATCAGGTCCAACTCAATAAGCTAGAAATGGCAGCTTCTATTTTTGTTATCTGGTGTTAAGTTTTAAACGTTCAATTTGTAGAGAATTTTAAACTGACTGTGCCCCCAAGATTTAAAGCTAGAAATCCTCCTGCAGGATAAAAATGTTGCCAAAAAGCAAACCTACTGCCCTCTAGTGTCTCAATTGCGGAGGTACTTGCGTTTCCCATGATGCCGATTGAAACAACCCTGTATGAACTGAAACGTTTGCTTTTTATACTGCATTATTGTAACTGTACAATAAATATATTTAAGAAACAATTTAAAATAAAATCAAACCTGTAAAATCTCAACTTGTGTGTTCCATGTACGTCAGACAGTGACAAAATTCTCAAGACAAGTTGTGGTTTGAGCATTTCACATCTTTATTTCTGTATTTTTTAAACAATGTTGTGGCACCCAGGTCTACAGTCTCAAAAACGTGCACAAAAGTTTTTTCTTTCCTGCAAATAAAAAATAAAATAAATTCTGACTTGAGCAAAGCAAAGAGCAGGAAACTAGTGTTAACTCACAACCCTTTCTTTGTCTAGTTCCAGAGCTTCAAAGATTTCAGTTCTCAGCCTCATCACATTTAATAGACAGATCAGTCAGTGTCCAGGAGTTAATCCCCCTTTGGTAGTTAAAAAAAAATATTTCCTCCATTTAAAACAAATATTCCAACATTTTTTTTTTTTTTTAGTATATATCAGTCTTTACAAAAAAAGCGAGGAGAACCCTCTGCTTCCGATCCCTAGAGCCAAGCCCAAACCCCCAAAAACCTCCCATCCCAGCAAAATATCAACACATGATCTCAGGACCAGGAGAGGGGGAAAAAATAGGAATGACATGTAGAGGGTCGAAAAGTGACACGCGTAGTAGTACACATTTTAAATGATCTGGATAAATTCAATTGTGAGTGTTAGAACATTTGTCGTCATAACCAAATATAATCAGTGACAGTGCATGTACAGCTACGTATTCTCAGTGACACGAGTGTAATCCATGGTACAAGCACTTCAATTGAAAAGGTGACAAAGGGGGAGAATGCTGTGTATATTTAAAGCAAGTGAGTATGGACATAAAATGGACAGACCGACTTGTGGAACTGGGTGAGGAAAAGGGGGGCGTGTATATAAACACAGAATAAAACAGTCACTCTATTCTTATTTTTGATACTTTTTTTTATTTTTCCTTTTTTGTCTTTTCCTTTTTAAAGAAAAAAACTGACTGTACAGAACTAAATCTATATGCCTATTCAGAGTTTTCCAACTCTACTCCTCTGTGATGGCAAAGAAAGAAAAAAAAAGGAAAGAGAGCGAGGGAAAAAAAAAAGTCTAATAACAAATCATTAAAACCTCCAACTTGACTCAAAAAGGGAATTAAAAACCTAATTGTTTGCTTCTTTTGACTAAAACCAAAACAAAGAAAATAAATAATGAAATCAACGGATCAAATCAGAGGCGGATGACATGATTTCAAATGAGGAAGAGGCGGTATAATATATAAACTCTTAAGTTGGATAGTTGCATTTGACTGCTTTATGGTAGCCGATGATATAAAAGTGAGATTTAGTGCAGATGCAGTGTCTTATCAGTTGGCTGCCAGTCCTGTGGCCTCAGAGGAAAGCCTGGAGAAACAGACAGAGACACCCGGAGACCAGGGAGGGAGAAAGAATAAGGCATGCAATCAGATAGACAGGATAAATGTCATTTACTGTACATTAGATAATTATAATAAAATGCTAGACAAGGAGATATATATAAACAGGAAACTTATGCTCCGATATTAAAAAAGGATCATCACTCCAGTTTGGCCACTCCTCTCTTCAATTACAACTTTTCTCAACCAACAGCTGTTCAGAGTCAGATCTCAAACTGATACTTAATGGTTTGGTAATGTTGAGCTGTGTAAAAAAAAAATAGTTCAACATCTTGGGAAGCATGTTCATTCGCATTCTTGCCAGGAGTTAAGAGGAGAAGATCGATAGCAGCCAGTTAGCTTAGCTTAGCATGAAGAATGGAAATGGGTGGAAACAGCTAGCCTGGCTCTTTCCAAAAGGTAATAAAATCTGACTACCGCCATCTCTAAAGCTCACTGATTAACACATTGTATCTCAAGTTTCATCCATACAAAAAAAAATCTGTAACTTCCTGGCGTCTTGTCTTCACTGCGAGGTTGCCAGGCAACCAGTGGAGAAAGAGATAGTCTGACACAAAACCCCTGTAAAACCACCACGTGATGTTTTTACACTTTGGTTTTTGGTACGGATTACACACGAGATGAAGCTGTTGGTTACTGATCTTTAGAGGTGCTGGTAGGCGGATTTTGTTACTGTTGGACAGAGTCAGGCCAGCTGTTTACCCGGGTTTCCAGTCTTTGTGCCAAGCTAAGCTAAGCTAAGCTAAGCTAAGCTAACTGGCAGCTAGCGGTAGCTTCATATTTACCGTCCATACATGAGTGTGGTATTGACCTTCTCAACTAACTCAACAAGAAAGCAAATAAGACTTTCCAAAAATGTCAAACTATGCCTTTAAAATGAAGCTAAACTGGTTGGATGTTTCATAAATGAACTAAATAAAAAGGGGGGTTTGGTGCCTTTGATACCTGAGGACAGATTTACTCGGAATTGAAATTACAATAGCTTCTTACATAAGCAAAAAAAAAAGGGGGAAAAAATCATCATGATACATATACTCTCTATTATGACCGCTAACAATAGTCACTTAAAATTCACTACAAGAAAACTAGTCCCATAAATACAATGTGACATCTTAAAGAGAGCCGCTACCTGAGCAGAGCTTACACAAAGAGAGAAATGCTTCAGTAAATCAGTGAAATAGTTCACCATGTCCATGCTAAGTTCAAAGTCATTTAAAAATATAATGCACTCAACATGTCATTTCTTTAAGAGACAGGCCAAATCAAGCTACAGATATCTATTTTATAAATATGGCAGCAACCATCTGTCTGGCTGTGTAACTCTTGTTTGTGTGCATTCGTTTTCTGTAGTAAGCGTGGCATGGCACAGCCAGATACAAAAGCAAGTGCAGGTACAGACAACAAGGAGCGTTGTCAGTACTTTAGTAGTAGATGACTTATGTTTCCTTCGTTAGTAAGGGGAGAGCCTTCGTCTTTTAGACTTGGAGCTCAGCTCTGGGGTGATTTTGGGATCAGTGGGGATTGGGTGTGTGGGGTTACTGGCCCCGCTGACAACATGGAGGGCCAGGAGAGGGAGGGGCTTGAGACTGAGGAGACTCGACACACAGGCAGGAGAGCTGGGGAGCAGGGAATCAGTGGAGGAGGAAGAGGAGGAGGAAGAGGAAGGAGGAGGCGGCCCTGGAGCCAACAAGGACAGAGGGATGGAGGCTGAGGGGGGCACCACACAGGAGGAAGAGGAGGAGGAGGAGGAAGAGAAGGAGGAGGTAGCAGCAGAGGAGGTGGTGGTGGTAGTAGTAGTAGTAGTGGTAGTAGTAGTAGTAGTAGAGGTGGAGGGAGGGCACGGGCTGGTCTGTTCAGGGTTCAAGGAGGAGGAGGAGGGAGGAGGTTTAGAGGACTCTACACTGTAGAAAGAGAGACAAGGAGAGAGGGACAACACAGTCGGGATGGGTCACAGGGCAGGCTGGTGAGCAATGGGTGGGGGGGGAGGGTGGGGTTAGGTGTAGGAGGAGGGGTGAGGGGAGGTGTGGGGGAATCACTCAGGGATGTGATCAAAACACAAGACAAAAAGCTTCATTAGAAATGAAAATGTAAATCCAAAAATAAAAAAAAGAGAGAAATAAAAAAAATCACATCTCTAGTGACGGATCAATGTGGAGCAAAGTAAAGGGCAGAATAAGGGAAAAAACACACATGCAGACTGACGGAGAGCTAGCAACACCAAAGTGATGATTAGCAGTAGGCAAAAAAATACCATTTACCGAATCATTTGAAAACAAATGATATTAGGTACATAAATTATATTTTTTATGGGTTACTGTAGTATTGTGACATTAGGAGAGATCTGATCATGTAGGCCCAAGTAACTGAAGTTTATTCTTTAACATGTATAGACTACAATTCAAACTGAACTGGCGCAGTTAAATAATTTGCCTTAAAGTGAAACTAAACGTAACACAGCTTATGCAGTGTTTTGATTTTTTAAAGCCTGTGACCGAACGAATCGCCTGTTGGGAGCTAAGGTAGTTAATAACTGATTATCTCACCTGGCGTTGATGAGGTACTCCGCCAGACTGATGCTGGCAGGTGAGCCTGTGATGGTGACCTGGCGGTCAGTCGATCCATCCACTGGATTCGCAATCTTGATCTGGGCGCCCGACATTTGCCTGATCTCGTTGATCTTGGCTCCCTGGCGGCCGATGATGCACCCAATAAGCTGTAGTGGAGAAGAGCAGCAAAGTTAAGAGATAGGAATACACGAAAGGTGGTCATACAATTTCTTTTTTTTTTCTTACTTTTTGGGGGTTTTAATACCAATTAAGTAGTATAGTTAACATTAAGATACAGCTTTGTTTAGTTGAAGGAATTGAGGATGAGAAGACATGCCTTAACTTTAACTGTTTAAGTGATAAAAATTTACTTTCTGAAGCACTTACATCATTTGGAATGGTCATCTCATGGGAACTGGTTTGAGCAGAAGCATCGATCCCTGAAAAACAAAGAAGAAAATGGTAACCAACAGTGACTAAATAACCAAAACGATATGTCTAAATGCAAATCAATCTACATGCAATATGAAGTGTATAGAGCTTGGATGACATATCATCAAATTATTAGTGAGTAATTCAGAAGGTTATAGTATATGGCAAATACAGTACATATGGTATTTTACATATAATAAGTGATCAGGTACAGTAATATCACTACACCAGACAGTGAACACTCAAAATTAACATTAAACTGTCCTGATTATAGGAATGAAGAGACGTGCAATATTCCAAATTTACCAATTCCAACTTTGTTGAAACTTTAAGATTAAGATCTATCCCTGTTTTCTTCACATCTGGTGTGTATCTTGTAGTGTTTCTATATGATTTTGTGCTTGTGTCCAAAATATTCTGACTTTTGAGGCTGCCAAGTTGACAAACTGTTGCACTGAAAGCCCGTGGGCCTTGTTGCGCTGCATACCAGTGAATCCCTGGTTGCTTGGTGCGATGGGGAAGGGGCTCTGCTGCATAGCCAGCTGGTGAAGCTTGGTGAGCTGTGGAGAGATAGCAGCAGAGGAAGACTGTGAGAGTGAGAGAGGAGGCAGGGAGAGAAATGGAGGAAATGGAAAACACAGGAAGAGGGAAAAACAGAACAAAAACATCACAGTCAGTACGCACAGCTACAAAAAATAGATTTCACACAGATCACTCAATACTGTTGTGTGTAGATATCTTATACTTTCACAAAGCTCTACGTGGATCACTGGTGTCTGACAATCAGTGTGTTTTATGACTTGTCCATGTGGGGTACCCCATAGGTATTCCTCCAAAGTGCAGGCTGCATCTCTTGGTAATGCTTTCTCGCAGTCTTCAGGGTCAGGGCAAAGTCACAATACACAAGGGAGGGAGCTCTCAATATGCAGGATCCTAACAATCACCAATACAAGACCCAAACATGAACTGGGACAGTCTCAACTTAGCATCACACTGTACCAGTTACCACCACTATAGCTGGAATGGAAGATTTAAGAAGAGAAGAGGTTTCTGCATCACTTTTATAAACCGATTCTAGTTTTAATAAACAAAAACTACCATAAGCAACGACAAACTAATTACATAAACATAATCGCACTGCTTAACGGGACTTAATATACTTAAACTGTACAAATGTTACCATGTTTTACACTATATCTGACTGGTACTTCCTTGCTCTGTTGCCTATATTCAGTGGCAGGTAAGACTAATAATATATGATCTATCACATCCAATGCTCCTGATGGAACATCTAAAGCTCATTAAAAAAAAGAGAGAGAAAGATTAATTGGGTCGAGAGACAAGTGGGCAGAGCACAAAGTAATAATGAAGGGTTAATGAAGACGGGGGGGGAAAGAACCACATGTTTATCTGGGACAGACTAATGAACAAGGCATGTAAAACAAGATGGAACAAAAAGGAAAAACAGAGAAGAGTGAGCAGCAGGAACAGATTATTATTCATGGAACAGTGGAGAGTCTGGACAAACACAAACAACAAATGTCCGTTTAATTAAAAACTGACTGCCAGTCAACTGAGGAACTATACAAACATGAAGTACTAACAGTGCTGCTCTCTAAATGGTTACAAAATCTGATGATAGTAGGTCAAAAAATAAAATTAGGAGCAAGTTCAGCTACAATTATAGGCTATAAAACGAGGCGTGGGTGGGTGGGTGGGAGGTTGGTTGCACATTTTTGAAGAGGACAGTTGTAATTATGGGTGGGAGTGGTGGGGGGCATGTAAAAATGTCTACTGCACTTACATCTGGCTGTGGAATCGCGTGCTGTCCTTGTACGGCATATGCCTGAAACAAATGAAAACAAAGCTTTCATAGGCCTCACATCTGATTGTGATTTTGGTCAAGTTAGCTCTCCAGCTACATCTCTGCTAATATATAAATATCTCTTCAAGACTCCAACACATCAAAGCTTATTCTGAACTAATAGCATTTAGGAATATCAACACGTATGTCTTGTCCAAAGTCTCCACACTTCTGGGAAAAGAGAAATCTTTAGATACATTATAGTGGAATTAAGGAAAACCAGAAGGAGAAATTTTATTTTCAAAGAATAAAAACAAAGGATATTGCGTGAGACAGATAAAAGACCTTGTAATGTTAGGCCAATAAGCACCAGAAATAATTTTCGTTCATACCAACAACAGTGGGAAATAGGCCACCACACTTCTGAAACCTAATGCTCGAAACAATGAAGTTCTGGGGAAACCAACAGAGAGAAGGCCCAATAACAAACTGTCTCTAAGACAAATGTCTTATGGTCATCAGACTCTTAAACCTGTTAATACTCTCTTTGAACGATTAGCATAAGCGGCTCTGGTTGCAACTGTTTTCTAAACTTAAATACCCTCCACAGCTACCCTTAACTGTTATGGTCTTACCCAATCATATACGAGTATCAAAACTGGATTTGCCAGTCGAGTTGTTTATCTTACTTTGAGTTAAGTATATTCAGAGCCTTTCATCACACATCAAGATTTCCAAGCATATAATATTCTGCACAAATATGCATCCCACGCTGATATAAGCCGAAATGACAGACAACTGAAGCAATAAACACCCAAAACATCATGAATAGTAAGGCGGGATCCCGTGTCCCTGTTAAGTGTCGTATATACCTGTCCGCCTGCAAAGATGACGGGGGATCCTGAAGGCTTGGGTCGGTAGGGGATAGTGACCCCCTTAGGGGGAGACTGTACAGGAGACAAAGAAGGTGGATGTGTAATTACATTACTACCCATGTTGTCATGAAATTGTTCTAAATAGTTAGAATTACGTTTTTAAACTACAAATGTAGTACACCACTGCTTGTACTCATAATGATTGTAGCAAAATGAAAAAACAATCTTAAAAAGGCTATAGCTCCATACAAGGGATGTCTCGATTCAGTGGGGTCTTTTTTGTTGTTGTTTTTTGCCATAATCCCAACCACTGTACTTTGAGTGTCTGCCATTATGGAGTCTCAATCTGATGTTCATGTTTTCCTATGGGATATCGCTGCATTTTGCACATTTATCCCAAGACAGACAAAATTGAAATATTATATACAGTATTATATTCATCCTGCAAAAAGTTACTTCAGTATAATATTTTGTATATTGCCCTATAGTGATTTTACAATAACACTACAGCTGCAATCTTGTGGATCGGCTCGAGACATCCCTGGTCCAAACCCAACACACAGCAGCCAAAAGCCCAGAGATCACACTCTTTCACATCATTAATTTACAGGTCAACAGCTGCCACTTCATGTGCTCTGAGTCCACTTACCTCAAGCATGACCACACAGATCTGCTTCACACACTCAATTATCGACTGAGGAGTACCAGCGATGGTGATGGCTCGCTCTGTAGAGTTGGGGAGCATGTCCCCCGCCACTTGTACCTGAGCACCAGTTGACTGGAACGCACAAACAGAGTAAAATGAGATAAGAATTGAAGATTAATGCTAAAGGCATTGGAGGTCGCATGGTTTTGTTTCATATGTTTTGTATTCTCTTCTCTACAAATACCTCTCGAATTTCCTTGATCTTGCAGCCACCTTTCCCGATGAGGGAGCCACACTGGCTGGCAGGCACCACAATGCGTAGGGTCACTGGGGGCTTGCTGGTGGCTGTGCTGTTTGTCATTGAGCTGCTTATGTCCTGAAAAAAAGGCGAAGGTTAATCTAGTTTGTGTTTGGGCCGATTACTGCTGACCTGCGCATCCATTAGTCAGTATAAGTTCTGACCTACCTCTTCCAGCTTTTCAATGATCATGGAGAATGCTTTAAAGATGGCGGTAGTTGGACCTGCCAAAGTAATGATCCTCTCAGGACAATTGCCCTCAGAGATGTTGATGCGAGCCCCGCTCTAAAGACAAAGAAGAAAATCAATGAATTGAAAGAAGAAACTTGTAAGACTTCCTATTGTTAAGACAAATCTGCCAACTGTGGCTTCTTCAGAATTATAACGTTACATCCAGTTGTACTTTGCCATAACTAGAGTAAAAAAGAAGAATAACCTCACCTCTTCTCTCATCTTCTTCACAGATTCACCTTTCTATTAGCAGAGAATCACATGAAAAGTCAGACTCATTACCACTTAAAACAGACAGATCTTCAAATAGTGATAGGCATCAAAAGTTCAGTGATATTAAACTGCATCTTACCTTTCCGATTATACTTCCGACTTCCTAAAACAGGAAAGGAGATACAGTTTAATTAGGCTGATTACTCATCTTTTAATATTACCATAAGGTTGGACCAGTCTAACCTCTCTAGCCACAGCTTGCTTCTTTTATCAGGCAATGAAAAACCTTCACTAAATAAAGCTATATATTCTCAACACTTGGACAAGAAGAAAAGTTGTCACTCTAAGTGCACCTCTTTCAGAAATTCCTCAATGGTTATGGTCACTAGATACAATCCATTATAATAATAATAATAATAATAATAATAATAATAATAATAATAATAATAATAATGGATGCTCCCCTTGATCAGGCTCTTGCCAAAATAGGCCCAATGTCATCACAAATGGTTCAACTAGTGGTCTTTAAACTGAGGAAAATACTGATCCATCATGAAGTCCACAGCTCTCTACCACAGGCAGTTTTTGTTTCTGCCAAACCCTACACAGACTCAAGATGGTGCTGTTGACCGTTGTGAGATCCGGGATGCAGTCAAGCACAGAGTATCTGTGGGCTGCTAATGCCTCGCTAGTGCTGTGGCCTGATTTAGGATGCTACGAGCTAGAAGAGCTTTTGGAGGATCGTTTTTTTGGATAGGTCACAGTTTGGTATGTCCGCAGTACAAGCTGACGTGTCAGAGTCAGATTTTGAGCAGCCACTTCTTGCCACATGGCATCTCAGCATTTGAAACCACAACAACAGGTCACTGTGGGACTCAAGATGCAACAAGTGTGTGGCTATGCTGCTGTTGTGAAAGCCAGATGGATTAGTGACAACGGCAACTGCAATGTCATGCCTCCTGGTTGTAAATTTTACCAAGTATCCGATGTAGACATGGTTGACTGTAATATAATTTGATCTTTCAAGCTGTTCTGTGATCATTCGGAGAGGAATACAGGGGAGGGAGACGTGTATAACTCCAGTCTCAGTAAAATAGCCCATTATTTCTGAAATAACTAAACAGTGGCAAAGAGGAACATATTCATATTTTAGCAAAGAGTCCAACTTGGGAAATAATACATTCAGACATGAGGCAAACATGGTCTCCTATGTAAAAGCTCAAACAGAGGAATGTGACAAAACACCATTCCAGTTTGTTTTGAGATACAGGATCCCATCACAGAGTCTCTTTACCCTCATCACATCAAAGTCCCTGCCCTTAACACATCCCTGGGGAACTTTCATTTCCATAAATATAACGTCATAGACTATTAAGAGTGCCGACACAAGCAGCTGATGGGAGACCTCACCTTGCCATGCATGAGCAGCCTTATGGTAAGGGTGACATTGAGCCCTCCTTCAATCACACCGGAGTCCATAACTGCAACCTAGCCGTTCGTACAGAACTGGGGTCTTTGGTCACCGAGATGGATCTAAAGGGACATACAGGCAAGACATTATACACCAAGGATGATCATGTGACAAGACTGAATTGCAACTCTGTAAAGAAAAAAAAACCCAACACCACACAACATGGATGCAGATTAAGGATAACAAAATGTGGTGTGCCTCTAATTCCATGTGTAAAAGTGGCCTGTTAAGCTGAATTACACATGGTTTGCAGAGTGGTAAATACTAAATACCTCTCTTTAGCATAAAGTTACAGCAACATTCCCACCCATGATGAGATAATAGTAGATTTTGTGGTATTTACATCCTAGTAATGGCTAAAATACTATTTTCTAACCTACTGAGACTTCATAATTCTTAGGAATTACAGATTCTGCCTGTTTCCATTCCTCAGTATACAGATAATAACGTTACTATATGGCCACAGATTTAAATGTCAGCATTACACACATTATTTGAAGGCTCCTGGATCCCATTTACCCAGTTTGCTAACAAATATCTTATTGATAATATGTCACACCACAACAGTCAGTTAAAACGCACAAGACCATGTCACATCCTTTGACTAAATGTGTAATGTTGGGTGATAAATTTGCAGATAATGATGGTCATACTTGGTTTTCCATTAGACAAATGACCCCTTTGGGCTTTAAAATGAACCAAACAGAATGATACCTCTGTGTCGTGGCTGATGCTAACGCTTCTGTAAACTGATGCGTACTACGATGAATCATAAAAAAAATGGCTTAGGGTTCACTTTCACTGTGCCAACTACACGCTGCTAGTTTGGTGCATTTATTTTCAAACATCTGAATGCTGCTCCGACCCAAGTTATCTGACTTCAAACAAGTAAATCAGCACTGAATCCACCGCAATGCTAACTGAAAAACATATGACTTGTATGCTAACGATGACTTCATCATTAGCTATGAATCAAGTTTATCAACAAATGTGCGGACAATTACTCCCTCATTACCACAGTTAGACATATATTTTGTAAAATACATTCACAAGTACGTTCGGTATAAAAAGCGCATATTTAATTACTTACTTCGTTTGTGTTGTTTAGTTTAAAGTAAGTCCATTTAACTATTAACGCTTGTTGTAAGTCTGTTAGCCACTTAGCATTTTGGTTGCTCACCGTGCTAGGAAAATGAATGAAGCATGCGTGCGCTACTTAGCAAAGCTAGCTGGTTACCTTAATTACTCAACGTTATTAGTAGCTGACCAAACATCGGCAGCCTTCATGGCATTGTAGTTAGGTCCTCTTTTGATTAATACCAGGCGCTAAACAGCAGACGGCATTTTTTTAAAGCGACATTAAAATCAAACTTCCCCGTGGCTAGCTAAGCTAGCCAAACGCTTCTGTACGGAGACTGCGTGCTCATCATCACGCGGCCTGTTAGCATGCTGCACAAGCAGCCGCTAGCTGCTGGGCGCGATTTCTTTCCGCTACTTCTGATCATAACAAAAACATAAAAACACCAAAAATCAAAACAAAACTCACCTGATTCGTGTGCTGGTAAGTGATCGGGGGGAGGGTTGGGGTTGTAAGGGTAGAAGGGGAGAGGTTCGGGAGGGTAGAAACCCGGGGGAGAGTTTAGAAAGGACTCGGGGAAGAGGGAAGAGTGATGTGAGATCGAGCTCCACTCCTTTACACAAAGACAACAAAATTATCACCCCTGAACTTTCCCCTTTCACCCAACCCAAACCCCCATCCTGAGTTTGACCCGAAGATGCCCCAAAATCACGTCTATTAATAAAAAGTTATAGTAGTCGGTTTGTGGGACATCATGCTACAATATGGCAGATTAAATGAAAGGATATCATTTAAAAATAAGAGTTATTGCATACAAGAGAAACATTGTTGGATTAGTTTAAAACGTCACAACAGGAAGAGTCTGTTGATGACCCACGTGTTTTACATGTACCGGTATTTAAACAATTATAAAATAGGTGTATGCTTTTCCATGTTTATAATATGTTCATATTTACAAACTTCAATAAAATACTTATTTATAGGACCACTAGTGGGCGTAAAGTGTACTACAACCCAGTTTATAACTTCAATTATTTATCATCTTAGGGAGGACACACGCATCTTAAGAGTTTTCATTTACATGTATTTATTGAGCAGGATTAATTTAAGACCCTTTATATATAATTACAATAGACAGATTGCAATAGATAATTACAAAAGATACAAAGCAATGCAGAATAACGTTTTTCTGCAGTCATGTGTAGTAGTGAACATTATTATTAACATTATATATTATTAGAAAGAAAATCAACAGACCTAAATAAATACACTTGATATCTGTATCAGTCTCTACAGGTTAATCTTCCTATGAAAAAAAACAAAACATATTTTCTTTAACTAAATCACAATGATAGATTTTCTCAAACAATCAGTGTGTATGTATTACTACTACTACTACTATTGTACAGGAACCGTTACTACAGGACATTTGACATAAATGCCACGCACCAAAAAAAAGAAAGAAAAAAAAAAGAAATTTAAGACATGGTGGAATGCCAATATAGCCAAATGCTGTGTAGATATTCACAGCAACAGCTTATGCATGTATTTCTAGTTTTAATAGCCCATGCAAGATATGATAAAACACTGCCTGTTAAAAGTGATAAGCATGACTTTTGTGTGTTTATTGTTAATAGTCAGGTTGCCCTTTTGTAAAGCAGCATTTCTGTGACAGCCTTGTCTTGAACTGTTGGCCTCAGTCTGAGTCACTGCTGCTGCTGCTGCTGCTGCTGGAGGAGGAGGACTGTGGGGAGAAAGAGAAATTATATATGTATTCACATTTTAAACTATAGTTTTAAACACAAACAACACATGTTTAATTTCATTTAAGCTTTTACAAATGCAACATTTGGAATTAAGTTGTTATTGACTAGGTGAAAGGTTGGGATTGACCTCAGATTATTCACAAAGTAAACATGGTGACATGATGTGGAAGGAATGTTATTGTCATCGAGCTGTTTTCAAGGTCCAATGACAATCACAGATTATTTGGATCATGGGTTTTCAGTTTCATTTTGCCTACAATCTTCTCAGAAGATCAAAAGGAGGTGAGGAAGTTTTAATCTGTATAGTCCCAGTTTGGTTTGTAGTTTTTCCCTGTGTTAACCTTTTGTACTGTATTTTTTCCTGGGCCATGAAATAAACTTTTCCCCTTAGCAAAAAAAAAGTGGATCTACAACCTGTTGCTAGATCCACTCAAATAATTTGGCGGACACTTTTGTCCAAACCAATGAAATAAGTTTTCAGTCACTCCCACCCAGATAACTGTCATCATTCAGGCTCAACCATATTCACCAATTTCAAGGTCCAGCCCTAAAACAGATCCAATACCTCACCTCTATTACTCAGAACCAGAACATGTGGAGCTCAGCTGGACCTGTGGAAGGCAAAGCCCATTGGTTTCTAATGGGGCTTTTGCTGAGCTATACTTGAGAGTTTAAGATGAGTTAAAGGTGTGTTTTCCAGAAGAGGCCACACTGGCTCTTAAACCTGATTACTGTATCAGAGTGTCTCAGAACCTTTAACACAGCTGTGTTTTGGCTTACAAACCCACCAGCTGTGTTTTCTATAAATCTCCCGGCTGCCTTTAGAGGTCACTATATCAGTGGTTTTAAAGCTGATGCTGATTTCAACCTGCGTGACATTATGTTGCATACTACTGTAAGTGTGAACCACATGTATATACTATTAAATGCATTTAAAATACCTTAATCTGCCATAACAATCTTTAAAAGCAAACACTGTAACTGATTATCTGACAAAACTGCATAGTCACTGTACTCACAGCAACTCCCAAAAGCACTAGTCTTAACTGGATCTATTCAAATCCACATGTAAGATCTATCTAAGTCAAATGCAGACTGACAGAGCAAGAGTCGCATCATATTTCCAAAGAATTCATTCACTGGGCTAACATTTGTAGCAGTGATGCATGTTGCCACTGATGTTATGAGGTGTTTAAGTGGTAAACTAATCAAGGCTTGCACAGTTTGGCATGACCAATGAGTAATTATTCATTTCTTCATTCCTTTCTGTAAATGTTTACCCAAAGCAGAGATATTAAAGTAGAGCAGAAGCAATTAATCGATTAGCTGATTGACAGAAAAATCAATTCTGACATATAGTTTTACTAAAGTCTTTTTTCAAGGAAAAAAAATCTGCGGGTCCTAACCTCTAAAATGCTACGAATTCCTGCTTTTAATAGTCTTAAATGATTGTAAACGGAATATTCCAGGGTTTGGAACAGTTGTTCAGACAAAAGAAGCATTTTGAAGATGTCGCCTTGTGACATGAACCTGTGATTGGAATTTTTCACTTTTTTCTAACACATCACAGACCAAAGGATTAATTGGTTATTGAAGTACTCGGTAGATTAAGTGACAACAATAATAATAATAATAATAATAATAATCTGTAGTTGCAGTACAATATTTACCACAAAGGGTGTAGAGAACAAATAACTTTACTTTCTATAAGTACTATCTATCTAATCTAGTGTTTTCTCTGTGCTCATACAAATCATCATTATTATTGTTTGTTTTGATATAATTCATATTAATGATAATATTCTATATCCCTCTTCAAGTAGAATGTAAACCATGTTGATTCCCAACAGTACTGTGTCTCTTTAGCTGTGCTGGACTTTGCACTCATTGAGTGATGATTGTATTTATATTGCTCAGTGAAGATGTGTCTTTGCAGCTCTAACTGAAGTGAAGTTGGGGCCTGGGGCTGACGGGCGTTGGCAGATTAAAGTTTAATCTTTTTATCTAGTATTGGCATTAATATTTCACCTGCATGAGGGTTTTAAACAACCCTGACATGTTGTGTCTTTAAATGCAATCTCACCTTGCCGTGTTTGTGGTGCTTGTGTCCCTTATGTGCTTTCTTCATCTTCTTCTTCATCTTTTTGTTGGCTTTATGTCCAACCATCCCCATTCCCATTCCTGCCAATCCTCCGGCTAACGCTCCAGTCATGGGATTTACCCCTCCAGGATGATGACCTTTGTGACCTTTATGGTGACCCCCTTTTGGAGAGTGTGGGTATGGACCCGGGTAAACACCTGCAGGAGAGACTACTGGATATCCACCTGGAGCCACAGGATGCAGTCCTGGAGCTCCGTAGGGCATCGCCCCTGGAGGTGCATTTGGCACCATGGCTGGGTTCATACCAGCTGGGTATTGGCCTGCTGGGTACGCTGGATGTGGAGGTTGGGGGAAGACTCCTGGTACAGGTGCAGCAGGATATGCAGGGTTGTAGCCAGGAGGGTAGGCAGGGTTTGGTGGGCCCACTGGAGGAGGAGGACCTGATACACATAAAAGCAAACATTCATGCCTTATTATTCAGAACACCTATATTATAAAACAGGCCTACGACAAAATAATCATAATAATATATGCTGGTTATGTATGATATCCCACCTTGATTTGGCCACATGGTTGTTTTTTGAAGTCAAACACTTCAGGTCTCACACAAATCCTGAGGAAACAGTGAGAAAGTAAACATATTATAATATTATAATATTATAATTATAATTACATTATAATAATATTACGTTACATATAAAAAACAACGTTTTATTAAGGGTGTAACTACACTGTATCTAATATAATTTTGTATGTGGGTTTGGATCCAGTCTAAATCAAACAAGTCACCACATCTGGTTGTTATATATGTTATATCTGCTGCGTAAAAAAACTCAAAAAATTCAATCCAATCCAAAAATGATCAGTTTTAAAATGTTTCCAGTATTATGATACCTTTTGCCAGTAGGCTGTATATACTCTGTACTACTATCTTACAGTATCAAAGGTCAAGAAGATGTCTTCTACTTCCTTGTTTTGTCCAAAAAAAGTAAAACCCAAAGACCCAACTTATGTATATACAATAATGGAAAATGGAAAAAAAAAAAGCAGCAAATTCTCACATTTGAGAACCTTGAGAGCCTTAAACAATCGATCAACTATCCAAATTGTTGATGATTAATATGCTGTCAATCATCTGATCGATTTATTGTTGAATTATTTCAGCACTACTGTATAGAAAATGTGATGAACACCATACTGTATATACCAAACTTGAATTTCATGAATGTCTACATGGTGTCACAACTTTTGTATTATGCGATGAGTTTTAGATTTGCTCTAAATTGGAATTTTATTGGTTGAATTCAAACTTATTGTGTGAGATATAGATATATGTCTATATAGCTTATATATAGATACAGAGTTGCCAGTTTATTAGGTCCACTTAAAACTAATGCAGTCTAGTGCAAGTCTTCCAATGAACCTCACCTTCCCGAAAGTTACTTACTTAACTTTGTTTTAAAACTTTACTACAATTAACAAAATATTTGAACAAACTATGCCTTGCTACCATTATTTAGTCATTTTCAGACACATTACAGAAATGCACTTGTCACAGGTCATACCCTGTGCGACGTGTTGTCTAAATTGTGGTCTACGCCCCAACAACCACCAGTCATTTCGCAACACTTTCTCCTTTGAACTCTACATTACAGGTGTGATATGACAAAAAATAAATAAATCTGGATCATCTGATTGTTGTAGTTTTAAGGTTGTTTTGGTCCACACACGACACTTATAATCAGTTTGCCAGTGTATATGTTTCATAGGCTTACCTTGTAAACTTGCCTCAGGCCGAGTGAAGTTTGTCAGGAATTCTGAGCTCCCTGTTTGTCTTCCGCATTGAGCAGCACGGAAGCTGCAAAAAAAAAATGCAACAGGAAGCCACTCCCATTGTTAAAGTCCTCGCACATTATTGGCAAGAGTCCAGCAAGCTTTGGCTGAAAACTGGATCTACGTGTTTCTGTGTTACAAAAGATAACTATAATGGAAATGATGATGTTTGCTCCCAACCATTGTCCGCACTATGTTAAATGGGAGGAGCCAGGAGGAGGGGGGGTTGTTCCATGACACACACCTGAGTTGATTCATACTCCATAGTCACACAAAAATCCATTACATCATGGAGCAACAGTTTTGTAAACAGCTAGGCACACAACACAGGGCTTTCTGGAGCTTTAATACGCTTGACACATCTATACATTGTAACGACAAGAACAAAGATATTGGCCAGAATACCTTTGTTTTGGCTCCCCTACATTACCAAATCAATCAATGTGCAATATTTCTTTATTATTATTGTTATTTACTAATACCAATAGGCCTTTTCACAGCAGACATCTTGACATGTCATGATAGGAAAAACACAGCTGCAATTAATAACAGTAATGATGGCTGCAGTCAGTTTAGATAATGTTAGTTCCAGGATCCTTGTTAAGGCCTTTTCCACAGCAGACAATTTGACTTGTGGTAGAAGGGAAAGCACAGGTGTTACTAATGACATTAACGATGGCTCTGTTCTATTCAAGTGTCCCAGAAAGCCGTGACAGTGAGGCACCATGAACAATACCGGGACCCTGAAGTCAAAGCAGCTAAATGGAATTCAGCCATCATGAATTTTATTCTTTGCACCTGTGCTTTTCCCACTGTGACAAGTCAAAAAAAGGCCTGTTGTGCATGCTTGCTCACTGGTTTGGCTGACTGGAGTACTTAAATGTAACGGAGCCATCATTAACGGTATAAGCTCCACCTGTGATTTTTCTGCTATGACGAGTCTGCTGTGAAAAAGGCCTATTACTTCAAGTGCAACTAGTATATGCAAGTATCTTTTTTTTTTTATTAATATCTAAATACAAAACCAAATCATATCACAGATAAAATTAGGCAAACAATACAAACAAACAAAGCTATTGCTGAAAGTGAAGGGAATAACATTTGTTTTTCTTATCTCTCTCAAAAACAATAATTTTCATTCTACCATTAATAGACAAGTATTTCAATTTTTCTATAATGAACCTGGATTACAGTTCATTAACCCAGTTGCAAGTATCTAATAGAATGAAAGAAAAATGAAACATGTCCACGTCAAGGGGGCTACATAAACGGTTCAAACTGATGAAAATATACCAAAAAGCTAAACAGTGGTGACACAAAGAACAGTGCAAACGCTTGATATGTAGATTACAACAAGTCGACCCAAAAAAAAAGTCATGGGGAGTAACAGGACTGAAGAGAGACTAATCTGTCCACAACACACTGAGCAGTCAGTCGGGCATCCGGGTCACAGTCCCAACAATCTGTCAGGAGCTCCTGCAGCATAGATCCCTGAAAATGTAGTCAATACATTGTCAAACTCAATTCACTATCATTAATATCTTCATGAGCTATGCAGTACATTTGTTTTCATTGCTACCTAGCCCAAAAAAACTCCTGTATGTTTCAAGTAAGAAGCACCTGCGTAAAAATACCTGTGGTAGCAGTTCCCAGAGTTTAGGTATGGAGGGTCTCTTGTTTAAGTGAGACACGAACAGGATGAGGCTTTCCAGTGTTACGTTGGCTCCCAGCTCAGATTCATAAGGCAACAGATGCTGTGGAACAATACCACCTGCAGATGGAGACATTTGTATGAATTTTAACATTCATTTAACATTTAATACCACAACATAGCTAAAGGCTGTGGTCGAATAGTCCTTTTTTGCTCAGCTTTCCTTACTGAGTGAAATGACCCGAAAGTATCTAAGTGGCAGCCATGTGCTGTTCGAATTCTCTAAATGCTAAGGAAAGGTGCTTCAATGCTGCCTTATATAGCCTGCATGAAACAACACGGTAAGAACGTATGGGGCGAAATGTCTAAGATGTGCTTTTAGTAGTCTGTATTCAGAACATTGTAGTTTCATCACGGCAGACCCACGTCAATAACATCTGCCTTCGCATAATGACATAGCCTAGTGTAAGTGCAGTCGGATTCTCTTAGCACCGCGGTCGTCTTTTCCTAAGTCCTTATGAACGTTTTCCATCGAGGTCAAGGAAAAGTGGTTGGGAAAGGCCATTTTTTTGACTATTCGACCGCAGCCAAAGTGTATCCAAGCAGTGCACAGACACACAGCTGATTGTGCAGATCGACCTCAAAGGAAAGTAAAAACTGAAATGATGAAAATCTGACAGTATTGATGATTGATGTGATGTTTATTAGTTTTGATTAATTATTATGCTTGGCCTTCTTTAGCCGTAAAATCCATCCCATTTAAACATCTCTCCTATAAAAGTACTATGTGAACAAAATTCAGAATGGTTGGATCTAAATGAACTACAGAGTTTCTGTGGATTACAGTAGCAATTTTAAGGGTGGAGAGAATTCCAGCTAATTCTGTTTCACATCCAAGGACAATCCTGCACCTTACTGTACAGCATTTAGCAAGATCCACTTGACCTGCACTAATGTAAAGTACACTACTGGACGCCATCATTTTACAGTGTACATTCAGTACATATCAGAGTTGATGTTCATCTTTACTCTCTATTCTCAGTTCTATCCATGTGTATCTATCCATTTGATAGAGGAAGTTTACCTTCAAATAAATCAGAGCAGCACATGCAGATCTCCCACAGCAGCAGTCCCAAAGCATAGATGTCCCCCTGCATGAGACACGAGGTGCTGCTTAGGTTTACAGATCCTTCCAGCATCTCAGGGGACATGTAGCGCAGCATGCCCAACTGAGCATGACCCTGCAGATGGATAGTAATGTGAATTGTTAGTTTTTTATGTATTAAATGTTGCCACTCCACAGATTTTCATTCATTCTAGGAGAAATTTTATTGACCACAAAAGCAGCCATATTGCACAACTGAGCAGAACCTTTATCTTCCTTCACTTCTTTATGATTTCACTGTACCATGAATTAACAATAGTAAAGTTGTGGCTCCGCCTGGATCTCACCTCCACGTCTGTTGTCTTGCTCTGCCGGAGGCCATGTCCCGAACAAGAACGCAGGATGGTGGAGCATCCAAAATCACACAGGGCACAGGTACCATCTGCACTCACGAGCACATTGGAGCTGCTCAGGTCTCTGTGGGCCACAGGAGGTTTATGCGCATCTGCAAGAAAAGACACATTTGTAATAATAAGAAGATTCGGATTTGTTTGGATACTTAACTGCAGTGGACTTTGTGGATCAAGAAAGCCAATGGTTGACAAGAGGTGCAGCGGCTACACATGACAGATGACACACTGAACCAGAATAATTCAAAAGATACCCCCTCTGCAATATCATTTAACTGTGAAGCCTGCTTCAGGGTTATAATAATGAACCCCTGTAATATATCAGCTGTTTGTATGCAGCCTTATGCTTTTAGAATTTCAGAACTCACCTGAAAAATACTCATCTTGATGTATTTAATTCTGTATTTAACAACAGTTCAATGAAATTATAAAATATTAGTCATGTTAGCTATTTTAGCTACAATGTGCACATTTACCCACATGATAGTACAGGCATGCTATCTACATACACTCCCCTCCAAAAGTATTGGAACAGTGAGGCCAATTCCTGTATTTTTGCTGTAGACTGAAAACATTTGGGTTTGACATCAAAAGATGAATATGAGACAAGAGATCAACATTTCAGCTTTTATTTCCAGGTATTTACATCTGGATCTGATACACAACTTAGAAGATAACATTATTTGTAACGGAACACCAATTTTTTTAGGTGAGCAAAAGTATTGGAACAGCCAGTCTAAAACCTTCCACTTCTTGCCCCTGATGAACTCCTTTGTTGTTTTGGCAGTGTGTTTTGGGTCATTATCTTGCTGCACGATGAAGGATCTCCCAATCAGTTTGGTTGCATCTTTCTTTAAATTGGCAGACAAAATGTTTCTGTAGACTTCTGAGTTCATTTTGCTGCTGNACTTTTGCTCACCTAAAAATTTGGTGTTCCGTTACAAATAATGCTATCTTCTAAGTTGTGTATCAGATCCAGATGTAAATACCTGGAAATAAAAGCTGAAATGTTGATCTCTTGTCTCATATTCATCTTTTGATGTCAAACCCAAATGTTTTCAGTCTACAGCAAAAATACAGGAATTGGCCTCATTGTTCCAATACTTTTGGAGGGGAGTATAGGTAGGCTGGACATGCAGACACAGACACACACACACTTGTTCACAGTAATATTCTGCCAATACCATGTCTGTGAAGGTCAGAGTGGAGATAGGAAAGTCCCCGCGATAAAGACTGGCACAACTTCAGTGACAACATCCAGCTGGTGCTGTGTTTAGACAGAAAGGAGTGGAGAGAGCCCTGAAATCAAAGGGACGTGAACATTAAAGAGTTTGAAGCGTTTTGCCACATTGGCTTCAGGTATACAATAGGGATGTGAGTGTGAGCGAAAGTGGTATGATAGACTGTAGAGGATGAGGTGGATTTAAAAAACATCATGTGACCATCATCTATGCCTGGTATCCGCCTCATCTCACTGGGCTATGAGGATACTATAAATCCAGCTCTCAACAGAAGAAATGCTAATTCTCCTGATCAGAACAACTGAATGGGAACACTTACAGTTCCATAGAGATGAAGGGACGAAGAGCAAAGTTACATGTCGCCCTAATATGGAAGCAAAGAAATGCCGTAATAATGTGAATTTTATTTATTTATCAACAGATTTTTTAACTTGAATTTTGGTTTCTTCACCAATTGAATCTGAGCAACATGAAAAGGGAACTGCAGGTTCAGGTGATAATTCATCACTATAAGCGACCCCTTTTACATTGTCACATTGCTTTCACATTCTCATTTGATTTTGTTATTCTAAAAATATCGATTATAGCCACTTTAAGCATTCAGTAGTGGTTAAATTTCACAATTAGGTCTTCAGTTGCTTATAAGCGTCAAATCCTTATGTCCTTTCTTTGCTTTACTTCCCAGCCTCTTTCTTCTGTTCCTTCTCCTTTTTCCTTGAATAACTTTTCTCTCAGAAAATGAGAAAACAAAATTTTTCTTTAACGACTGGTTGCCACTCACATATTCAGCAAATTGCAGGACAATGAGCCCACTGCCTCCACCCAGTTCCCCCCCAGTGCCCAGGAAGGGGACAATCCCTGCATGCTTCATCAGTGGTAGCTCATAAACCTCCTTCTCTGCAGTAAATTTATGTTTCCAGCCTGCAGGGAAAACTTTCACGGCCACCGCGGATCCCTGGTATGTCCCCTGCCAAACAGTTGCAAAACGCCCCTTGCCTACAATCTGAAAAAGGTATGAACATGACAGTACATGGTAAGATATATCACCTAACTGTATGATTTAATAATACTTTGTACACTGCTGACCATACAGTATAAATCCAGCTGGGCTTACCTGCTGT
Organism: Oplegnathus fasciatus; assembly: GCA_003416845.1. Classification (NCBI taxonomy): domain Eukaryota; kingdom Metazoa; phylum Chordata; class Actinopteri; order Centrarchiformes; family Oplegnathidae; genus Oplegnathus; species Oplegnathus fasciatus. The sequence continues at coordinate 773,299 of NTHP01000052.1, forward strand.
AGGCCAATGTTAGCAATGTCAATCTCAGAGTTTTTTGTTGTCAGGCAGGAACACGGTCGTGAGACACTGTAATGATCAAGGGAGGGTGGATTCTCCTCTAAAATAATGAAAGTAGACAGGTCTTGTAATTAACACACAGTCATTGAAGGTAATCTGACACTACAATAAATCCACTATTAATTTTAAACTAGCCTGACCGAAAAGCTACAGAAAAGGCACAAAAATCTGATTGAAGAGTAACAAACAAAGGACAGGGGTAAAAGGGAGTATTATAGCATAAACACCAAGGCCAGTCCAGCAGAGAGAATGAAACAGTTCCAAGGTCAAACAAAGACATCATGGGAACTGAATCTGAGTTTAGAAAATGTATAAACATGGCTGAAGAATGTTGAGTATTAAATACAGAACAACACTATCTTTTTACCTTTTTAAGGGCAACAATTATACAACCTGTCTGACCTGAATCAAATTCTAAACCATTGAAAGCAATAACTCAGGAGCTGTAACTTTAACTCCATCTCCCCATGATGAGCAGTAATGTGTTATCAAAATCTGAGGGATCAAGACAATAAACTCCTCGTGTGTGTGCTTAGTCATCACCTGCCGTCAAGTTAACTCACTGTAAAGGCATTTGATTTATTCTAGTTTAACTCCCACTTTCTGCTACCGTATCCAGTAAGGCAAATCAACACATTATTGGCAATAACAATAAAATGATTTCCCTTATGTCATATCATTGGTGACTGTGACAAGAACAGGTGTTGACACATATTGCTACGATAATGCATACTGCAATCAGGACAGTCATATTCAATTTACTTCTCAATATTGTCCACTAAAGCATGTAAAAAAAAAATTAAATTAAACTCACATTCTAGTGAAAATAACTTCTATCTTGATGCTGTTGTTGAAAACAAAAAAGGAACTTACTTTTCTCTTTAAAAAGTCTTCTCTGTTTGACAGCAAAGATCACGAAGCACAGGACTAGCAAAGTTCCTATCAGAATTATTACAGTAGTTTTCACTATTTCATCTAAAAAGGAAACAAAAAGTGTACGTAAGTGTTCTGTGAATGATTTTTGAGTCAATCAAGTGCATTTAATACTTTAAATGTTTCATTAAGTGAATATAGCAAGTTAAAAAAAAGAGCAAACATATGATATTAGCTGAGAAATGGGATCTTGCCAATCACTATAATCTTCAAAGGGTCAAATTTCACATTAAAGGGGAGTGGAAGGTGGCTCATCTGGAGGAGACGTGGGTGGAGGTGCAGGGGTGTAAAAAGTAGATGTCTTTTGAAACAATGACAACATTTTCTGTGATGACAAGAAAATACCTCACTCTGGTATAATGTCAGAATATTATTTCATCACTATGTGGGATTCAGTGATTAGTTAGCAATCTTATTATCATCTTACCTACAGAATACGAGTGGGAGGGTCGAGGCTCTTTCGACTCTAAGGTCCAAGTGATGTTGCTATTGCAGAGGTCTGTGTGGCACACACACTTAATGAGCTGACCGTTGAAGCGTGTTTGTGCCTTGCAGGTTGCATCTGGGCAAGACTTTTCAGCCATATCACAAGCTGCAGCAGAAAAATCAGTAACACAATAGACAATCAAAAAAACATGAGAACCACATTAAACCTGCAGACTCGCCTATATCTATTACATATTGCATAATATACATTACAGCAATTAACCAGTTTCAGCCAGCATCAGTCAGATGTTGGTTAGGTAAGTTTGATTAGATTTTAAATCATTCACAACAAGAAGGCTAGTCCAGAGGTACTGGTCTGGATGTTTATGGTTTCTTACCAAGAAGGTCAATCTCGGGCTGGCCATCGGTGATCAGAAAATAGCCCACACAGCATTGGGTGTTCTCACAGAGCTGCACCGACCCACTCACATTGCCAGCAGTTGTGTATTTGTTGTTCTGGGGAGTCGCTTGGAATGCACACCGTCTCTTCTGAGGAAAAGACTGGCTGGAGATGCATAGAAAGATGCATTCTGGGAGGAGGAAGAAAGACTGCTGCTGAAGATGTGGTTTAATTGGGCAAAAATTACAGTGATTTGTGATCTGGGCTTTATGGGGACTAAGCTAACAAGCCTTCAGCTAATTGTCCACTGTTGCATTCACAGTTTGTCTTTCTGGCCAACACTATTGTCTAAATGCCAGTTTAAAGTAAGTACTTAACTACAAGCTACAGTTTTATCATTAAGTCTTAAAGTATCTAAGACTAACCTTTGGTGATGGTTCTATTGTGACAAGATGATTTATAACACTTATAATCTCATTATATTTATCATATTCATTTACACAGACAATCGACTTCAGTTGCACTAAACTGAAACAATTAGACTTGCTGAATACCCAAAGTGAAGGTATGTTCCAAACTGTGAAAAACTCTAAGGTTTGCCTGTAGATACAGTATTATGACTTGGTCCTGTATGATTTGTATGTTGGTCAGTCAAGTAGAAGCCCAAATGTGAATCTAGACAATAGTTTACTGTTACACTGTCCCTGACTTTGGAATTTCTTCTCAAACAATTTCAGTGAATTACTGTTCAAATCATCTGTTTTACTCAAGTGTTTCCCTGATGCTTGTTGATGCAGGTGATATGATCCACTACAGAGAAAAACATTTTATCTGCACTAGAGCTACAGGGCATATGCTGGCAGCATACCCATCTGTCTACTTAAGCATTTAGAGTCATGCATTTATTGATCTTTGCAGCTTTAATTCTTGGCAAAGGAGGTATTAATAACTACAATTTCCCTTCATGATTCAAATCTGGTTTGTACACTGGGGTGGCACTGTATTGAATGGAGGGAGTTAGTAGCTAATTACTATCAGCTATCAAACTGCACATTAGAGGTCATTAATCAATCTAAAGTTCACATGGAAAACAAACCAAAAGACAGACAGAAACACACACACATGCAGCTTAAGGGCTTCAAAGGAGGGAGAGGTGTTTTTAATAGCGAATGCACTCACCCACAGCCAACATCAGCCGCCACTGTTGCAGGATCATGGTCGCTCTGAGTCCAGACCGGCCAGGCAGGCAGGGGGTGAGCATTTATCAGTCTTCGGAATGTGAGAGGAGTTTCCCACGTTTCCCAGCACCACTCCCACTGCCACACACCTGCACGTATGACATACACCGTCTGCCATCTGTGGGAATACGTAACATTTATCAGAATATCATCTGCATTCAAGTGGGGCGTTGCCTGCAGCTGACTCAGTTCTTCAGGGCTGCAGGTAAACGCAAAGAAGCAAAGAGGTCTCAGACAAATTCACCGGGGTCACAGAAGGAGACACTTTAACTCAGTCACAACATCCAGTGATTGTTTTTTTGTCTTTTGCCTCATTTTATTATACTCTCAAAAATACACAGAAGCCCAGTTATGCCTGGAAAAGAAGAGAATAGCTGAAATATTAGAAAGACAATAATAAAAGTCCTCATATTAAGTCAAAATTAGATTCTACACCATAATCAGGACTTACAGAATCAAAATTATGAGGTACAAAATCAGAGTTATGACTTTTTAAATCACAATTACAACATATTAAGTCAAGATTATGACTTTTTAAGTCAAAATGATGAAAGTCACAATTATGAGATAGTTTTAGATACTTTTCTCAACAACTATTGGTATGAAATTTGGAACATGTGTTCATGTTCCCCAGAGGATAAATCCTACCGACCTTGGAGATCCCCTGATGTTTCTTCTAGCACCATCATCAGGTCAAAATTTTAATACTTTGGTTTATGATCAAATACCTGCAAAACTGTGTGAATGTGCATCAACCTCAGCAGAACTTTGTGTTTTGTCGGCATGCTAACACGCCAAACTAAGATGTTTGACAGGGTAAACATTAGACCTGCTACACATCAGCATTTGAGCATTGTCAGTGAGCATGTTAGCATGTTGACGTTAGCATTTAACTCAGCCTCAAGGACCTGCTAGCATGACTCCAGAATTTTACAATTTCATATTTTTGTCTTAAAAAGTCAGAATTTTGACTTTCTCCGTTTTAACTTACAGTCAAGATTCGTTTCAGATTCTACATTTTGATTTAGAATCGTATCGTAGTATTTTTCTGTATCTGGGCCTCCATAAACACCGCTTTGCTTCTAGAGATTAAAACACATGTTTACATGCTATTTTTTTTATTTCTACTGTTTTATATACTGTCTTTCATTTCGAAGACCACCCAAGTATACCAACAACTACAGATTACCCTTACTCTGGCACTACTTCTGTGTTTTGAAAGGCTGCATGTTTAGTTGTTCCGTTCACCCGCTGAGGGCGGGGTTTTAAAAGCGGAATTGTCCGAAGCTCATTCTGTGCATCTGTGCTGCCCTGAACTACCAAACAGGCACATCTAATGTTCAATCAGATTAATTGGACAGGTACTTGCGCGTGGGCGGACCTAGCTAAACTTCAGAAGCTAGCAGGTCCTTGCAGTCCGCGGTCATCAATAATAAAATGGTCAGGTAACTTAATATTAGTTATTTATCTGGCTAAATACGTACTACACGTGAATTTAATGTTTTTAAGCTAACTGTAAGTTTGTTGTCTTTCTTCAGGCAGGGGTTTTAGGAAAGCACTCCGTCACAAAAGGGCTAGCATTAGCTGATGTTTTTGCAGAGGACTCTGAAAATGAGCAAACATTTTATGGCTTTTCTGACAAAGAAATCAGCGACCACTTCGATAAGGTGAGTAATTTGGCTTAAATTAAGCTTCATAAATTAACCTTCATATTGCCAGATCCAGCATCAGATTGGAAAAGTAAAGATTAACCCAAGTTTTTAACTGTATGGGGCCCTTAGTTTGGTTGTTTATGACATACTGCTGTCAAATCAGGAACTATCTAAGCTTATTGTTTTTTTCAGGAAAGGTTAAGTATAAATTTAGTAAAAAAAATTCAACCTGCAAGTTGCTGTTTAAACGCAGCTGACAGAATATGTTTTTTATCTTCTGCTATAACAAGGAGTTTTGACAAAAACAAATCAATTGCACTGTGAAACTATGGTGTAAGAGCCTGTGAATATTCTCATTCATCCAGGTCATAGTTATCTCTAGGAAATTGAATCAAACGCATCAGTTCGTGCTAGTTGGACCAGTCTAGCCTGGTCAAACAAGCACGAACTGATGAAGCCTCTTGGATGAGAGGTGAAACGTCTTCACAGACAAAACCAAAAATCCAGTTGCGTTCGATTCAATTTCCTATGGTGTAAGAGATGTATCAACAGCCAAATGAGGAAGCATCTCTGTTTATGTCCATCAGAACTCAAAGTTGGAAGATGAAGATGAAGCCCAGCCTGACCTTTCCCCCAAGAAGCAGAAAGCCACCTCCAAA
>NTHP01000052.1:778754-789544 GCA_003416845.1 Oplegnathus fasciatus
GAGGAGGATGCAGATGAGGGAGAAAAGGCGACAAGGAAGAGAGGGGTGAGGCAGGCAGGAAATGCCAGTCGTGCGAAGAAGATGAGACATGTTAAATTTGAAGATGAAGAGACAGCAGTGGCCCGGCCGTCTCCTTCTGAGGAGCGTGGATCAGATTCAGCAGAAGATGGAGCGGATACTTTCCTGGCCAAGAGACAACAGAACATCAAGGCCAACAAAGCNNNATGGTAAACCTGAAACACAGAACCACATGCAGTATAGCACTGGTGTTACTTGTATCAAACAGTGTGTATGTAAAGCTGTGGTTCCCAAACTAGTGCCTGAGTATACTCAGGGTTCCCAACAAAATTTAGTTTTGTACTCACTGTACATTCTTTGCATGTTAACCCACAGAGAGATCTATTATTATTATTATTATTATTATTATTATTATTATTATTATTATTATCTACAAGCAGACAGACAACAGATGATACCTCACATTAAGATGTAAAGACTGCTGTGGACGCCAACATGCAAAACATTCGGCTCAGAAATGACAAATTATTGTGTCACGAGGATAACATACCAAGGGATACCTGATTATTTTCTTTCAAATGTTATAAAGTTTATTTGATGTTGCGTACACATTGCCACCAGCCTGAACTGTGCAGATTCAGGGCTGTTGATATTGAAAAGTTCAGGAAATTGTGATATTGGTGTAATGCAAAAATACTTTCAGTTTGCTGGCAGATTCGCCCTACTAGAAAGGCTCAAGATCTCTAATCCTTTTTATCCCCCCTGTTTTCTAACAGTTGGCTCAGCTGATGGCAGACCTGCAGAAGATGCCAGGAGGTGCAGGGATTCTGAAAAAACAAGCAGGCAAACAGAAAACAAAAGAGAGAAGTTCTGTGAGTAGAAGACGATGAGAAATCTCTTGCACACCAGTGAGTTTTGTCCCAAGAGCGACTGTGTATTTAATCATTTAGATCATCCACATTTTGCTAAAAGTCTAGAGTAAGAAAAAGGTGAAACAACATAGCAGTCAGCTAATAAGGTGGCCACCATCATCTTCTTCCTCTTCAGAATTCGATAGAGCTCTGAATAATAGTATTTCTAAATAGATCTATGTACTGAGGTGATTTTATCCAACACCGCCTGCAGCGTCCACCACGCTCTGGTGCAGCCGGAGGAGAGTCCCGGAAGAACCCAGAGCGGGCGTCTCGCAGACAGACCCGCTCTATGGGGGGAGGTGAGGATCCTTCAGCCCCTCAGGAGGAAGAACTGGAGCTCAGCTTGGAGGAGGAGCTGCTGGAGGTCTGCTCTCTCATTTATCAAGGACTAGTAAAAAATGTTTAGAAAAGGATTGGGAACCAGTACGACACTTTTTTTGTCTTTGTGTTCCAGGTACGCCGAGCGCCACAGCGTCGTGGCGCCCCGCGGCCTAATCAGAGCAAACCTCATGTTATCCGTCCAGTGGAGGACATCACAGAGGATGAGATTCAGCTGGTCGCAGACAACATGACTGATAAAGTCTACAACAGAGTCACAGTGAGTCCCCAGCCGGACTCTACTTGCTGTTCTTTTTCAGTGAAATATGTGGGAATGATATAATATATTGAAATATTTGTGCCAATAACTTGTTAGTTTGTAGCCGAATCAGTTAGCCCAGGAACGAGAGTTGTGGACTCGAGTCACATGACTTGGACTCGAATCATACTGGAGTCACAAATTTGATGACTTGCAACTCGACTTGGACTTTAACACCACTGACTCGTGACTTCACTTGGACTTGAGTCTTTTGACTTGAAAAGACTTGATACCTTCCCCCGAGCCCAAAGATTAAAAAGTACGTTATTTAAAAAGTGTGCCACGAATCAATTATTTCCCTTCATCAATCAACTAACGTTAACGCCATTGGTTCGTATTTAACACACGCCAAGCGCCAAATTCGGGTAGGTTATCCATTTTGCAAGTAAATCTTGGAGGGTGAATGTATGTACCAAAATAATCCTGTAATAAACTATGCTGAGAGTCTCTAGCGCGTTTTAGTGTTATTTACAGGTGTGCTGCTTCTGTCCTCTGCTGTCTGTCTGTGTCAGAGTTTGACACAGACACAGCGACTTCATGGTACATTCAGGTACACCTCGTAAACTCTGAAATCTACATCGCTTTGTACAGCAAAGCGTGTGGACGCTGACAGGGACTGCATGGTGCATTGAAGTGCACCTCGTAAACTCTGTAATCTATACTCGAATGGCCACGAAGGTTAAAACGTGAAAGTTTCTATTTTTTTCTTTTTCTTCCTTTGTTGAAATACATAGGCCTACATCTGTCATTACTTTCTTGTTCTTTAACAGCATTTCTAATAATTAGAAGCTAAAATCATAACAATATCCCATTCATTTCTACATTGGCAGATTTTAAAAATTCTATAAAAAACTTACTAAATTGTTATCAGCAAACTTAACCATCTTCTTGTACAACAGGTACAACAAGTACCTCTGTGATAATTTTTCAAGTTGCTTTACTGCAGTATTGTTTAATAATTGAATACTTAATTCAGACCCAATATGCATACATTTTGGCCGGTAAAAACATGCTTGGCCAGTGGATTTTTTTCATCTAGGCTACCAGTCCCCTTCGCCAGTGAGTCAAAAAAGTAAATGTCTGACACTAACGATATTCATTCCCAGCAAGTCGACGCTTAATTCCCCAGATCCACTTTGAGCTAACATTACACAAGTTGTTGCACAAGCTGCAGAAAGAACGATAAGTCGAGGCTTTGTTGTTAAAATGGCATTACATTTGGTGAAGAGCGCATTATGACTTGTTAGGACTCGAAACTCAAAGTTTAGTACTTGGGACTTGACTCGGGACTTGAGTGCAAAGACTTGAGACTTACTTGTGACTTGCAAAACAATGACTTGGTCCCACCTCTGCCAGGAACCACTAATGAAATCACTGTGGCAGCTTTGGCTCAGAGTGCTGATATTTGAGGAAAAACTGATGGAGTCATTAGGTCACTACCAGGTGGCAACCTCCATTACTGAAGTCTAAAAATAATGCTCACCCTCTGAATAACAGAATATTTGGATGGTGTCATTTGGAATGAAATGTTCTAAAATGCAATAAAAACGTCAGTGTACCTGTCCACCATCTCTGTTGAGGTTTCTTTTGTGTGTTTTCAGGGCTCCACATGTCATCAGTGCCGTCAGAAAACTGTTGACACTAAGACGTGCTGCCGCAGTGAGGACTGTCGGGGGATTCAGGGTCAGTTCTGTGGGCCGTGCCTGAGGAACAGATACGGAGAGGATGTCAAGAAGGCTCTGCTTGATCCGGTCAGACACACCAGCACACACTCCACACCGCTGCTGATGCACAAAAGATTAATTTTGCACACGTTGTTTCAGTATTTACTGTCTGTAAGCGTTCAGGCCTGCAAGGAGGGCAGACTTTACATAGGTACATAGGTATATAGAGATGGAGAGAAGGACAGGATTTAATACAGATGCAGTTTAAAAATGGCTATTATCAGTCCCTTTTACCCAGATTTGAAAGCCGGATGTGAGAAGTATTGATCTGTTAAATCAAGTCCAAGACTACAGTACACTTTCTGTTTTCATGCACATTGAGATTTGGTTGTAAAGGTTGGATCTTATGGGTCACAATTCTATATATTCACATTCAGGGCTAAAAACGCATTTCCTGTGACTGAATATATTTACATCAGTAAAAAACGTTTTCATGCTTTCATCTAAATCTTCACCTTTCATTGGTTGCTGAACTGAGCTCACACTTTGATCACTGGGGCACAGTGTGAGTCTTTTTTTGGCTTTATCGGATAGTCATAACTCTAAACGTAGTAGCACTTGTACTGTAAAGTTAAATACTGTTTGTATTGTTTTTTTTGTACTTTTACTTTCTCTTTCTTTATCTGATACCAGTCAGTTTAGTGTTTAACCATTCTGTTATCTCCTCAGGAGTGGAAGTGCCCTCCCTGTCGTGGCATTTGCAACTGCAGCTTCTGTCGCCAGCGTGAGGGCCGCTGCCCGACTGGTATCCTGTTCCCCCTGGCTCAGTACCACGGCTTCTCTGACGTCCACTCCTACCTCAGCAGGTGGGGAACTACACCATAAGATTTTATTTGATAAATAATTCAGGTGTTCTCAAGTTGCTGACTACTGTAATAGCAACATATAAATTCTTTTTTACAATGGGGAAATACCCATGTATATTTGCCTGGAGCCCCTCCAGGTCAAACAAAGTGGCTCAGGGTGAGGTCCTTGCAGAAACACAAGCAACACATCAGTCAGTCCAGGGGTTGGACCTAATAAGCTGTAGAAAAAAACGGGTTATTATGCTGCTAATCCACTGTAATGAGTGACAGTATGTGTTGGAACTGACAAACATCTATAATGTATTATTTGTCTCCTTACAGCCTCCGCAACAAACTGAAGAGTGAGGACAACGATGTAGAGATGTGATATCAACTCTAGGGGGCGCAATTGTTCAAACTGTTCTATTTTCTGTGTTTTAAAGTTTGAGTTTTTGTTTTAGTGCTGGTAAAGCATACACAACCTGTGGTTTTAAATGAATAAAATATTTTTTGATCAGCTGATTGTTTGTCTGATTGAGACACGTTTACAAAGAAATGAGACAACATATGTTCATAATTTTAATCCAGCTGTTGGCATTTGCAGTAGTTGTATACACACAATATAAAATCCCTTATTTAAAATGGGGCAAAAAAAATAAGAGCACTTGTTGTCCGATGAACTTAGTCTACCGAGTTACAAAGGAGAGCTTTTAAACATACATTTTCTGACATAATACAAGTTACAATTATCTTTCTCAAATAAAGCAGATTTCTGAAGCAAAGTAATTTTCAACAGAGGTGAGAAGCATCTTTTCAGAAAAACTTTGACCCTTTATACATTTTGCAACTTATTTATTTGGACAACAAAGGGATGTGTGTCCGAGGTTTGCCTCAAGCTGGATCTTTTCCAGTTAGATCTTTAACATATGCGTCACAAGAGTAAAAATTATTAGGAAGTTCATGGACCAAAGAAAGATTTCCTAGTTTTGCTTATACAATGAGTATGAACCTTTGGTTTTGAGCTTACATATTTATGCTGTCTGGACATTATTGCAAAATAATTCACTCTGACCAGATATGACTAAACAAGAAACACTCTTCCACAGAAAGCCAAGAGAAACTAAAGGGACTGGAAGGCGAAGTCTTTAAGGATAAGTATACCACAGGAAAAAAATGTACTGGGAAGATCTGGACTGTATAGAATACATTATTCTATGACAGAAAGGCTCTTTTAAGTTTACACATTTATTCTACATATATATATATATATAAAGGAAATAACATAAGATTAAGATTGATTGTGCATGAGAGGTTCATACAACTGAAAGGCAATCTCTTGCAATTGTGTAAGATGATCCTGCCTAAGCTAAGAAATTCTGTAGCCTTTACATTACCAAAAATATATATATATACATAAAAAAATCAAAATGTTTTTGCTATGATAAACATATCAAAGCATGATGGCTTCAATGTGTGTACCTACATAAGAGGTTAAAGAGTTATTCTCAGGATTTCAGTGCCCTGACACACTTACATCCTCACACTGATTAGTGCTTCTGGCTCTGACCTGGTTGTGACCTCATGTATTCCAGCCCTCCTTTATACGGTCCACCTTAAAACGCTTTACATATTATTCCTACCATACTTGGGATTGTTAGTTTGTGAACACGTCTCATTATCCCAAAACTGCAACCACAGAAATGTGAGAACCAAATATTTGCTCCTCAAGGTCGTAATAATTTTAGTTTTGGGGGTGAATTTAGCATTATAAGCCAATGTGGGCCACTTAGCCTGAGGGGCATGCATGACACAGCAGCCTAGTTTGAGAGGGCAGGAGACACCTGAGGTGAAGGGGGAAGCTCACAGCTTTGGAAATGGGTTAGACTCTGACTTAGTAGTGTCATCTCTTTACTAAAGAAGCTTGTAGAGAGAATATTACTAATCACCAATCCAACATCGCGTGTGCCGGTCTGTGTGTTTTATTGCAATCCCACTAGCAAATAAGATTGAGGTCTTTGTCTGGATGTTAGTGTAGTGCCATTTCCATTCAGGGGAAATAAAGATTTCATGATGATTTCTCTAGTCTAACATTTTAATCCAACTCTGACCCTTAAATGCCACAGGTATCTAAATACAAGATGTAAATCCATATTACTGCCTCAGCTCTCAAATTTAATAGTGTCTTTTGTGTTGCATCTGCGACCATCTCTCCTCTCTGAAGCTTTTGAGAGGTTCTGCGTCTGCAGTCAGACGTGCCCTTTTTAACCCAAAATGTCCGAATGCTACATCCACCAAGGCCGCCTTCCTGCTCCTCCACTGTCCTTAGTAGCTGTTGCCGTTAATTTGGTGAAGGTCCACCTGCATCATGTTGATCCCGCTGCTGGCTAATCGAGCTATGCTCTCTGCAGATAAGGTTTCCATGGTGACGATGGTGTGCTGGTCATTGGTCGACACTGCTCCTGGTTCGACTTTTGTTCCTGCTGCAGGGGAGGCAGCGTCAGTGGAGCCTGTGGTGTTGCCGGTGGCAGCGGCCACTACTTTCTTGTTCAAGTGGGTTTTGATGTGCTTGGAGAGGTGATCGCTGCGCATGAAGCGTTTGGGACACTCTGGGCAAACAAACCTTTTCTCACCTGAAAAGGAGGGAGAAATAAAAAATCAGTATAAAAATATCTGTAGCTAGTATTACCAGACTGTTGGCTACGCAGTTGAAAATGTCCATTTATGAAGGATTAATTAAAAATTAATTTTAAAAAATGGATTCCCCAGAAAGCTAAGAAAAACAGACGTTTCTTTGTGGTCCTTGATGTAAGAATAGTAAAGGATAAGTCAATGTGCATACGTGAAGAACTCTTTGGACTTCATTGTCATCTTTAGCATTTTGTAGTTTTTGTAGTGTGAGATTTACTGTCCTTCTCATAATGTCAAATAAACTAAAATAAATCCTCATTGTCACCTGTGTGCGTCCTCTTGTGGCGCTGAAGCTCGTCTGAACGGGTGAATCGTTTGCCACAGAAAGACCAGCTGCAGACGAAGGGCCGCTCTCCTGTGTGCCAGCGGAGGTGGGCCCTCAGGTGGGATGTCTTGCCGTAGATCTTCCCACAGCCAGAGATGTGACAAATGTGCTGCTTCTTTTTAGTTGGGTCCCTGCTTGATGGAAAAAACATGAATCAGAATTAGACAGTTACTGGCTTCTCTGTGAGGAGACTAATGTACAATCAGCTGTAGCTCTGGACATTTCCGATAAACTAGTTTTCCTTTAAGTATTAACATTAATCACAAAGCTTGTGCTTTATTTTACACGCTGACAACAACAACTAACAACATTATAGGCTTCATAAAAGTGGAATTTCTGGGAGAACAGTTGTATTGGATTGCATTAAACTGTACAGGTGTGCCCAATTAAGTGGTTTGTTGATGTACCGTCCTTCTCCATCTTTGCAGAAGGGGCAGGTACAGGCTTCCCTGCGGTTACGTCGCCCTTGTGGTGGTGGGCTTATATCCTCATCATCCATAGCTGTGCTATCATCCAAGCTTTCTCCGCCTGTCTGTAAGGCCTGCTCTCCTGTAGTCATGGAATAGAAAATACTCAAGTGTGAGATCATTTATGCAATGGTTTGAGATCTTTTTGGTTTATACACATTTCATTAACACGCTCCAACTATTTCATTCATAAATCAAGTTTTTCTGCAATCCTTCCTGTAAGTAAATACATTCCTAAAAGAGATTAGAGCTTGCTTGTATTTAAAAACCTATTAAAATGTCAAGATTCAGATGCTACAGGGACTCTCAATTACTGCATAAAAAAAACCAACCAGCAGGTGCACCAAAAGAGTAAACCAGTTACATGTATGCATGTTAAAATGTGTGCTAGCCTAAACTGTATGTTGCCTGCAGCTAAAAGATCTGATAAGATCTATTGCAAGTAATTTCCAACACACTTAAGAGTCAAGAATTTCAACTGTTACTTTCTGATATTTCCTCATTTAAGGGCATTTACAATAGTTTTATTCAACATTGCTTACAAATCAAATAATTATACTAAACTCAGGGTGTTCAGAAAAGTTTGACTAGCAGTGACACGTGCTATCTGAATATGAGTAATATAAGAAATCCAAGAATATACAGTCAAATGGAAGATAGCCTGAGCCCTCCAGGCTTTAACTACTATACTAATGTAAATGTTAGTTTAATGCCAGCACTGACACTGATGCGTAGAAAAATTGGCCATTCACTACTGCTGGAGTCCAAACAAAGCCTGCTACATACGTGCCTGATGGGATGCACATGATTTCATAATAAGGATCATTACATGCACTAAAAACAGACCCAATGATTCCTCACAAATGTTAGTATTTGATCAAATGTAGACCAGTAAGCATATAAACATAATGGGAGGAACTGCCAGTAACAGAAGTGAAGAGGGTTTTAGACATGATAAAGGGAGGGGTCAAGTTACACCCCTACTATGACACAGACGTTGTGGCCAACCCACAACTACAGAACTGTAATGAGACAATCATCTGAAGAGATGCAGTGTCACCAAAAAAGAAAAACACATTTCAACACAAACACATGCAGTGCAGTAAAGAGCTCGGTGAAACACTGGGCCAGCTGAACTGGTTAAACCAGTATAGTGCACAAAGAGCAAAAGAGATTAAATCCAGAGATACAGGATACTTTGCATTTCCGAGCAAACATCTGGGAAAAAAAACCTTCAATAAAGCAAGTAAACCTAATTGTGTCTGGACTACTGAACATATTTACTCAGCCCAACTGCCAGTAAGTCTACTGCTGAACAATTATTGTGTACTATAAAAGCTGAACATTCAATTGTTGGTTATCTGTCTTACCTAAAATAACTAAAACTAAACTCAATCAAAAGATTAATTTCAGCGTCCGTCACATCTGAAAAGTAATGACTACAAATGGCAAAGTCAAATAACACATAAACCAATTCAATTTAGGAATATGGTCCTCAATAAGGATTGTACACATTTTTTACACTGAACATCAATTATTTCTGGAAAGCAGGCCACTGACTGACCTGCTGTGCTGGCGATGGTAATGGGAACAGTCTGCAGCTGGTGCATCTGCAGCCCGGAGCCTCCGAGTGTGTTGAGATTTATGGTCTGGATGCCGGGGATCTGCACTGTGTTCACAGCTGCAGCAGCTCCCTGAGCCTGGCCAAGTTGGGGTAGAGACTGCACTGGGGCCAGTGTGATCTGCGGTCCTGACGGACTCTGGATCTGAATGGTCTGCCAGCTGACCTGGCCGTTGGGGCCTACAGTGCGCAGAAGGATGGGGCCTGTGTTTGGCATAATTTGAAGATTTTGAAGCCCTTCCTGGCTGAGTGTTGGAGCTGCAAATACCTGACCCCCAGCGGTTGTGACAGTACCGGCCTGGATGGCCTGGAGGGGTGTTCCACCTTGGATAACCTGCTGAGGCTGGATAAGGATCTGCTGTGGCTGTTGCCCATCTCTGTTGTCTGGCTGTATTGGGACACCCAGAGAAGATGCTGCGTTATGCTGGAATGTCCCTGTCATCACTCCATTGCTGTTCTGCGTTTGGGTCATTCCATAAGAAGTGGAAGTCTGCGTGGTGACGGTGGGCGCACTTGTCATGTAACCTGCCCCACTGTTGGAAGACACTGGGTGTTGCTGTTGCTGTATAAGTTGGTTTCCCCCTGTATCCCCTCCACCATTTGCATCTCCCCCTGTACCGCTTGTTCCAGTGCTGACGGGCAACAAGGTGATGTTTCCATTTAGTGACACAGGCATATTCGCCAGGAACTGGGGCTGGTTTTGTAACACGCTATTGCCTAAGCTTATATTTTGAATGGGGATGGCTCCCTGAAGGAGACTGGGCATCGTTATAATGTTTCCTGCAGCACCAGCTCTGTTGGTTGTGGCTATGATCTGCTGGCCATTGGGAGAGGACACTATCTGAAACTGCTGCCCTGGTGCCGCAGCAGAATCCTGCTGAGCATGTGCCAACTGCAGTGGCTGGCCATCTACTGTCTGAAACTGGGGAATAACCTGGTACTGAATGTTGGGCATCATGCCTGATATGGTGGTAAGGACCTGCTGACCCTGCATCGATGGAGCCTGAGCTACTACGTATTGCTGTGGCTGCTGCTGCTGTCCCTGAGTGCTTGCAACAGCTGCTGATGGTGACAGCACCTGTCTGCTCTTGCCTGCGTCTCCTCCTGTCATCACCCCCGAGGAGTCAGTGGTGATGGTGTTAGTGCCTGAGGATGCTTGAACGCTGAGAGGGATAACCTGCCAGCCGTTGGCACTGGAGGTGAAAACGCCCTGGTTTAGGTCCAGCTGTTGCTGCTGGTTTTGTTGGTCGGCAGGTGAATCGTTCTCTCCTGGGGTGTCAATCCGACTGCATGTGGCTGCCAACAAGGCGAGAGGAGATGGCTGCTGTGAGTCCTGGAGAGAGAATACATGAAAAGGAAAAGAGAAGGAATTTATATAGTAAAAATATATATCTTACAATCGTTAATACTGTAGCAGTGACAAAAAATATGAATGGCTGTCAAAATGTCCACTCACATTTTGAGCCATATTACATTTACTGACTGACTGAGTTCAAAGGAAATAATAATACCAATATAGTGATGCTAACAATAATTTTTTAGAGTACTTTTACAAACTTAACAGCAGAGTAAAATATAATTAGAATAACGATAACTGCACAAGTGATTTAA
>NTHP01000052.1:789593-823807 GCA_003416845.1 Oplegnathus fasciatus
AAAAAAAAGGTAATATCCACAATTAAACGTGGACCTGATACAACTAGAAGATAAAAGAGGGTTAAAAGAAATGATTTAAAACATTAAGATCCGACGTTGAAGAGCCTGGACTGAAAAGGCCAAAGGACGTTTTAAAAATTCAAATTTATTTGAGTTTTAATTCAAATAAAAAATACAAAATAAAGTGTGTGACTAGCTTTGTAAATGCCAGTCTCACCATGCTGTATTGTCACACTTCCAAAACGCCATTCATAACATTAAACCTATTTCTTGTCTCTCTCTTTCCAGCACTCTACAGAGAGTGGGGCTGGAGTCCAGGGGGAAGCAGGGTGGGAGAGTATGGGAGGGACCACATTTTTTCCAGAGCAGCGGCGGGCTCGGCTTCCCCTCCCCCCAAACCCACCCATCTCCCTCCCACACTTTATTTTGCCCTATAAACTGACACACTCCTCTAGCCACCCCCTCCAAGGCCAGCCAAATGGGCCGAGCGACATGCACATGAAGTGCCGGGGTTTGACGGGAACACCCCGTGTGGGCGAAATTTACCTGCCCATTCCCCACCCCAGTGACATGTGCTCTGCAGAGAAAATCAACAACCCGTACAAGTCTCGACACAAATGAATTACAGAATCAAACAAACTAACAGGAAATCAATAACAGGTCCAGTGAGTATGAGTGGGGAGTATGGTTAATGTTTCTCGGCTGACAATCCTTTGATTTGTCAAACAGCATAAGTACGGTTAACCTACTTGTGAATTTGTGTTTCGCTTTTGACTGAAGCCTCCACCGCTCTCCACAGCGGCCATTTCACCCTGCTGCTGATCTGCGGAAGAAGAGTTTGTGAGATCACTTATCTTAAAGTAACTACATTGAAACAGCAGACCATCAAACTGAGTTAACGTTACTTTTAAACAACTGGAAGGGAAACACAGTACACACATGGTCGACCTCAGAAAAATAACTAACCTTTAGGATTTTTTTGTGTGAAGCAATTTAGGCAAGAAATGCAAGGAAATCCATGCCACAAGTGCTCGAAGGGCCAGCTAGCATATTGGCTAAGCTAACATGAACTCACCACAACAAGTAATGTTAAGAAAAAGTGCTAAGTATTAGCTGAAGAGACCGACATAGTTTCAACTGCACCACTAAATATAAGAAGTTAGCTAGCTCACGAGAAGTGGATAAAATTAAATTATCGCGTAAGTAGGTATTGTCAATTAAGAACAGAAGTTACTTTGAGGCAGTTAGCTAGCTTCACTTGGTTGGCTAGATGTTGTTAGCTAAGTACCGACAATTAGCAGTTAAGTAGTTTTTAAACTGCTTGAGACGCTAGCTAAACAATACGTTACCATACCTACAACAGTGAATACATTTAAAACCATGTACTTTGATTTGACTCCTAACTGTTATTTTAACGCTTCGTTCACGACACACCACTGAGTTAAAAAAGTTCACTTACTGCTCATAATTTGAAGACGGGAGGAGTTTCTCTGGTCTTTTTTCGAGTTGACAACTTTTCACAACTTCACACAAACTTGACGGGCTCCCCCTATGAAGGAGAAAGACGGGTGCGTTCGATTTGGGGACCTGTGTACCTGCGTCAACTTCGCGGAGCGCGAACATCGACCAGCGGATAGCTTTCACACGCTTTCATTTCAGACGTTTGCATTAGTTTAATAAAATAATATTGACTCAATGCCCACTTACTACTTTTACCTAGCTTTCAACACATCTCACAGTCATCATCAGCGGGTGGAGTTCACAATTATAACTACGCTCTTTAAGCCGTTAAGATGGCAGTTATTTCACCATGGTTTTAAGCAAAAACATTTTACAACGTCCTTATCTTTCAATTTTATTAGTTGTACTACGTTTAGACTTTAACACTGTCCCAAAATGCGCCAGTCAGAACAGCAAACCACCTGCCCAAACCGTATTACATTCAGTATGAAACGATGGACGTTGTGTTTGAAAGTCAACGTTTTAACTGTACTATCGCACTATCCCAGTAGATAAAAGAAGCGCACCCCTTTGGGAGCTACTTGTGAAGGATTGCTGCTTTCCTCCAATGGAAAAGGTCGTTTCTGCCAACGACAATAAACTAGCCAATGTAATTGGACCAAAGGCGAAGAACTGGGCGGGATCAAGCAGTTAGGTTGTACCGCTGAGTATGATTGACGTTGGGTTATCTGTTTTCCGCTGAAAAGGCGCCATGAGTAAATATGTTGACATAAATATCGATATTTCTCTTTACTCCATCTGTGATGTTGTCTTATATGTCAACAGTGCGACGGTGCCACGGCTCATCTCTTGCTTTGGCCGCTTTGAACACGGAGGTGGGGAAGTAGGAAGGCGCACTGGGTATTTAAGTCTTGCCTCCGTGGCCGCTGGCCACTCCCTGGTGGCGCCCTGTGGGCTGGGAAACAGCAAGGAGGCGGGAGGAGTCAGTCAGGGTGGAGGAGAAGAGACCCCATCACACTCAAACACTGGCTGTAACCGCGCTGGGAGGAGAAAATGGCTCGCTTGTGGGAGGGTTTTTATAATTGGGATGTGCGAGGGGGCTGTCAGTGAAGCAGCACATGTGCCCATGTAAACAGGGCAGAGGAGGGTGGAGTCCATCCTCACACCAAGCCTGCATCCACCCAACTGTCTGAAGTCAAACACTTTGATGTTACTTCAGTCAGTCACAGATATTTCTCTATTGTTTATTTACAACCTCGCCTCCACACAAACGCACACCCAATCAGGTCTAACAATGTTATTGTTTCAGTATACAGCAGGTGCACCAAGCACTGACTCCACTCAGCTGTGGAAGAAGTATTTAGATCCTTTACTTCTAGTAGAAGAAGAAATATCACAATTTAGATACCTCATTATAAGTTAAAGTCCTACATCTCAAACTTTACTTGAGTAAATGTATGGTATTATCGGCATAATGCACTGAAAATATCAAAAGTAGCCTGCTCATCATGCAGCAGAATGCCCACTATGTTATATTATTGCATTAATTATTACTGATGCATTTATATACAGTATATCCAGCATTTAATCTCTAACAAACATCATATCTTGTAAGTATATCACAGTTTTGTATGTACTTTTGGTCTTTTCCAGATATATAAACACAGGTGTTACTAATAACATTAACGATGGCTCCGTTCTATTCAAGTGTCCCAGTAAGCCATGACAGTGAGGCAGCATGCACAACACCAGGACCCTGAAACTGAAGCAGCTAAATGGAATTCAGCCATCATTCATTTTATTGTTATCACCTGTGTTTTCTTCTGCTGTGACATGTCCAAGTGTCTAAAGCACTGTCTTCTTCAAAGGAAGGAGTAACCTTAACTGTCAAATAAATTTAGTGGAGTACCTCTTTCTAGTAAGTCACCGTTTCTAAAGGCTTTATAAGCTGTAACTAACAGCTTTGTTAACATGAACAAATGCTTCATAGATCAGTTATGAGCACTAATATGAATCAATGAATATTTATTTATTTAAGTGTCATACATCTAAAGGTGCCCAGCCCACATGAGAGAAAACAAAAAGAAAGCAAACCAATACATGGGACTGTATACATGTGTCAAACACATTATATCAGAATCAGCTTTATTGGCCAAGTATGTGAACACATACGAGGACACTGACTCCGGTTTTAAGTTGCTCTCAACACACAGAACAATTTACCTGAAGATAGAAGGAGACATGCAGCTAAAAACAAGGACAACGAAGCTGAACAAAAAAAAATAAACGTAACAAATTAAACATGCGACACTCTCATATGTTGATGGTAGGCATGCATTAATAAAAACAGTTTGGTTTACCAGGTTGTGGAAAATGTCTGCCTTTTGATTCATTAATAAAGTCAAGTCATTAATAGTGATAGGGTGTCAAAAGTTTCTGACTTTCTAACAAGCCATCAGGTCAGCAGTTATTTAGTAAGTCATTAAAAAAAGGTTAAAAAAAGGTTACTTAAAAAAGTAGGCAGTTATAAATGTTAATAAATCATTAATTTAATGGAGGTTTGAGGAGTTTTTCATTTTCTAATAAGCCTTCAGTAACATTTAGAAAATCATCTGTAATTATAATTGTTAATAAGTCATTGATAAAGAGATCTAAAGTGCAGTTGTAAATGTTGTTAATGAACGGATTGTGATCCAGATGTGGTTCTGAGGAGGTCAAACAGTCTTCAAGCTGAAGTAAAGTAGTGATGGAATTAAGTATCAATAGCAATAGTATAAATATAGTATAAATAGCAATACCATGGTGTGAAAATACTCAACTACAAGTGCTACAAAGTCCTGCAGTACTTAAGTAAAAGTAAGTTTTATCAGTAAAATGTACTTAAAGTATCAAAAGTAAAAGTACTCATTGTGCAGTAAAATGGTCCCTGTCAGTGTTTTACTTTATATGTTATATATTTATAAGCTGTGTTTCTGGATTAATATAACTGCTGAATTAATGTGTATGTTGCTTTTCACTGCTGAAGATGTTTAAGGTTGAGCTCATTTTAACCACTTAGTAGTTTAATCTACAGCAATGCATCATGGTCTATAAGATCATCATATGTTTGTAGCATCTCTGTCCTGTGAGAACCACCTATCTCTAAAAAGTCAACTTTTCCTAAGAAAAAAGCAGCCTGTTTTCAGCTTTGTGACGATGCATTTTCCAGCTAATCCAAGGAGGGTTGTTAAAGTAGTTTATTTAGTTTAAGAAGTAGGAGAATTTTCTCAACCCATAAAGGAACACTTAATCCTTAAGTTTATCAGAAAAATTCAAAATCACCAAATTTGGAGATACACTGGACAGGAAGTGTATGAAAGCTCACATAAGCACAAGTACATCAAATTTGTACTTAAATATAGTGGGCTACTTGAGTAAATGTACTTAGTTACATTCCACCACTGAAGTAAAGAGACAGTGGAAGTGTGATGGTGAAAGAGGACTAACGACTGCAACCTGGCAACTTAAAAGCTGTCTGTAGTCATAGTTTATAACTGCTTTATAAAACATTAGTAAATTATTAATTACAGTTTAAATTCCCTTTATAACGTGTGTTAGAAAATGGTTCCTGTGAAAGTTAATCAGTTAATTAGTGTTATGATATGATTATAGTCTTACATGTCCACCCCAAATTAAAAACCTGTACAGGCCTTTGAGAAGATGTTCTTGAATGGATAATAAATTCATAATTTCACGGAAATAAACTAATTTGTGTCATTTGGGAGTTGCTGTGCAGGCTATTGGTCACACTTTGCCTATCTTGTGAATGGCCATATTATTTGTTTGTTATCATGTCTGTTGTATATTAACCTTTAACTCTGACATTTCCAAAGGCCTGCTGGAGTCTGTGTGCTGTTGTTTCTGCAGGATGTGTCGCAGCTGCGTCCCACGCTGATAAAACTGTTTCAGATGAGATGCAAAGTCACTTCCTACAGCCTGCTCAGACTCCATCCACAGCGCGCGCATCCAGCCACACACACGTAGGCCAGCTCACATGAATCAGAGGAATTTACCAGAAACTCGCAATCGCTCATTAATCATTGAGCAGCAGAGCGAGCTGGCCGCAGTTTGAAAGTTTGCTAAAGATTGCAGATAAGTTTCAGACACCTCAGCCTGCGATAACAGGAAGCGAGAGAAAGAGCGCCACTGAGAGAACTGAAACCTGCGTCGATGAAGGTAAAAGCTGCTTCTATCAAGTTTGTTCACTGTTTTGCTTTAAATAGGAGTTTGGAAAACTCTGAGTAGGCCTATTAAATTCAGCTAAAAACCTCACTTAACAACCAGTGGTGGAAGAAGTATTCAGATCCTTTATTTAAGTAAAAGTAGAAATACCATAGTCTAAAAATACTCCAACACAAGTCAAAGTCCTGCATTCAAAATGTAAAGTAAAAGTATTATCAGCAAAATGCACTTAAAGTATCAAAAGTACAAGTATTTATTATGCAAAAACACCTTTCAGAGCATTATTGTGAATAATAGCCCACAGTACAATATATTATTTATATTGTACTGTTGGATATTTTTTATTTAATGTTGTAATATGTTGACGTGTAGCACATTCTAGGTATACACTACTTAGTTTAATATTAAAGCACTGCACACATTTTTATAAGCCCATTATATGTTTTGAATGTCAAATTTTAATTTGTAAAGTAACTAGTAACTAAAGCTGTCAGATAAATGTAGTGAAGTAGAAGTATAAGGTAGCATAAAATGAAAATACTTGAGTACAGTACAAGTACCTCAAAACTGTATTTAAGTAGCTTACAGTACTTAAGTAAATGTACTTTCCACAGCTGAACCAGTGGCGGAGAGTAACTAAGTACATTTACTCAAGTACTCTACTGAAGTACAATGTTTTGCTACTTTCACTTTTCATTTCAGAGACAAATATTGTACTTTTTACTCCACTACATTTATTTGATAACTTAAGTTAGTAGTTACTTTGCACGTTCAGATTAGTAACACAAAATATAATGAACAAATAAATCATGATGTAATATCAAGATAAAACTGTATTGATCCCCAGGGGGTCAAATTCACAAGCTACCCAGCAGATAAAGTATATAAAGTAGTTAAATTAGCTCCACCTTTACCAGCTTCAACATTAAAGTGATCAATGCATAAATAATCATAATCCAATAATATAATATACATTATGTATATGTTCTACATAATGAGTAATTTTACTTTTGGTACTTGAAGTATATTTTGATGCCAATACTTTTGTACTTTTACTTTTGAATGCGGGACTTTTACTTATATACAGTACTTTTACACTGTGGTAGTGCTACTTTTACTTAAGTACAAGATCTGAATACTTCTTCCACCTCTGTACTGAACACGATCTGTGGACACCTTTTCATCTGGTTGGTTATGGAGAAAATCTTACCTCAAATATGGATGACGTTATACAAAAAAACTTTAATATTCACAACAAACTGTGAAACATTCATGCATATTGTCAAAAGCAATAGATTCTCTTTTTAATCCTAATCATTATAAATCATTTATATCCTATATATGGTGCACGTTTTCTATTCATCAAAATTACATTGTTCCAAACTAACCAGATGGCATTAATTAAAAAGATGTAATACTTATCCTCTGCAGGTTTTAATTGGAATGGATTTGGATGGATCGATTTGTCACTGTTTGTATGTGTGTTGATACGTCTGCGTCTGCCCTAGCTGTGCTCTCTGTTACAGTTTGACTTATATTATAGTTAGACTGAAGTTTTACTGGGTCTGTGAATGTCATTTATAGAAATATGTCTGTATGAAAAGGCGCTCATGCTTTATTAATTGTTCAATAATGTTTTGAGACCGAAACATTTCCATTTAAAGGCGGTAATGGAGTGATTCCTCTACCATCGAGGTGGTGGCTGCTGATCCATGTAGAAGAATGTAGTTTTAGAGTCACACCATAGTCTACTGTTTCAAAGGCTTGTCCAACTTGCCAAAGAAAACAAGTTATGAGGGAGTTAATAATCTATGGCATAAAAAGCTCAACTTTAATGATAAAGGATACTGGCACAAGACACTGAATATCATGGACTTCAATGTAATCATGTTATGTTATCAGCCTCAGCCTTTTAAACCAAACGTCAGCAAAGAACAAAAACATATTTAATCTCAGGTGCTCTCCTTGTGCCTCTGTAGCTTCGACCCCACCATGTTCCCCGGCTGTCCATGAACTGAGGCGATGGAGAGCCCGTTGTCTACAGTGAGGCGGCGAGCCTGGATCAACAGCAGCCGCCAGTGGCTCACTCTGGAAGAACCAGACCCTGACGGGCCCACGTACAGCCTCCCCTCTGCCTCTATAGCAGACGATGATGTCTTTTCTGACGGTAAGTCCAAACTTAGGAGCGTGTGAGGGATCCGTACACATGCCTGTCCAGCATTTACAGTTTGTGCTTGAGGATGCCCACGATCAAGTACAGATTTTAGGGGAAGTAGTGAGAGATTTAATAGTCGTAGTTGGGATTTTTGGACCAACTGACAAGTGATACAGATAAAAGTTTGAATCACTTCTTCTTTTAGAAATAGCAAAAGATACAGTATTACTTCAGAGGTTCTACTTTTTCATAACAGAATATGTCCAAAGTTAGTATTTACAGTATGCATGTTTAAAAAAGACAACAGTGAAATAGAGAAAAAGACAACAAAGAGTTGTTTATTTAATGAGGATTACTCATAAAGCTGAGTGTTTCCACAGGATGCTTCACAGGAAAGATTGAGAACTGGCTCCTGGGTTGTGGGTGAGTCAACTTGCTTTACTACTTTTTTTTTTGTAAGAAGATATTTTTCGAGCACTGTCTCTAACAGGCTCTGAAGGACAAGGTGTCAGTCATTGGAAACTGGTTTAACAAACAGTAAGTAGAAAGTGGAAACTCTCTGAGGTCAGGTGTTCCAGGAAGACGGTGAGGTAAGGTAGCCACAGCATTGTTTTCGCCACAATAGCCTTAGATGATGCATTTTTACGTCTCGTTTGGAAAAACACAAGCTTATTTTAGTTCTTTAAAACCATAACGTTAGAGTTTTCTGAACTGACTTGTTGAATGACACAACAGCTGGCTTTTCAAAGGCAATGTTGATTATAAAATTTTACTCTCAGGGAGTAGATGCAAACATTTCCACAAGTCTTCCAGTCTTGACGCTGTTTCACCAAGAAGGCACACAACTTGAGCCCTTTGACGTTTTCAAAAATTTCCTTGTGGTTTAGAGTAAAATAATTATGTAACTAGAAGGAAATAACAGTTCCTTCTTCCTCTTATGAAACTGATTGGAGGAAGGAGGCCAGCACGTGCAGACATTATTTAATGTCTCTCATTTCAGTCACTGAAAAGGAAGCAGCACTGGTGGAAGTCAGTGATGTTCGGCCTACAGTGTGTCAGCATCTAAATGGCCCCTGACACTAAGACAGAATACAGTAAAAGGAGTGGCGTGATGGTTTCTGCATTCTGAGAACTCAACATGAAAAGTATCGGATCGGTTTTAGAGGTGTTGACCTTAGTGCTGCTCAGCACGTGAACGTCTGTACAAGAGGAAGTTGTCAGCAGCCTGCTGAGAGCTAAGATTAGGGAGTGAGCATGTACTGTGGCTAGGCTGCTATCATATTCCAGATGAGGCTATCTATGCAAACGCAATCACTTATTTGATAGAAGAAGCATGCAAATGACATTGACCGGGTAAATGCGTGTGTGACTGTGTATTTGTGCATTAATTATTGGGATATATCTCACAGGTCGGAGGCCCGCTCAGAAAACTCCGGTCAGCTGAGTATTGGTGAGTATCATATTTACTGTTTGCATGCAGTACATTCAATCAACTCAAATGTGTACAATTGAAAAACTCACTTTTCTTTCCTAACCCTAACACTGTCCATACACATGGTGGAGGAAATATCCAGATCCTTTACTTAAGTAAAAGTAGCATTACTACAATATAGAAATACTCCATCACAGCAAAGTAAAAGTTCTGCATTGAAAATGTAAATTAAGTAAAAGTATGTAAGTATTATCAGCAAAGTATACAAAGTATACTATAAAGTGGCGCTCTTGAGTGTTATACCACTGTACATCATATTATCAGATTATTACAGTAGCAGCATTTTACTGTTGTAGCTGGTCAAGGTGGAGCTAATTTAATTATTTTATATACTGTTGAGTAGTTTAACCTGTACCAGTGCATCATATGTGATTAACTAATTGTATGTTCTGTATGTAAAATCTTATTCTGTAAAGTCACTAGTAAATAAAGCTGTTATGTATAAATATAGCGGAGTGAATTACGGTGAAGTCGAAGGATAAAGTAGCATGAAATGGAAATACAAATACCTCAAATTTATACTTAAGTGCAGTACTTGAGTAAATATACTTACTTTCCACCACTACACATGCAAGCAAGATTTCAAAACAGGAATTTGGCCGTTCTTCAGTTGATAATAGAAATTGAGATATAATGTGCAACTACGTATGAAATTACTTCAACCTTTGACTGTGTGTCTTTTCTTCAGAGTCTGTGCTGAAAGCCAACAACTTTGACGATGAGCTGAGTCTTGGTGCTGATGGTAAGTACACACACACACACACACACACACACAAAGGAAACTAACAAAGCAGGAAATGTCCTTGTAGGAAAATGAGGTGTGCATCATGAATGTTAAACAAGCTTACGTTTATTTTGTTTGTAATAGTGGGGACAAAGGTGCACAGAGACTGACCCATTTGTGCAAATCAATTGTAATACCTCATAGAAATGTCCAGTGTTTCGCAGTATTACTGTACCTCTGCCAAGGAGGATATTTTTTGAGAAGGAGAAGTGTAGAGTAGGAAGTTCTTTTTTTGTTAATACCTCAAAAGTTAATAATTCATAAGAGTTAGTTTTTTTTATATGAAATGTAACTACACTTACACATATACAGCCTTATCAAGGCCACACATACAGTATTTACATCTGAAAAAAAGTAAAATAATTGTCATTGTAAGGTCAAAACATCTAATTATTTTACAATTGAAGTGGTAAGACTATTATTTTTGGGTGTAACAGAAGGGTAAAGAATTGCATAATGCCTTAAATTTTGTCGCTTAGTTCCTTTAAGTTTAAGATTTGTCTTTTGGTACAAAAAACATCCGTAACACAACACCCTCTGTATCAGTTACCTTTACTAAACACGACATGAATTCATCCTTGAGTGACATCCTGGTACAGTAAAATTTTTTCATTACTTCAGCAGCTGTATGATAGATTTTGTCAACATGATGATGAGTGTGAGCTGTGATATTAATCCAAATGTCACTGGGGTAACACTTACACACAGGCACATATTTGTATGGGCGCAGGTTTGCTAATAAGCTGTGAAACTGACATTCAGATGCATATCCACATATTCTTCTTCTTTGTTTCAGCTTCTCTGTTAAATGGTGGAGGAATTGGGTGAGTAGCAACTGTAATCTTACAGCTGCAGTAGCAATGAAACAAGAAACAATGAATGTTATTGAATTAGTGAATATTAGTTCATATGAATCCATGTTGCTTTAATCAGGTCATTTTGTATTTTTAACTCCATCTACTGTTTTCCGCACAAGAACACAATTCATTTCAGAGAGAGATGAACTGTCTTTGTTGTTTCTCACATTTTAGTCAGATCTAGACGAATATGAGTAGTCCTTATGGTCCAAAATACACCCCACCACACCGAACTCCAGCAGTCTTTTCACTGATGTTTTTAGGTCCTGGCTACACCCCTGCATACTGAGGCTGTTTCTATTGAAATGAGTCAGAGGTGTAATTGAGATCACTTGACTGTAGGCCCATTATATGAACCCTTTTTTAGTTTTGAAAGAATATTCGAGGACATGTGACTTTCTGAATTTACTAAATCAATACTAAAGAAACTTAAAGAATAAACTGTTGTTATTTTTCCTCTTTTCCTCACCATTGACCATGAAGCCTCACGCGGCAGCCATCCTCCAAACAAGGTCACAGCAGACTCACCACCAGGTCAGTGGCCGAACACTTCCTTGTGTAAATATAAATCAGTCAAGTGAGGCTTTGTTTGCTTGTCAGCTGACTCGTCTTTAATCACATTCTGAAGCGTAACTATTGGTTTTGCGTTATTATAAAGATTACCACTTCAGATGACTATGTGTCTCTTCCACAGCTGATGTGTAGATCATAATAATGCATTCTAACTTTTCACATGTCTTGTCTGTAGCACACCTCGTCAGGCACTATGTCTGCCGTCACTGAACTTGGGCCACAGCATGGCCTCCAGCTGCCTCTCCTCCTCCACCTGTAAGACTACATCGAGGTGAGGCTTCAACACTTTTAAGAGGTTTATTATTCTGTAGGTCTGAAGACTGATAGGCTCTTTGCTCTTGAATGACCTGCTTGACAAGTTACGCCTTTTCCAAATCAGTTTTCCTCTTTAACATTTCTCTTTTTCTGGCTTGTTTTTACCTAAATAATATATACAGTGTTTTTATCTTATTTAATTGTATTTCACCCTTTTTTCTTCTTTATTTATTGTTTTCATTTGTATTTATTGGACCCATGTTTCATTGTTTAGTAAAGCAACTTGTAACTCTCTTAATAAAGCATTACACATGCTTGAATACAACTTTCAAGTCAATGTTTGCATTTACAAAGCCCAAATTAACAAACCTGCCTCAAAGGGCTTTACAAAAAGCCTTAAACAGGAAAAAAACTGTATCTCTCCTATTTTTCTCACATGCACGCCAGTGTATCGGAGGTCCTGCAGTTGTGTTCGGAGGATGCAGAGGAGACGCTGTACGAGCTGGGTTTCGGCTCTGATGAGCCGCAGGTCACAGTTCGCATCCCTCCTCGCTTCTTCACCTTCCCCTCTCTGGCACAGGGCATCAACTTCCGTCTCTTCCTGGACTCACAGCTACGGCGGATACGAGAGGAAGACCCCAGCCTTTCTCTCGCTAGTAAGACAATGGAGTTATTAAATCACTCTGACATGTGATAAAGTGAAACAATTCTGGGATGTAGCAAATGAGATCCATATTACTTGTATTAACTTACATATGTTATTTCCACAGGTCGTTTCAGACAAGTGCAAGTGCTCACAGCAATGGCCAACGCTTTCTACTCCCTCTACTCTCATGTGTCCCGCACTCCTCTACAGAAACTAGCTACACCAGAGTTTACCTTCTCTTCGTCTCCAGTGGAGAGGATCGAACGCTTCAGGAGCAGCGTCCGCAGCGAGCCACGTTCTCCGGTGGAGAGGCTGAAGGACACCGTCTCCAAGATGTGTCTCTACACGGGCTCTCCTCGCGGGTCGGACTCCACCTCTCCGCAGCCCTCACCCAGTAAAAGGTCCAGCCTCCCTGATGTTGTGGATATAGTCCTGGAGAAAGTCAAGACTGGGGTGACCAAGAGACTGGATTTGGGGGAATATAATAGGAGTAATTCAGCTGTGGATGTCAGGCTGGTCAAGGATGATGAAAAATCCTCTAACAGCGGGAAAGTGGAGCAAACACAGCGGACCGTGGCAGACACAGACAATCTTCAAAATGGAGATAAAATGAGTCATGAGGAGACGCAGGGCAGTAAACAAACAGATAATGTTGATGCTGTTGAAAACAGCGTCAAACCAGCAGACCTTGACAGCAGGACCCAGAGTGTAAGAACATCTGTAGCGTCATCACTATCGGGAGAAACTGTGATAGAAACAGATAATCAGTTTCTTTCATGTCAGCCAGAGCTGGACTCGTGTCTGACTCAAAGCGACACAAGGACTGCTCATGTGAAACCAGTTGCCAAGGTAACATATGATCTAATCTGCCCGCAGATAGTTGAGAGTGTACACCAGGCTCCTTTCTGCACGCATAGTCTAAAAACAAACACTTTACCTCCTATCTGCTCTGAGACCCAACACATAGATAGATCCTGTCCTGGATCACATGAACCCCATAAACAAACCACTATCTCTGAGCCTGAGCAGGACTCACACAAAGGTGATGTTGCCTCAAGCCTGGGTGCATCTAGATCACTTCCTGTCCTGGCCTCTGATAGTAGCTACACCCAGTGCTGCATCACTGTGACTGGCTGGGAGGGGGACGACGTCTCTTCGTGTTCCTTGAACGCGCCAGATTCCAGTCATACTTCAACCGTCCCACCTGTCCAGACATGTGAGGAGTCGTTCAACGACGGGAAAAGCTGGTACCTGAACCCACGGACGCATCAGGGCCAGGGGGTCCTCTCCAACAACCTGCAGCAGGTTAACTCCTTTGAGCTGGAGGAGGTACAGTAGTTAAAACAGTACTGCACATGTGCAGTATGTATGGGCTGTTGGGCTGAATGCTGGTGGAAAAGATTTTACAGGATAAATGGCATCATTACAGTTACAACATTTCTCCAGATAATATATATATAGTATTTAACTTGCGTAGCTACATTTGGAAAGCATTAATCACTTAAGCAATGGTTAGGTTTTCTGGTTGACTCAACGTGGCAATTTAATTAAATACTCACCCATCAATCCAGGTTAAAGTCCATAATCATCATGATACTAATTACAAACTTACTTCCTCTAAAAGTAGAGGCCTCTTCAGTAAATGGGTTCAAGAAATGTGATGAAAGGATTCAGCAAAAAGAGATTTCATATTAATATTGTCTGGTTTAAACTTATCATCCTAGTTATTCTTGCATCTTTCCTCAGTGGAGGATGTTTGGTTCTATTCACTCATCATACATGGCTCTTTGTTATGGTGTTATGGGTCAAAAAATTAATTGTTAACAAAAGCACAGTCAGCACAGTGCCTGTTATTGTTCCACAAGATTTTTATTAATCCCCAAATTTTTCTTTCAGACAGTTTCTTCCCTCTCCTCGATAAGCTGTTAAGTTAGATGCAAACATTTCCTTTTTTTATGCTAAACAGTTCACTCACAGAACGATTTTGATCGGCCGTTCATCGTGCAGGCAAAGTGTGCTTGCAAAACAAGTAAACAAAATGTAATTAGATCAGGCTAAACGACAGTATGTTATTCATCAGATGGATAAGACGGTTTGTCTTTAAGATTAGAAATGAAATATAAACTGATACCACTGAATCAGTGATATTCTATCAGTAAATGGGTTTAAATATTATTGTTTAGATTATTACATAGCATCCTATGTATAGCGTGATGTTGATGAAACAATACATTGTTCAGTCCTAATGGTGTGAAATTATACAAGAGTCAAAACAGACATACAGTATATAATAAATACATTTTGTCTCCATAGGTGCATAGTGCAGGAGAGGAAGATTTTGGACAATCAGAAACTAGAAGAACAACAACCTCCCCGTTGTCCAAAAAATGTCAACACAAAGGTATAGTATACTATATTTATATTTTATTTGTGTGAGTGACATATTTTGCATGAACACAGGTCATAGGCAGTCGATACGACTGTTGCTTTGCGACACTGCAGTCATATTTCACAGGAACATGACTTGTCATAATTTCAAAATAACTGTTTCTGATATGCCGATTGGCAGTTTGTGTGGTCACCAAATTGCTGACCCCATTCACAAGAAAAACAGCATTCAGCCACTTCAAACGGTTCTAAATGTGTGAAGGAAGGATGTTTTCAGTCAATGCTGTGACAGCTGCTGTGACCAGAATGCTTTCGCTCAGCGTTTACACAAGGATGTTTGTAGAAATGCACAAACAAGTTTGTGTACAAAATTTCTTGCTTAAATTGAATATTTGACTTTGGGCTCACTGTACTGTAGGCCTTGTAATGAGGTCAGACATGACGTGAGGAATTGAATAGTTTAGGCAAGTTTATATAGAAGAGGATGCATGTGTGTGCACATACTATATGTATACAGGTCATCAAGCAGGTGTATTTGTCACTGGGAACATACTGTATGTGCCTTTGTGTGTCTATTCAGGTCAGACTGCAGCTGCATTTGTGCAGTGGTGTACAGTGCATGGAGCTGTTGCCTGACTGTGTTTGTGTCCTTGTATAGGTGAAGTGATCCGGGGCGACAGCATGCAGTCAGACAGCAGCGGCTACGCGGACGAAGAACTCAGCCCCTCATCAAACACACACAGCAGATGACAGAAAACCCAGAACTCCATGTAAACAATGTTCAAAGTAGTGTTTTCTCGCCTGTGGACATCTTATTGCAGGAAACATTTGAGTTTCTACAACTGAGGATTTGGAAAGTGCATGCAAGCAAGGACCTCGGGTCAAACAGGCCCAGGAAGATTAAGATGTCGTGGTACTTTTTTTCCTCATTAAGAAAAGTTCCAGTTTATGCAAAGCATTAAGTTTCTCCCCAGCGCTCACACTGGATACAGAATATTGTAAATAAGTAAAACTGTTCAAAAATCTTGATGAAATACTGTGTGGACCATATTTTCGTTTGTCCAAGTTACTACGACAACAGTTGGCGGTAAGATTTACAAAAAAATTTTATTGGAAACAAAGTCAATTTCACATGGAGCTCACATTTCAGTTCACCGTTTTTCTACTACCACAACAAAGAAGCCTATCTCAGATGTACAGATGTCAGCATTGATGTCAACGGTGTCAGCACCTAAAATTCACTAAAAACCAACAGTTAGGTTTCTTATTTCGATAATCAGAATAACAAAATGCAGATCCGCCTTTTATGAGAATGAGGTCACATCAAACACACTGTGCTGGATACCAGTGGGAGTAGACGTACAGAAACTTGGTCAGCCTGCATTGTGCAAAGGACATTATCTTTTCAAGTAGTGCAAACTGTTTCAACTATCTTCAAAACTCTTGTCAGCTGATATGCAAATACAGTAAGGTAGGTGGTAATGAATCCGTACACCAAGATACACACAACAGGTAGTTGAAAAACATGAGCTGGAAATTCACCATCATCAATTTTCAAACAGCATTACAGGAATCATAGACACACTGACAGAAAGTCACAGGGGTTTACATTATAAATGAAACAATATTGGGCACGAAAACTGTCTTAAAGTACAACACTGAAACTCCACTTAACAATATGTGGTAGTTTTGTTTGCCTGCTTCATCAGAAGACTTGCAGTACTTTTTCACCCTGATCATGAACTTGTCTTTGTTTTACACTGAAACGGATTGATAGAGCTCCTCATGCAAAGACTGCTAAAAGAAGAGTAATAGAAAAAATGGCAAATTTGAAAGGAGTTATAATTACACTTTACCATGTCGTTGTAATGTTGAGTACTATCCTCACAATCGAAAGGACATACAGCACAGCTTTCTCCTTTAGTGTTTGTAAATGTGAAAACTCCTGAGTTCCTAAAATGCTCTGAATGCCATCATCATAACTTTTGCAAGGAAGTCTGTAAAGGGGAAAAATTGCACAAATGACTGACAATTTCAGTCATCCGAGTCTACTGATCCTTCTCGTGATTACTACTTTGGAAACGCCAAAGGGTAACATGATTAGACAGGGTTCATTTCCAAAATTTTAAACCTTATTGGAGTTCATAATGTTAAACAAAGACACCATGGTGAGTTTCAACTGACTGTAATCTTCAACTGACTTTTAAAATGAGAGGGAAAAATGTCCTAAAAATTCTAATCTTAAAGGCCCAACATTAAGAACACCACAGAGACAAACAGTT
Source organism: Oplegnathus fasciatus (assembly GCA_003416845.1). Lineage (NCBI taxonomy): Eukaryota > Metazoa > Chordata > Actinopteri > Centrarchiformes > Oplegnathidae > Oplegnathus > Oplegnathus fasciatus. The sequence continues at coordinate 806,708 of NTHP01000052.1, forward strand.
TGCGTTTTTAGGGTTCAAATTAATATACAACAAAAGCCACATTTTCAATACTCATACAGTCTTTAAAACAATTATCCTCTGATATTGATATTCGAGTCCTTTTCTCTCCATGTTTCGCACATGGCTGGGATTTTTTTTCTTACGTTCATTCATGTGAACGGGGATTAAACGAAGCACCAATAACTGGCGATTCCATAGTCCAATTTCTACAAACCCCTTTGACCTCTTGCACTTTTTGACGCATCAGAATTTGTCTGCAGCTATTTGGGAACTCATTGCAAGAGCGCCATTTGTGATTTCAGATAAAGATAAGGCTTAAATTTTGGATTTCAGGAAAATACAGTGCTACTTATGGATGCAGAGCAAACAAAAACTGAAAATGCATTTTAAAATAATTTGTCACAAATATGCAAAATGTCAAGGAGAGGGGCACGTGAGTTTTTGGGCAACTTAATCTTCATTGGCAACAAAAAGAAATCGACGTGACACGCACAAAAAAAATAATAAATGGGCTCCAGGTATTCGTTTGGGGACAGAAAAAGTCTTCATTTCCAAATTTGAGGTAATTTGCGTTTTTTGAACTCATCACAAAAGTGCCTCCTTCGTCCAAAGTGTAAATTTATCCTTTGCACTGTGCGGTGGAGAGTTCGAGTCTGTGAGGAGGACGACGACATCATTTCCCTCCAGCCATGATTTTGAGGTACTGCAGTGCATTGTGGGCTGCATTGGCCCGAGCGGCGTCTATGCTCGGAGCAAAGCCGTGGCACACCGTGATTGGCTGTGTGGACAGCTCCACTAGACACTGGCACAGGCCGCTCAGACTGCGCTCCTCTGAAACAAGACAGAACAAAAAACACGTTAAAAAACATCAATGTTCAAGTTTTTTTTAAACATAGTTTTGTTGTGTTTGCTTCAACGGCAGAATTTAACACGATTTTGACTATAAAACTGCTATTTCCACCATCACTGGTGCTTTGGAAATGTCTCTGGAAGTTAAAAGACATCATTCTCGATGTAGACGATGACGAATTGTACGAACATGAGTGTGTTAATCTCAAACTTACTGGGTGCTGGCTCCTCAACAAAGTCCAGCACAAATAAATGTAATATAAATTCAGCACTAAATTAGTCACGATGTGCCACACATAAACCTGTCAGTTTAAAGTTCTGGTCTGTCTGTGAAGTGCTGTCCACATATTAAAATGGTTCGCCTGCACAAAACTGTCACAACATGCAGCTGCGGGCAACTTCCTCCATACCTGATGACAGTAATAGTAACCATACAGCATACCATTTGTTTTGTGGTATGCTGCCATCAAAGTGTACCCATAATGTGGTGAAAGTCTTGGCTTGTGCAGATGGTGTTAACCAGATGTGAAAGCAGTAAGACGCTTCAGAACCAAACACAAATCTGCACCATAATGAGGTTTATCAAATGCACAGCTCAACTCATTCATTATATTTACACGCTCCTTTCAACCTTTCAGTGTTAAACTCCTCTTAAGCTTCCACTGAAGTCAGAATGTGGTGCTTGGCAGAAGTGAATGCAATTGCAATTTATTCTAAGGTTTGTGAACTCACCCAGATCCAGGTAACTGACGTCGAAGCGCTGCTCCAGAGACAGGTCGCTCAGCAGGGAGCAGAAGTTTGAGTCAGTGGGCATGCCCAGAGGGTGGCTGCGGAGCTGGAGGATTTTCTCTCCAGCAGAGTTACGTAGGGAGTCCCATGTGCAGCTGAAGCCTTTACTTTTGCCCGATTCAGCTCTGCTCCCCATGTGCTGTTTGTGCAGAGGAGATGAAGTTCATTAAATAAACGCTATAATCATCTGCCAGCAACATTTATGAGTAAGAAAAGGGGGTGATAGGGTATCAGGTGCTTAGCTTATGGTATACTGCATAACATCTGAAGGACAAACAACTAGAACATTATCAAGCACTATGTAATGCAAATACAGTATTTGCGTGATATTAAAGTGAACATAATTGAGGATGTATGTTATGTTGTGCATCTTTTCCTGTGAGATACAGGATCTTCATAGGCTGGTGCACAGATGAAAGTTTATTTCTGTTTGTTTCTCACCATGGTGAATGTGTCATCTTCTGTTTCAGCATCGTTGCTGGTCCTCAGGTCTACTGGGACGTCGTGTATACGTGATAACATCTTAGCTGCTGCGTTTCTCTTTGCTAGCTTCTTTGAGGTTCCACTTCCTGGAGAGGAACAGGAGATTGAGTAACACTGGGTTATGTTTCACAAGTAATGACCACTGATTGATGATGAGTCTGACTTACTGATATTCATTCAGTGCGACTTTCATAAGCAACCAAAGAGCTTGCTTGATATCTGCTCTAATTTAGCTAACCTAATCTGTATCATGTTAAATGGGACGTTAATATTTCTGTCTATTAGAGACAACTGTAAGCTGTGTCAGAGACCTGTGGTGCGAGTGTAGGTTAATGACGGTCAGAAATTACTCAGCACCCCTTTAAAAGGCAGCACATATCCTTTTATTCAGTTTCAAAGAGCTGTTTTCTACCAGCATTATTTCATTAGTAGCATTAGTTCTTAAATGTTTCATCACCAATGACCAACGTCATGGTATTTATGAGGACAGTGCACGTGGCATGTCAAAAAAATCTAAATATCACAAAAAAGCGGATTTGATCTACGCCAGAGACAAAACCTGTAAATACACACAGCACAATTTCCAAGAATGAAACAGTATGCATTTTACCGATTTCAACAAATCTCTCGACTCTGCAGGTCATGGTGAACTCTTTGCGGTGTGCTGGACCAGACTCCTGGGTGACGGTGTACTCTGGCAAACGCCATCCTTTCTGCACCACCAACTCCTGGCAGAGAAGCACACAAACGAACACTTATAAAAAAGAAAAAGGCATGCAACTATAAACTATGTAGGTATTGTTAATAACACAAAAGTGGGAAGGACTGACTGAACAATGACAGCATTTATTAGTAGACAGTCAAACAACAAAATAAAACCTTAAACTAGAGTAGTTATCTTTGTTTATTCACCTGCAGAGCTCCTACAGGGTTACATTCAGACTGCTGAGAACTGCCTGAGGTCTTCATCTCTGACTGGGAGCTGTGCAGAAGATGAGACAAAACAAACACAAAAGAGGAAGTAATGAAACCACACAGACATCTGGCTCACATTTGTTTGATGCTTTGACAAGCCATTAGATGTATAGAGCAGACTGAGCTGTTATATTGGCTTTTTTCCCCCCAATGTGGCTGTTTATGTATTATTTTAACTTTAGAGCCAGTGTAAAAAGTGAAAGAACTAAATAGGAAACTGACCTGTCTCCATCAGTAGACACGTCAACCCCTATAAACCCGTCTACTCCAACACCAACTCCAGCGGGACCTCCGAGGCCTCCCTTGAGCATCTTCAGAGCAGCCTCGGCTGCTTTGTGCTTGGCTGCCTTCTTGCTGGGCCCTTGGCCGGTGCAGCTGATCTCTCCGACGGAGACACGGAACGTGAAGTTGGGCTGGTGGGCCTGTCCCTCGGCCTTCAGCAGGTCGTACACTGGGGTCTTGCCTATCCGCGTTCCATACTCCTGCAGCAGACTGATGGGCGTCTTTCCGGGATTCACAGCCAGCATTTGCTCAATACTAAAAAAAAAGAAAGACCCAGTATGAGAAGACCCGTAGAGCGACTGTTGATTAATTTAAATAAACTGTGTCATTCATACCTTTCAAGAAACATTTTATAGATCCTTGTGTTCTTGTCTTTTTCTTTGTTATAATCTTTTTTCTATTGAATGCTATGATCACTGTACTGAACTGAGGCTAGCTTACTTACAAATTACAAAGGATTTTGGGATATCAAAGCCACCGCCACAATACAAAACTATCTCGTTTTCAAACTGCATTAACGGTGCTCACAACCTTGTAAAATTTAATGTGCAATGCGTCTTTCCAGACACAATGTCCAGCCTACTCAAATCAATAAAACTCAAACTGCGAAAGTAACCATGAACCAAAATTCCCTTTACCTCCTTTATATTGTCGCAACAGAAATCTCATGAGTGGATAAGTCTAAAACTTAAGCAAGCAAGTATGTATGATTGTTTCATTCATACAACAAGCTCGAGTATATAAAAACAATATGGAAGAACAATTCTATTAGAAAAAAAGGCCATAGAAGCACCTTAAAATGCAATGCTACAAGCATGTGCAGTCAGACCTGCATGGTAGCACATACACAGTTTATTAGGTGCATCTGACTAAAACTAATGCAGTCTAATACAACAGTTATGCAATAAATCCTCCCTTCATGAAGGTTATAAGGTTCAGTTTTTGTTGAATTTCTTTTAGAGAGGTGTTTATTCAACTGTGTGGTTATTTTGGAGGCTGCAGCTTGTGGTGTTGCTGTATTATACTGACAGGAGTTTCTATTATTTTGTCCACGCCATTAATATCAATAGTGGCGGGCTTAATAACAGAAACACTTCTCTGCATTAGTTTTATCTAGGTGTACCTAACACTTGATGTTTGTGCTTGTTTTCTACAGGGGACACTATTTACAGAGTGCTATAAAGAGCCATATCAATAAAGTTTATTTACATTGCTGTAACTTGGGCTACATATGCCCTAACAGCACATGCAGGAATAGAAAATGATTTAGATGGATTCATTGATCATTAATCAACGTGACTACAGTGAATGGGTCCCACATGCCAGGATGGAAGTTTAATCAATGACAGTAAACTGAGGTTGGCAGTTGCATCCCTGTCAGTCACACATCTGGCACCTTATTTTGAGGTTAACTGAATAAAGTTTGTACAAACAAAATGTTGGTGTGTTAGCCAGAATTAAAACCAGTGGCTGTGTTGTGGCGGACACTCAAAATAATCTATTAATAAAAGGATCTAATTATCAGATTGGCTAACACACCGCTAGCCACTGTGCTATGCTAGCTTAGCTTCAGTGCAGCTTCACCTGGAGCACCCGGAGTTTCTCTTCCAGCTGTCCGGTGCTGTCTCGTCGTTCATTCCCTATTTCACGCAGACAGAGCCGATCGGTTTCGGATGGTTAATCCCCCCACCAAAACAGACACTTGCTTTTTCATTTGACGGTATTTGCCCAGACAGATAGTGAGGCAGCGACATGTGAAGAGCAGACGAAGCCCCCCCCCAGAAAACAGTCCTTCTGGAGCACAAAGATGACGTAGGACGGATCCCCGCGAAACTCGAAATCTCATTGGTCCGTAGTCGCTTTGGGTTAGTTCGTTTTGAACACCGGGAAACGCCGACGCGGTTGTAGTACGGCGTTTTTCCATAACACGATCAGTGTGCGAGGCAAAAGGTGCAAATATCCAGGTATTTATGTGCCTTGACCTCATGGAGGATCATAACAGAAACAGGTGAACAGTCACTTACATTAAACAGATTGGAGACTTATAATATACCACTGTCACAATGTCAAATTATTTCATCAAAAGTAGAAGTCGTCCATTTAAAAGTGACATAAAGTAGAACTAAGTAAAGTTGTAATGCACGGACCCAGCCAGTGCAATAACATGAACTTATTTAACGTAAATACAGTACCAAAAGGAGAAGGAAATGTTTTTAAAATCATTACAGGAGCTGCTGCATTGAAAACAAACTTTATAAGCGTACGTTATTTTTTTGCAGCTAGCTAGCAACAAGCTAGCTGAAATCTCCACACTGCAGCTGTCAGGAAACTGCAGTGGATGGAAAAGTACCAGAAAATGGAAGAACTCAAGTAAGTGCCAGCACCAACTATACCTGAGTAAATGTCAGTTGCTTCTACCTCGTTTTGTTCTGCGTGTGAGCGAGTAACTATCGAGAGAGCCTTTTACTGCCTCCCGTCTCTCTGTGCAATAGTTTGTTGTTATGACTAAAAGGAACCAGAAGAGGGCGACAGTCAGTCACTGATATGCCCATCTGACAGGCGTCTCTGTCGGGGCTTTGTTAGTACTTCAGGGGCCTTGGTTTGTCTGGCACCTGTCACCTACTGCCACTATAGACCAACACAGAAACACAGGACATTTCACTGGTAGACTGACCATCTTAAAGGAAGCAGACTGTGGTGTGCCTACTCAAAAAGATAAACCTCTTTTATTAATAATAACAAAAAACTTGATGTATGCATCACCTTTCAAAACAAAGGTACAAGGTGCTTTACATGGGGAAATCAAGATTAAGATATTTCAGCACTACAATTAGGTAATTAAAAGTTCAAAAAGTGAAATAGAAAAGGTCTAATCAACAGTGAATTGCAAATCAAAGTGGTGTAACATAGTGTAAAAACAAAATACAACACAATGAATTAATAACATACAAGTAAGGATCTGCTGAAAAGACATTAGTCCTATCTAGCCTACGTGACATGACCAAACTTTACCCTTTAGTATGTGTGTTGTGTGTGGAGGGGTGGGAATGTTGCATTAATTTATAATCTAGGCAAGCAAAAAGTGATGGTAATGCAATTAATTATAGAATAAGACTACGGACCGACAATTTTGGTGGAGTTTCTTTGCTTAGTTTGGATCCCTGCGCCTTGGTGAATACCCAGAGGAGTCGTGCAGACCCTTAAAATCCTTTGGACCCACAAGTTCAGAACCTCCTTCCCAACTAATGTAGCAGCACTTCCATAAAATATTTCAGTACATTTTCCACCTTTCCATCATTTCCTTTATTTCTGTGGCTCGACAATTAATCCCACGACGGTTTGCTCGTAAACCCCTGCTGGCCACCGCTGAAATAGAGCTTGGATTCTGATGGCTTCATTCACTGGCATCAGTGTGTCAGTGTGGATACGCACATTTTGCCAAGTGCAACACAAAGTGAACTGGCCATGACAATGAGTAAAGTTCTCTCCCAGTTGAACTCCCAAACCTACAATCAAAGCACCATGATTTATCTGCGAGCAGAGTACACCCCTCCTACTCATCATTCATACTTTCAGCGTTAATTTGCTTTGTTCACTGGGGCCTTCGTTTGTCAGTTGAAAGCCTTAATTTATTGACCTATAACGTGATAATGTAAGTGTTTTTATTGAGCTTGTGGTTAAATCACTGGCTGAATGAGATCAGAAATGAATACCATTTTAGCAGTTACAGTGCATCCAAAATGTATGCACGCATAGACACACACATCCACAAACACGCTTTCCTTTTCCCTGTCTTGGCCTGGTGCATTAGTATGTGTGGTTCTTTGGTTGCCAAAATCATCAGTAGATATCTTCAAGCATGGAGCTGTATGAATGCTCTTTTTCCCCTCCTTCCACAATATGATGTGTTTCCTTTTTTGTGTGTGTTTTGATCCCTCTCTTGCGGCCAAGCTGTGCTGTGGTGAGGCGCGGGTTCGAGTGGCGCTCCTGTGTTATTTTTGGCAGCAGCAGTGGTTGGTGGCTGCTGAGGAGAGAGGAGACAGAAGGGGGATAGCATGAAGCCCAAAACCGAGGCTGTTTAAGGGATTTCTGTCTGAAGGAATTGCTTTGTAATGATCAGAGGCTCATTATGGATGTGTGCGTGTGTTGCACTCATGCATGAATACTTACACACACACACACACAAAAAGTCTGGCATGCACATCCGTTCATTTAACACTTCACAAACACCTCATATACATGTTCTCATTCACAGACCACACACTCAGAGTTGCTACATTGCTTGACATGTGAACTGCTTAGTTTTTTTTACGGAATCCATGTATGATGGAACCGACATTTAACTCTACCAGCAAACTTAAATATTTGTCCTCATTTATTTTCAAAAGTTACTCTGTTCCTGTCACATGGGAACTATTTCTTGTTTGTCAACCACTTTGGTAATGCTCTCTCTCTTCTGTGGGAGTCAGTCTGAGACATGCCGCCTGCTCAGGCAACATGCAGTGTCAGACATTCACGCTCCTCCCTCTACGCTTCTGAAAACACCATTTGAAAAAGATTTTCTCCAACTCTATTCTTGGCCACAGATCAAGAGAACGTTATTACTCGACTTTATTTATTTTTATATTGTGGTGGTAATGTGTGTGAACGTATGCGTGCGCGTATGCATGTATGTGTGCGAGTGAGTGATATGTAATTGTGTATGTATGTGTGTGAACCCACAAAGATATTTCAATTTCTTCAGAATATTAAATAAACATGCAGCAGCAGCAGCAGCTTCAGTGAAGCGCTGCCTGCCAGTGGGTTTTGGGTTGGATGGGTGGCGGTGCTGGTGGTGAAGGGGGAGAGGGGGTTTGTGGCCGTGGCTCTGGGGGGGTGAGGCAGCTCATGGTCAGGGCCCCCGCCGGACACACTGGCGCCTCGCGCTGGAGGACTTCTGAACCACCACACTCCTCCACCAAAACCCTGCCAACCCTGGCTCCCTGCTCCCGCTTCCAACCCAATCACTCAGTTCTCTTTCTGCATTTTGACTCTCTCTCTCTGTCTGTCTGTCGCACTGTCTCTCTCTCTTCTCCCTCCTTCCTCCCTGACTCTTTTTCCTTCTTCAGTTTCCTCATTCAGTTGATCCAAATCCAGATTCATTTGCTATTTGGCCGCCGTCTCTTTTCTCACTTACCGCTGTACTTTTAGTGGCAGGTCTCTCTGATTGTGTTTTCTCTACCTTTTCTCCTGAGGATTTTGTGTTTTTACATATCTACCACCCCTTTTCTGCACCGTCTCTCTTAAATCCCTTCACTTAAAATGTTCCAAGGAAGTATTTAGTGGCTTGAACCTAAAAAAAAAAAGCAAACAAGAATGGTTTGGGCTGTATGTCAGTCAGAATACCATCAAGATAGTAAGCATTTTCAAAAGGAAAGAACAGTTTATGGGCACTCTAGATATTTGTAAGGGTATTAGGTTATAATTGGCCACGTGTTTTTCCAACCATCTCCAGAGATACGGGGCTATTCCTCTTGTCAATGTAAAAAAAACTTGGCTTTGTGGCCAAGATGAAGCAAACCATGCCAGCTTTACTATATGTGCTCTCCCTATAGAGCCCCTCAAGTGACCTTAAATCTGAAATCCGTATGTAAAATTAATCAATTGTCATGATTAGTAAATGTACATCAATGTTACATGATGAGAAATACTTGTGATCACTGATAAAGAGCCAAAGTATGTGCTTTATTCATGCCTTATGGGCAAATGCGGTTATTAAAAAAAAATCCTAACTGCACCTACTGCTGCGTATAATTGAATTATAGATGTCAAACATCTTAAGTAGAGTGGATATGTCTTTACGTGTCACACATGCAATTTTCTTAACTTAATTTTCCCCTGGAAGCAATTTGTCATCCGGAGGCCATTAAATGGGAAGCATATTATCTTTTTAAAGGGGCACAGAGTCACCCACAACCCTCCCACAGTTCCTATAAACAAAATGGCCTCATTTAGTGCCGCATTTGGTGCATTGGGCAGTAAGGGAGGACTCCCTTTAAACTTTAAAGGAAGTTCTAGGCTAGAAAAGGCTATGGCATCGTATGGTTGGAGTTGGAGATATGAAAAGCGCTCCAGATTTGATGATGCAAGCTACACGGACTGCTGTTTGTTTTGTCAAGAGTGAGAGGGTGGTCTAACCTCCGTCACCAGTGTAATAATGATTCAGTGAGGAGAGATAGGAGGTGGTGCTGCAAGATACAAGACTGTTGCATCAGCTGGACTCAGGGGCATATTGCCATGATGTGAGTTTACGGCATAAATGAAGATAAGCACTTAATCACAGAGACACATCTATTGTACTTTTTTTTGTGACATGGTGCTGTTTCCATTCCTGACAGATGTAAATGATGGCAACAAATGATAAAACATAAAGTGCATCTGCAAGATAACGTGACCTTTTTACCTCTTGCCCTCTCTTATCTGTTGTGTTTTCCTCTTCAAATCCTGTTTTATTTAGCCTGACCTCTTCTGCTCTTCAGGTCATGTTATGGTTCACTCAGGTCACTTTACCTTTCCCCTTTGCCAGAAAGCCTTATCTTGTTTTTACTTATGGCCTGACTGCCGAGCCTCTGGGCGTGCTGACATTCTTTTCCCTTTCTTCCCCCGCTCTCTGCCACAGAGACCCAGTCACACCTGCAGACACCTGTGCTTTTGTCCTGCTTTATGCCTCCCACAAACCCCCCGCCCTGCACTCATTGGGAGGGTTTAGTAGTTACCCATGCCTGTGGCTATGTCGGAGCACAGTCCATTGTTTTACTTGACTATTCAGTTAGGACCAGATAACAACAGGAAAAGGAGATTCATTAGCATTTTGTTCAACACATCATGATGAGTCATTTTACCAGCTGGAATCTCAGAAAGCCGAAACTTCATGAAGTAATTCATTAAGCCAAAGTTTATGTAACTCATCAAGTCTTATGGCTGAACTAAACACTGCTTGAGTGAATGTTTTTAAAATTGCTTCTTCGTGTTAGTTAGGTCGGAAATGGGCTGTGTGATGGCTTTAACAGGTGTGCCTGGGATCCTCTGGAATAACCTCTTTAGTCCGAACGAAGTCTGTGTATTGCAGTGATTCTGTGAATGGAGTACAGGGGCACGTGTGGGCAAACCATATGGAACAGATTGTCCAGCTTCTTCTTTAGCCCCTATGTGTCACTCCATGTATATTTTTCTTTTTATGACCTTATTTGAAGCAACACTTAATGTTTCCTGGCGTTCTAAATAAAAGAAGTAAAAATAAAGTTAAGGCTACAGTATGCCACCACCACTGCTGAGGGAGTGTGTTTTAAAAAGGCAGAAAATACCAGTAGCAGCAGAGGTTTTAAAAGCCACTGACCGTCTTCCTAACCCCCCCACCCTCACCCGCTGGCCTGACACACCCTACCCATACCCCATTCCCCCTGTTTGCCTTTTATGTTGTGGACTCGACCGTGCGCCCACTTCAGACCACCATAAACATGTCGGTCCCTGATGACAGAGTTGGCCCCGGGACGTTTTATATAAATTGACCTCAACTACAGCTCATTAGGAGCCCTAAATTGGAACCATGCAGCCTGGGAAGTGTAAATGTTACAACAGGAGAGTCGGTAGCTTCAGGGGGGTTCCAGCTGTACAGGTCTTCACCTCTGTGATGAAACTCTTTGCTTTTATATAAAAAAAATGTTGTTATCCATTGTGTTTTTCTTTTTCTAGAACTGGTAAAATTATGTAGTTTAGAAGGATGTTGGAGAAAAGGATTTTAATGCATTTCTGAAATTGTTTTACATGCTTATCTATTTCAGCCATCAACCTGTTAACCGCTATGGTTATTAACATGTTATAAAGATTCACCCTTTGAATCATTCTTTGTCTTTAGCCATTACAGTACACAACACGTCTGTTGTCGGCTTCATTTAGTCTTTCCTGAGGCTATCTCAGGAAATGCAGAGTCCACCCACCTCAAGTATTTTTATTAGTCTGCAGTACAGCCTGAATGACCTGACAGAAAACTAGGCAGAAAGACACACAAGTGCCACTTGTCGTGACTTTAACTCTTGCACAAACGCAAGAAAATGTCATCTACAGTGGCAGAACGGTCTCAAATTGTAGGTTTTTGACAGACTGTAAAATACACTTGATGGTCAGTCCAGCTTCTCCCCTGCATTCGTCTCTCCACATCACATCTTTCGTCCTGCATCCTGCCTTAATTGGGGTCCTTTGTTTGACCGCCTCCCTCAAAAAACAATACAACCACAGCTCCCCTGTCCTAATCCCCTCTTCTCCTCTCTCCTGACTCTGCTGGAGCATCGCTCTCAGTAATTACCCCTCTCAAGCTGGAGAGTGGAGTAATTGTCTTGAGTGTAACTACAGTGGCTCTCTGAAAGGGGGTCATTGTGTGGAGTTAAGAACTCACTTCAGTGGACGGCTTTGTTTGTGCTGCAAAAGATAATGAAAGTATTTGGTTGGCCACGGTGAGGTGGAAATATAGTAAGATATGAAAAGAACGACAGTGAGTGAGGAGAGGAGCGGATGAAGAGTGGAGGAGTGAGCCTCGTGCTCAAGGAGCAAGTGCTTTTCATTTTTTGCATCTTAAAACACTTTTGCATGCGAATAACACCAGCGAGGAAAATGCTTTTGAAATTTCTTTACTTTAAAGCACCAAAATTGTCATGATTCCACACCACAACTTTTACAACATGTTAACCTTTACGAGGTTTAATGCTTTATCACTATTTACAGTATCTTATACACTCATTTCACAACAAATCAGCAAACAGTGGCAGTTCAGTTCTACCAGGAGCAACAACAACATGAGCGACAAATTAAGCTCTTATGTTTATGTTTCTTTTAACTGATGCATCATAAAGATCTTTTTCATCGTGGGAAGTTACACAAAATATAGAAAATACATAAACAAAAGTAGAAAAATAACACACCTAACAAAATCTATATACTGTTGTAAATATATAGTATGTACAAACAAGGAGAAGCCCTTATTAATCATTACTTTGCCAGGTGTGGAAGACTTCACAATTAAAAGATTATATAGAAATAGTTTACACACACATCTAACTTCAAGATCTATAAATAAGTCTTTAAAAACAGCCCCAAACTCCACGTTATAACTAATAAATAAGAAAAAAAAAATCTTAATTTAATGCATTTTATTTTCTTTTTGGCCAGCTTCAACCATCTTGCGTTATCTCAGGCATCATATTTCCTGCAGGGTGCAAGATAATCTTCCATGTGTATAATTTAAGACATAAATTAGATTATTTATGTAAATATGAAATTAAATTAGACATCGTAAGAAGCAAACAGCAAACAAAAGTGAAATGCAAAACCTTTTACATCAAAATGTCTTTGGCAACAAGAAGCAGTAAGTAAGACTGTCCATTGATTGGTTCAAGAATAGTGAAGAAGTATCAAAGTACAGCTGTAAATCAGATTTTTCTCTAGGCATGCAATGCTCCATCAACTCCATCCTCCTAACCATAAGTCTCCTTCTAAAACTACTTTCCTCTTGCGGCTTCAGAGCTCTTTTCCTTCTGCTATTGCAGATTAAATTTCCCCAGTGGTTTGTCTCATTTGAAAGGCAGAAAATGTGTATAGGCTAAATGTGTGCATGAGCGTGTTTACTTGTATGTGTATATGTGTGTGTGCAGGCATACTTCTGTGCGTATACATTATAGATGCTTGCGCATTTGCTCATTGTTATTTCTGTGCGTGTGTATGTGCACATGCGCGTGTTATATTTGTGTTCATGTACATCCTGGCTTGGTAGCTCATGTTTGTGTGTGTGTTTGTGTCTGTCTGCATACATTTGTGCTTAGGTGTATGTTTGCAGGCTTGCTCATATTTGCGTGTGTGTGGTCCAGAGAAAATGAAGTGATTGCTACCTGCAACATGCTCAGTCATTTATCATATCAAGTCTTTTCAAACATGGTCTGATATCCTTTGTATGTCTTGAAACCAAATACTGTCTTTTTTTTATTTAAAAGGCGAATTTGTCATCTTAAAAAACAAACCCACCATGTCTCAAAATACTGGGCAGAAGACTTCATGAAGTCAGATCTCCAACAGTCCGCTGCTGTTCTCCACTCCATTAGGTGTGCCAGTCTTCTCTTCTCCATTGGTGATTTGGTCAGCGACAGGATTGGTGGGTACAGCGCTGGTGTTGAGCTCTGTGGTCTCTTCACTCCGAGGATCTGTGTCTCCCTCCACAGCTACAGCTTTCCCCTGCATTGCAGAATCCGCATGGGTCTTCTGGTGCTTTGAGAGGTGGTCGCTGCGTGTGAAGCGCTTGTTGCACAGTAGACAGGTGAACTTCTTCTCCCGTGTGTGGGTGCGCACGTGCCTCTCCAGTTCGTCCGAGCGGGTGAAACGCTTCCCACAGAACAGCCAGTTGCAAACGAAGGGCCGCTCGCCAGTGTGCCAACGCAGGTGGGCTTTGAGGTGGGAGGCCTTGCCGTAGACCTTCCCACAGCCTGGAATGTGGCAGCTGTGGACCGGCTTCTTCCTCAGGGATGCAGCCGAGGCCCCCAGCCTCTCCAGCTCCTGGCAGTTGGGGCAGTCACATGAGGACCTGGTGGGCGCACCCCCTCCGCTGTAGCCCCCTGATCCCCTAGCAGGCTTTAGGCCCATGGGACTCTCAATCAGCCCTGCACTTGGCACAGGCTTGGGCTTGTACATGTCCTGGGGCAGCATGTGCTGGGAGGGCTGGAGGAGGTGTGAGGAGGAGCCCAGTCCCACAGAAGGGTAAGGAGCTGGGTTGAGTGGTGTAAAGTCGGTGCTGTAACTGGGCAGCTGTGGGCTAAGGGAGGCCTGGGGAGCTACAGGCTGCAGGGAGGCCTGGAGACCTCCGTCCGTCTGGGGCTGGGTTGCTGACAGCCAGTTGGAGTTGGGGTGGACATCCCACCAGGAGGACGTGGCATTAGCTGGAGCAGCGGTAATGCCAGGGTGGATGCCGGCTTTATACCAGGAGCCATAGGGGTGTGTCATATCCAGCGAGGTATAGACACTGGTGAGGCAGTCAGCCGTAGCGTGGGCCTTGGACACTAAAAGAGACGGGTCCTGGGAGACGGAGGTCTGGAAGGAGTGGGAGAAAGGGTTATATTCTGTAGTGTAGCCTCCGGCTGAAGGAGGGGGGCTTCCAGTGGGGGTAAGCAGCCCGCCGCCTCCTCCTCCAGCTGTGGTAAAGGAGCCAGTGTAGGAGTCCGCCAGGCCACTGCCGTCTGCGGTCCGCCCGTTCTTAGCTGTCTGAAGGTCAGAGGTCATGTTGTAGGGCTTCTTTACTGGAGTAGCGCTGCCGGTCTTCCCAGGTGTAGCCGAATCCCTGACGGGGCTTGTGCTGCCAAACTTGTTACAGGTAGCAGTTAACATAGCCAGAGGACTGGAGCCATAGCGTGCGTCTTCCTGGGGAGGAGGAGACAAGGGAGAAAATGAGACTGTCTGTCTGCAGGAAATGGCTGCTTGCTGCCGCTGCTTCTGTCAGTGTCAAGTCTAATAAAAAACTTATGTCTGACTGCCACCGCTGGCTTTTTCCTGCTCTCTCCGTTTTCAAAGTGGTCAGGGTAATTTCAAGCAGTGAATGTTTATGCTTGTGAAGGTTCTGCTCTGCTCAGCAAAGGAGGAATTCCCATGCTCTTTTGTTTCACTTAAACCGCTATCTACAAGCTAAGTTTTTACAGCATACAGAAACATACATTGTGTAATCATGTATAATCACTGTGCTATTAACTGTAACTGTGTCTCAGTTATAGTAGACACAGATATCTTGTCAGACATGTTTTTTTATCTGCAGTGGTCGCCATGGCATTGACAATGTTAGACAAAGCATTGTGCTGTTTGATTTTCTTACAGATTTGAATGTACTATTCTTTCTGTTTATCATCATGTTGATGATGATGAAGTGAACTACTCACTCACCACCAAAGGAATTTCACTTTACATGAATAAATTATTTTATGTAATACTCCTTTTTCTAGTATTTCCCTTTTCCATGTGTCAGGTAACTAACACCAAAGCACAGCATATAAGACGCCTGTCTTTCTATTGCTACCACACACTGCACACGTGGATATAACTAATGAAAAAGCACTATTGTATTCCTATAATAGAACTTTACAGGGTTTCTGCGACATGTGGTTGTGAGTTTACTGATGTTATTGCACTTTAAATTGTATGTGGCATCATTATAAGAGTATTGCGATAGTCCTAAATTGTATTTTTCAGTCCAGGTGCACTACATCTCTTTTTAATCCTAGCCTATAACTTTGGCTCAAATATTATCATCACTTCAAAACTATGGTCTTTTCTTTCGGACTGACTCTCCATTCAGAGGTGATTAGCGCTTATCTCCTCCAACAAGCCCTGGGGTCAGCCCAGTTTACAGGTTAATAACGTTTCACCACAGACTTCGAGGTCTTTTATTACTCCTACTGTCCTGCATCCACTGACAACTGTACAGCTTCTCATGGCCACGTGAGATAATTTATTATTAAATTATATTTTTCAGTTTGCTCTTGCATGTAGTAGAAATATTCCTGGAGGAAATGTAAATGCTGGGCTTATGATGAACAGAGGTTAAGATGTGAGTAGTAAAGTTTCATGGTACTGAGCTGAACTCTGTCAGGTTGCTTTAAATCATCTTCCATGAAGATTTAAGATCTTCTTCATTAACGCACATTGTAATTTTTCATTATCCCGTTATGTCACAGATTTATGTATTTGTCTTCAGACCTTCAAACCAAACTGGGCTCCTCACTTCAACTTTAATATAAACTCTAGCTGGGATTTCAACAACATTCACATCATAAAAGTTGAAAAAGAAGAAGAAGAAAAATATACTTACAATCACATTCCCTACCTCCAGAATAGATGCGGCCATCCCTGAGAAACAAAATCCTAAGGAAGCTGAGGGGAGTGGGAGAAGCGCAGCTCTGAGTCCCGGGACACTTTGGAAGAAGTTGGGCACTAACGCGGGGAAGTGTTTTGAGGCACGGGGAGCCCGCCCCCTAATTACAGGCTATGGGCTCTTTGAAGACTCGCTAAGAGGCAATAAAAACCGAGGAGATGGAGGAGAATGGACGGAGATTGGTGGATAGAAAGAGGACATCCCACCTCCCCAAACGGAGAGTGTCGAATCATTTTTTTTCAAGATAAATGCATGAATGGGTTACTCATCAATCACCATGCGGACATTATTTCAATTTCACTGGCATTATTTTTTCCACTGGGATTAGTCCAGTGGAGTCTGAGGGAAAAGAATTATGTACATAAAGATAATGCTGTAAATTGTGTCCATGCTCTCAGACACGTTACTGTAAATAAGAAGTGAAAAACCGAGTGAAGCTTTCTAACGTTTTCCTCTGAGGGAGGAAAAATAACAAAAGAACATGTAGCCTCGTCCTGCGCCACATAAATCACAAAAATTAAGCCGACTGAGCCTGTGGTTTCCATCCGAGATTTTATTATTCTGGTTTCAGCCCTCTCTCTGTTTCCAATATTCTTAAATGCAGTTAACTGCCTTTTTAGACATTAACTGCGATGGTTAAAGAGGCCGAACTACAGAGACAAGCGAAGAAGAAAAGGATCAAGTCATTAAATAAAATAAAGAAGAGATTATCGCATCAAATAAAGTGAATTCAAACGGCGAACTCACAGAGGGGGGAACGGAGTCGCAGAGATTGTTGACGTTTGCTA
>NTHP01000052.1:824774-842022 GCA_003416845.1 Oplegnathus fasciatus
AAAAAAAAAAAAAGAGGGAGAAATGAAAGCTGAGAGAAGGTTTGAAAATGTAAGAATATTAAGTCAGTGGCGACGTGGTATTCCAAAATCGTCCAAATAACTTTCTGTCATTATTGATTTTTGTCTGGGATGAAAATCTTTCAGAGGAAAATATGAAAATATGTGTTGGTGACTTACCCATTTAAAATGTCCCCAAACTGCTGCATGAATGTAAATCAATGGCAGTGGTCTGTTAAACCTGCTGTAAAGCATTTTATGATCATCATAACTCCAGACTGATTCATTATAAGCCTTTAGGTTTATAATATACTCAAGAGAATGCTTGATCTGTTATTTTTCTTCAGATACAAAATAATTACATTCAACAATGCAGTGTGACAAACCCGCCAAAGTTTTACTCTTTTTTTCATTGGCTGACACATTTTTTTTTATTGCATGAATTTACATATATCAAATATTCACATACATCATAGTAGGAACAAGCAAGTATATGTAAGTTACATTAAAAACGTGGTGAGAAAATGCATTCATTTTAAACAGCTTTGTTCCAGTGTCACACCAGGGTCACAATGAACACATGAAGGAGAAAACAAACATAATCTTTTTGCAGAAATAAAAGAGGAATTTAATCCTAATGTGCTTATTTGGAGAAATAAATCAGTATTTAGTGAGAAAAATATGCTTTTATTTCATGCGTTTAAAGTAATCTTATTTAATATGCTATTATTAAACTGTGTGAGGTCATTAAAAAGAAGATACATTTTAATAGATTTGAATATATTTTGGTTTTTACTGTAACTGAGTCTGTCAGGTTTATTAGGTGTAAGGCACGTTCATTTTAGAATTTCATTTATTGGTTGAAAAAGACAAAAAACTCAACTTTCAGTCTCGAGTAAGGCCGATTCTCAGCGCCTTTTTGTGGGCGTCTCGTTTTCTGAAGGAGAGCACAGAAGATTAAAATTGTTGTCAAAAATAAACATATAATTTCTGTCCTTATTTTCTCCTCAATTACAGGGCATGGTCAGAGCTGGGCTTGTCGTTCTGGAGAGTCTGGCCCTCACATGAACACAGCGGCTATATTTGGCAGTCTGCTCTCCAACTGACCTTCATCGCTTTATTTTCTTATTCCAGAAGGGGTGTGAGTAGAAGAACAAAGGCCGCTACATGCAGTAGTTTACACTCCTACAGGATTGTGCTCGCAGTCGTATAAACCTCTCCTCGAACTGAGGGCAAAGTGTCACCTGTTATCTATCTATCTATCTATCTATCTATCTGTCTGTCTGTCTGTCTGTCTGTCTGTCTGTCTGTCTGTCTATCTATCTATCTAATGTCTCCTATGGATACTATTTCGTGCCTAAATCCTCAGATATACGTGGCGATCTTTTCACACTTTCTTGGGCATTTAACATCCCCTCTCATTTGACACATGGTGTGTTACTGGTGTAAGTCTTTAAGTGAACTGTTCCTTTTCTTCTTAGCGTTCATCAGTGCTTTATGTTTTACATTTAAGTGAAATGAGAGGGGAGGTAAAAAGCTCCTATACTGCTGCGAAGTGGCCCGCAAAGGGCCCCTTTTCCTCATTTTTATAAGACTTGTAGTAATCTAAAACTTTGGCGTGTTCCCATTTACAGGTCTCTTCAAAAGAGAGCAAGTGAGATCTATAATTAGAGAATGCGTTAAGCCCTTAACAGCCTCTTCAAAAAGCTTTCTCTGCTCTATTTACTATTTTCTGCTCTGTGTGGTTTAGATTTTTGAGTACGTACAGTAGGCGCTGCAGACTTGATGAACCTCGGGGCGTTGGGTGGGCGAGATTATGTTCCCCAGGGCTGATTATATGTTTCGTATGGATGGTTATTGTCCATGTGACAGCTATCAGATGTATTAGTAGTTCCAGGTTTTTGTAGTGTTGCTAGCTCATTAGCTCAAGGCCGTTTGAATGCAACAAGTGGCAAAAATCAGTGCTTAAAGTTTAGAGTGTTCAGTTTTCTCCTTAACGACCCCAACGTTCATAATAGTTTTCTATGCCTTCTAGTTGATTCTACTCCAACTAGGCAATTGATGACATACACATAAGTCAAGCAAGCATGTTGCTCCTTTCTCTTACCATGCGACCAGTTACCCTCGGAGAATTCTGGGTAAAGACCCCCAGTTTAAACACCTCAGATCTCTGACTTGTGTCTCAGTGCTCAAGTAAACAGATACACCAGTATTTTGATTTTTGACTTGGTCAGTGTGTTTGATAGTTAGTGAGGAGTCTTAATGGATAACACTGAACTTGTTTTATTCAATTCCTCGATATCATAGGAAACAATGTCCGCACATTGACAAAAAAGACGGGGCTCTTCAGATGCAAAAAAGAATCAAATTATTACATGTGCAAAAGGTGACAAAATGTGACAAAAAAGTGAACGTTTTGGACCAAGTTGTGCCGACAATGATCCTGTACACAGGAGCAGTAGTTTCTTCTTTTCTGTCAACATGCAGGCATTTTATCCTCTGATATGAGTGTATGTGAACCTTGGCTACACCTGACACTACTTCTTCAAAAGCCTGGATTCAAGAGGACAAACCTTTATTCACCTTTGACAATATGAATAAGCAAATCTTGAAACAATAAGTACTTCATTACTAAAATGGTATACAGGCATATGCTGTAGGTGTGTGTGTACGATATGATTACATTTAATTGATTTCATCACTCACAATGACTTTGTTGTGGGTGAAGGCTACCTGCCATATACCAGACTGTCACAACCAACAAGACACAGACGCAATTTGCTCTCTCTGTGCATTGGCACATGTTAATTTTTTTCTAAAAAAAACAGAAATTATAATGTATTCCAAAGCCTTGGCATCAACTTGGCATCTGTCAACTTCTGTCACTGGCAGAATTTTTAGCCAATTTTTTTTTCAGAAAATGTTTCACTTTGGTAAAAAGCAGGAAGCAATAAGACTGTCTCCACCATGTTCACCAGTGGTCAACTTTTCCGTGCAAACCTTCTAGTCGAGCCATTTCACGCTGGCAAACATTCTTCTGGTTGCTCAGCTCTACAGAAAATGAAACCACTCCCAGTAACAAGTTGACTGAAGTGATGGCAGTTTGTTTGCTTACATCCAAGTCCTCTTAGAGGAGATAGAGTCTACTCCTTGTCTTAACGTAGTTCACCTCTTGCTGTTGTCGCCACAGGAAAAAGAAACTTGGTGGTGACAGTCAAAAGTGGCATAAATTCTTTGTCTTGTGTGCTAAGGACACTCAAGTGGGTGAAAGGGATTAAGAAGAGAGAGGTGATGAAGCATGCGAAGGCAGATGTCTAATTACATGCACTTCTCTGAGTAGGGCACGGCACGGCACCGAACCTTATCTACCTTTTTAGTACACAACGAAATGTGAAAACCGTCTAGTACCAAAACCCGACAATTAATTTTTGGTCAGATTCTTACTCTTGTTTAGTTGTTCTTTGATCAGACATTTCCTGATATAACCATCATTTTGCTCATTTTAGACTCTATTAAATTGAGCTCTTGTATGGCAGCTTTGTGTTGAGACATTCAACACTGATGCATTTGAGAAGCTTTGACTATTCTGTTAAAATAAAGAAGAAAAACATATTTATAATCTTCAAACTATGGTCTTTAAAAAGTATTTTTAGTATCTGTACCAAAACACACCAGTATCATAACATTTCAAACAATATCCAGTCCTACCTGTGACTGTAAATGAGTTTGTGTGTACTTTTGGAGTATTTTATAAAGTTTTTACTGAAGTGTACTTCATAACTGTTGAAATCACATCCATTGCACAGGGCAATGCTCTTTGCCTGTGTGGCAGCTCACATTCAACAGTCAGCCACAAAACAAGAGAAAAGTAATCTCACTTGACTTTGTTTCAGATTTTTCCACATAAAAAACAATCTAGTTTGAACTCTTCCCTCTTTCCTTTTTGAAATCATGCTGTCTTCATTTCAAATATGTTAGTATTGTTATTTTGGAGGAGCTACTTATATGCTAGTAAATCTTTGGACCACTATTTTTTTAAGTTAAATATCAGAGGACCTACTTGTGTAGGAAATTCAAGCAGTGCAGGCATGCAGTACTCCTAGGAGCTTCCTTCTGTACACTTTAGTACTAGCAAGTTCATCCAGCAGGCATCTTTCTTGAAATAGTAGTGAAAGGTTTGCCAGATAATTCGTCTTGGTGGTAACGCGAAAGCGCAGCAGCAGTACAAACAAAGCAGTGGGACTCCTTAGATGTCTATACATTGACATCACATGCTTGGTTTTTAGTGCATCCTTCTTTTGGGGGTGAATAGCCTTCTGTTTTTTACATTGGTTTTAAATTGGCCTCTTGGTATCATTAGGTCATTACAGCAACCAAGTAAGTGTGTATAATGGTGGATCAATGGAATATCTCGCCATAATGCATTTCCCTTGACATTCCCCTCTGGGCTGCAACCCTCAGAAAATTAACAATGTTAATAATACTGAGACGGAGGGGGAAAATTGAAATGATTAGATGTGTTTTACTTCGCTGCTGATGGAAATGTGGTGAGAGGGAATCAGGGTCAGGGATAGACTTGCCTTGCAGCATGACTCCGTGCTATTTTTCCAGGCTGTGTGGTCAAAGATTCAGAGAGCTTGTCAACGGAAAATGAGAGAGCGAGAGAAGTGGGGGAGAAGAGAGAAAGAGGGAGACGTATAGACTGGGGGAGAGAGAGAGAGAGAGAGAGAGACGGGGTGGTGGGTTATACAACGCACCAGTGAATATCATGTTCATTTGTACTGCAGTTGATGCTGCTGATTATGGCATCAGATGTTAGTCACTTAGGCCTTTTTGAGTCAGACATGAAAAGCGACAACATGCTTTTAATAAAATGACCTGCCCCGGCTCGAGTGGTCTGTCTCTACTTTGGGGCATGTTGGTGGTTTTGAGTAATTCAACCACCAACATGCTGCATTTCAACCAGTGGACAGAACATATTCAGTCACCAGACATGGTGGTAATCACATGTAGCAATGAGGAGAAAGTAATCATCTCCCTATGCAAATAGAAAAGAAGCACATTTTTTCCTGCTGGTTATTACTTTGAATATTGTTTCTAAAGAGCAACATAATTCCAGTCTGACATCCCCACCCCCAGCAAAGTCTAGTTCATTCCCATCTCGCTGCGATGTCTCGGTGACCACACATGTCAGAGATAATCCCACATGGCACTGGGAAGACATTAATTGTTTTCCTCTATGAAGATTTTTTACTGTTCCCAGAATGACAGAGTTATTATCCCACTTTGGAATCACAAATGTTGTGTAACATGCTTGGTATGCTGTTTATCATACAGGGTATTACATGCAAGTATCAGCTCTAGAAACACAGAAGTCCATCTACTCCCAAACAAATCCCAGTCCACCGCCTTCTTGCTGTATACAAGCCGACATCTGGCCTGTAATCTCCCCGTCTGTCGAGGAGACCTGCGGCCACCTAATGACCCCAACAGGCGTCATGCATGCAATTGCTCAGGATGGCGCAATGACAGTCTCTTTCAATATCTCTTTATACATACTTTGTGAAATGAGAGGGACTTTGAGGAGCACTACGCTTTATGCTGGACACTGCAGGTTGTCTAGGAAGAAACATACATGCAGTGTGGCACAGACATGTGGTTGATCCTTAATATCTTAAACAACCCGCGCTGCAACTTTTTATATTTGATACACTATCCACGCTAGGATTTCTATTCAACTGATTTGATGGTTAATGTGTTGAAAATGTTTGCTGGTTTGATTGAAAAATATTTTATTTTATGGCAGAGGTGTAAACATGACAGTCAAATTCCGACTTCAGACTTGACTTACTTGAAACTTGACTCCCTAAAGACTTGATTTGATTTGAGACTTAGAAGTAAAAACATTAAGGCCTCGTGCTTTGACCTGGTAAAATCCCAAAAGCAAAAAAAAAGCCCCCCTATTTATTTATTGGACCTGTGCATTATTGGTCTCAGTTACGTAAAAGTCATAATCACTGTAACACAGCATTGAAAGGAAAGTGTTTTGTCATTTTTATGGTTCAGACCTGAAAGACTTGCAATTTGCCTCTGAAGACTTGTGACTTGACTTGGACTTTCCCTCAAGGACTTGAAGGGTTCACTTAGTTCTGGGGGAAAATGCAGGAACGATTCTTTTCTACTGAAACCTTTGCGAGTTCATTTCATACTGGGTCTGCACTGGTACGTACTGCCTCCAGGAAATAGCCATATGCTCGCACCCTAGTACTCGGCTTTTATATGTTACCAAACTCACTGCCAGCCATGTACATGGGAACATTACAACCTCAAACAACGTTACAAACTCAATCAGTACTGTGTAACAAAGTTTAGCTTGCTTTAATCAGTGCAGGTGGTGACTGACTGATACATGTTTTCCCCTCAGGGCTTACTGTAGCTGTGTGCGCTCACTGCTGAGACCATTCAATACTACAAACCCATACACTCGACTTGACCTGACTCGACCCGGCTGCTGCCGATACTAGTTCAGGAAGTAACGCTTCCTGTACATGACGAACTTCAGCCCATACACCGAAGAATATCGAAGAGGCCGCTTGGGGGCTTCGGGACTTGCCAGATTTGTTCATGTACCAGAGTCAGATGTTAGACTCAGTGCTTGTTAGCAAGTTAGCCTGTGATTATTATTCCTTAATGCCTGCGGACTTTGGCGTGACTCGCTGCTACAGTTTGGTTGATAGTTATACAACTTTTAGTGCCTGTTAGTGTTTTGCATTTAGATTTTAATTCTTTTCTCCTCTCCAGGTTATTTCTTATTTCTGCTACTGTGATAACACAACATACAAACGAGTTGGTAGATTCTTGTTATTCTGTAAAATGAAACACACGTAGCATCAACACAAATATCACAGTACGCTCAGTAAAAACACTTCTATATGTTTATGCAGCCTACACCTTAATAGTTTGGGAGGATAATGAAACATATTGCTTTTCTTCCACTTGGTACCCACAGATCATGCTAGTGTGCCCTGCATTCGTGTGGCCTGAAAGGTTCACAACACCAAATACGCCAAAACTCGAAATACTCGATACATTTAGCAGTCCACACCCGGGTCTACAGAGGCAACATAACACTCCAACATAGCAACATAGCACTTGAACCTCTCAGCACTAGTTTCAGTAAGCTTCAAAGGAAGTGGTTGTCAGATCATCAAACATATCTGAAACCCCCTCCCCCCACTCTTTTCTGACTTTGGAGTTGGGCTGGGGGTCTGACAATTTTTTGTAACTTTCCAAAACTGACAATTCAACAAGCCTACCTGTCTGCTTTCTGCAGCAATTGGCCGAGTGTGCAGAGGTTAGAAAGTCGGCAGGATTTACAGTTCTCTCTCGAACTCTCTTTTTTCATTCTTCACCTAACTACTTCCACTTTTAGTGTGTACAAAGAAGTGAACCACTGTGAATGCCTTTGAGAAAAATACTGTCCAAATGCGCTGTTATTTCCTTTTGTACTATTATTTTGCCTCTCCCCTCTCTATGACAGCAGGCTTTTCATCCCACCTTCAAGTGTGGTTTGTTTCAGCCGTACCCTGGCCTTAATTATGAAATTAATTGATCTGAATGACTTGAACCTTGTCTGGGATTTGCCCCAAAACTTTCAACAACTCTCTCTTATTGTGTTAAAAAAGTTGAAAATCTAATGAAGTTTATAACCAATGTAGAACAGTTAAGACTGAAAAGTCATCACAACCCCCCAGTAAAGATTATTCAGCATGGTGGGCTCATAAGTCACATAAGAAAACACCACCACATAAATACTCATTTTAGTTGATTAAGCCAAGTGTGGTTGAGTTCAGGGGGGCAGAAATACCGCATATGTGTGAGTTAGAAGTCCATGTTGAGAGTATTTGTGTGTTTGCATGCTTCCACATGTTTCATCTGACTTATCTTAAGCCTGTTTCCTTGCTGCGATCCCTCTCATCAATTAGCTGCTTTTTGCTATCACATGTTAACTCTTATTGATTTCTTTGAACTCTGTCATGTCAGAAGGTACTGAGCTGTACCCCACAGGGCAGCCCCCCCCCCAGTTTATACATATTTAGTCAGTGCCCCCAGACCCTGACAGCAGCTGGTGCTGAGGTTTGGGTGGGAGCTCATTACTCCTTGGTGGAGCCCTGCCAAAAAGAGGGGAGGGTTTTTTTAAAGGGAGTAAATTGAGGTTTTCTTTTTTGGGTTACTTTATTTCGTACGGGCAAATCCGACTCCATGCGTCGTGTGATCTGTTCCATGTGTCGTGTGTGTGCCACCAGTAGTCGTCTCTGGTCCCCTCACTCTGGAAATAACTTCCGTTCTCCTTCATTTAATGAACTCCCCTCTTGGATGTGCTTATTTAACTGAAATAACCAGACCTTTACCCTGTATTTGGTAAAGCCAAATGACCTTTTACAGAAGTCAAATCTAGTAATAAATTTTGACATTTTTTTCAGCTTATAAAACCCTCTGACATGACATTTGTCTTCTTATCTTCAGTCTTATATAAAAACTTTATTATAACTTCTATAGCATCTTGACTCAGTGGTGGAACGTAACTAAGTACATTTATTCAAGCACTGTACTTGAGTACAATTTTCAGGTACTTGAACTTTAGTATTTCCATTTTATGCTACTTTACTTTCTACTTCACTACATCTCAGAGGCAAATATTGTACTATTTACTCCACAGACATTTATCTGACACCTATAGTTACTCGTTACTTTTCAAATGAAGATTTTACATTAAAAAACATATAATAAGCTTATAAAATGAAATGCTTTGTTAAAGATTAAATCAGTGGCTCCCAACCTTTGTGGCTTGTGAAGTTGGGGCCCTTTGTCACGTTTCAGATGTCTGTTGTCAGCAGTTCCACCAAAGAGACATTTTCCCTCCGAACTTGTCAGATCGAGTCATTTATTAAAAAAAATCCACAAAAAAATAAAGATTCAAGAAAAGTCTAAAAAATGCCTACACATTTGTGTACAAGAACTTTATTTTCTCTTCTCTCCTACCCCTTTCATTATATCATCTCACGACCCCTCAGGTTTTTTTTTTATATACAGTAGTTCAAAATAGCTCCACCTCGACCAGCTACAACAGTAAAATGCTATTTATGCGTTGTTGCATCAGTATTAATCTAATAATGTCAAATTTAACAACATATAGTCACAGGGAACACTTTTCTATGCAACAGGTACTTTTACTTTTGATACTTTGAGTACATTTTGCTGATAACACATCTGTATTTTTACTACGACTTTTACTTGAGTAGGATTTTGAATACAGGACTTTTATTTGTGATGGAGTATTTTTATATTGTTGTATTTGTACTTTTACTTAAGTAAAGGATCTGAATATTTCTTCCACCGCTGCCTATATTTTTACAGGCTTTACTGTGTGTTTCTGTCTGTATTGAATTTATTTTTTCTCCCTCATGAGATCCGCTTCAGCTCCGTGGTTCGCCACTCACAAGACAAAGCCTCCATCTCTCCAGCTCCTTTACTCCTAACGGAGGATCGTCCAAAGCTTTACATTTGATGTCTCAGTGCCATAACGATGTGGTTTGGAGGACTGAAACGATTGTTTATTTATAAGAGACATATTGCGCTGCAGGATAATATCTTCGAGTGGGTCAAAAGAGTGCGCCCGTCTTTATGTTCTAGACGGGTGACCAAGAGTATCAGATATCTCCGTCTATTGAGTGATTGTGTGGAACAGAAGTGAAGTGTTCTTGACTTGTGTTTCCTCTTTTGGAGAGGAGACTGATGTGGGGACTTCCTGGTGATACTGATCAAGAAGAGAGAGGGGGATCAAGACAGGGTTAGAAATAGAGGGGTTGTGGATTAAAGCAGGGTTCAGAACTGCCAAAGCTGGAACCTTGATAGATACAAAATTTCCAGAGTGTGAATTTGCAGCAGGCTGGAGCTGGAAAAAGGCTGTAAGTACTCACAGAAACGGTGAGAGGAGTGGGCAGGGCATATAATACAGAAATAGAATGACATTATAGGTAGGTAAAATAAGCAGGCCGTACCTAAAGGGGACTTTATTACTTATAACCTAAAACCCCTAAAATCAAAACAAAAAGGCCAAGCCGCACCATATGTGTGCAAGAGGAAGCTCAAGTCTTCTCTCCTTTAGACCACCCAACGCTTCACCCACACACTCTCCTGAAAAACACTGAGACTGTGCAGGACTGAATCTACCAAACTTCACATATTTCACAAGATCTTGGAACTAAATTTAAAACCTTCAGTTCATCTATTCTTTTATTATTGGGAGAAACACCAAACCACACGACTAAAACAGACGGATTAAAGGTGCTGGGACATGCAATGTAATTCCTCTTGAATGAAAAGTGCCCTGTTGCTGTTGGGACAAATCTTTAATCAGGAAGCAAGATGGGACTTGTTTTTAAATCCAATCTGAGAGAAGAACGATTTCTCCGCACTGACTGAGTCTACTGGAGTGCAAATGTAGAAATTCTCCCAAAGCCTATGGCGCTTTGACTGAAAATAAAGAAGAAACCTTCCTTCCCCCCACTTGCCTGAAGCCACAGCATGTGGTCTACTCTGTTGCTGCTCTAAAAATGGAAGGCGGGCGGCCTCGGGAGAAGCCCAGAACAGCCTCCACCGTAATGGCCGTGTGGGTGTGGCCCCTCGTAGATGGCTTTTGAGGGGGCCCCTCCCGGACGCCCGCACCCCTTGCCAGCGCCCAAGGGCTCCAGGCTGCCTGACCAGAGACACCGCGATGCGGCCCACGCTGAACCCAGGCCGAGCCGGGCTATGGTGGGCTGGGCTAGGCCAGGGCCAGGACAGGCTCCACAGCTGCTTCATGGCAGGTTCCTGCGCTCCTGCCCTCTGCTGGGGTCACAGAGAAACAAGACAACAAAAGATGTGCGAAAAAAAAAGAGAGAATAGTCCATCAAAAGACTTGAATGTCTGAATGACTGAAGTTTTGTGAAAACCTGACAAACGCGACCAGGTGACCCACCCAGTTTCAGCAAACTGATTTTTTGTGTGTTTTTATTATTTATTTATTTTCATTTATTTATTGATTTATTCATCTCCATGTGTATGTTGTTCTAACTTTGATACTTAAAAACGTTTAAAAAAAAAATAGAGATGTTCTTACCTCATAAAAATAAAAAAAGAATTAAGACAAAAATAAAAAGCATTGTAATACTTATACAGTAAGTATGATTTTGAGGTACTTTACTTGACTATTTAAAATGTTATGCCACTTTATAGTTCAACTCACATTTCAGAAGGAAATATACTTTTTACATTCGTCTGACATCTATAGTCACCACTTACTCAGGATTTTACTGAAAGAAACCCTTAAATAAGTGAATAAATAATATGATGCATTGATATAGGTTAAACTACTCAACAGTAAAAAACTGCTTACACATTAATGCATCAGTAATAATAATCCTATATATAATAATTATATACTCTATGATAGCACTGCATTTTGCTGATAATACTGTACTTTTACTTAAGTAACATTTTGAATGCAGAACTTGTAATTTTACATTGCAGTATCGCTACTTTTAGCAATAACATCTGAATACTGCTTCCAACAATGCAACATTTGAAGTAAAAACAAATACAGTGTACTTCTGCAAAACACAGACAGTGTGTGCAGTCAGTAGTAGGTGCCTGGCAAAGGCTGACGCCAAAAGATGAGAGAATGAAATGAGCTGGTAAGCTATGTGCTACCATTTCCACTGTTTTAATGTGGTGAAGAAAAGGCTTTAATCCTTAAAAGGATCTCTGGCAGGTCAAACAAACACAGTGCAATTCCATGTACGCATCCTGTAGAGGAGTAGCCTGTCATTGAAAGAAACATACAGCAACAAACCCTGAAGAACACTGTCCGTCTAAGCTTGTTTTTCACATCGTGAAGCCCTGTAATACAGAGAAAACTCAAGTTTTGAATGAAGCTTTTGGTTTGTAGCATGATAACGCAAGTCTTATTATGTTTCAACGCATCTTATCAAAGTTCCCCAGTTGCTGATCATGTTTATTTTTAACCTCCTGGCCCGTGTAGTCGATACACGCTAACCAAGCGTAGTACTTTATTGCACAGTCATTGCAAGTTTTGCATGTAAAACTGCACATCTGATGGTAATGCGGCCTGAACGGTGATAGTGAGTGATAGGGTGAAGCCAGCCAGTCACCTTCTGGTTTGAATCAGCGGAAGGGGATTGGAGGGGGTTGCTCTCGGTAGGTTGGCTTTTATTGCTTCTCCCCTTTGGTTTTAAACAGATCTGCCTGTTTGTGGAAGTGTGGCTGGCGGTTGGCTCCTCAGCTGGCAAGGCAGCGGCGTTTAATTGCCCTTTGTTGTGGTGGGTCGGGGGGAGAAGGAGGCCCTGTGGTCGCCGCTGCACAATGGCGCTTTGGCCTGCCAACACACACGCACAAACATACACACACATTGAGACACACATGACATGCTCGCACATGCACCTACACACTCACACAAGCGTGCTATGCACACTTGAACACACGCATTGATCAGCACGCAAGACCAGATGCACATATGTGCACCCAAACTAAGTATATTTTTGTTCAAATTCACATTTCCTAATCGCTTCATATTCTTTATTTTCCTGTGTTTTGCATTTTGAAAAAACAGTAGATGTTACCGCTCACAAGCCACCATATAATAGTGCACATAGGAAACAGCTTAATGGTGTAACAATGTTGGTTTATAATGGAGATTAACCAAGTGTTGGAGGAAATAAAGGAGGAATTACGGGGAGAATAAACAGAAGCAGCATGGTTTGTATATTTGTGCTGTTCTGTGAATGAGCAAGCATATAATTATCACATTTACGGGGAAGAGCTGCTGAATAATGGGTCATGGTGGGTGTAGTCGTAGGGCAGTGTATCCTCCCTGATCGGCCCCTCCCGGAGTGTGTGAGTGTGTGTGTGTGAGAGAGAAACCTGAAGACATCTGATTAGCAATCGTCTTTCAGGGCTAAGCTATTATATCACATGATGAGCTATTGTTTGAACAACATCACAGTCTTGATTCTGACGGGCCTTCCCTCCTAAACTTAAAAAACCTTGTGGATCGCACAGTATAGTTCAACGCAGTTTTACCTTCCTCCTCCTCGACCTCACCGTCTCCAGTGAAGCTTTTGTCCCAGCCAAAAATGTCCTTGCCTTGTTTACTTTTCCTGCAGCCCCTGCACGTGTGTTTATCCAAATCTAAAGTATTCTTTTTTCTGCTCCTCGTCACGGTGGCTTTTGTGCTCAACTGTGGTGAGTTTTGTGTATTTTTGTGTAATTTACTCCTACAATTGGAGGAATGATGTGCTCTTGTGCTCTGACCAGCCCCTCCCTCCCCTCTCCCCTCTCCCCTCCATCCGTCCATCCCTCCCTCCCCCTCCTCCTCCCTCCCTCCCTCCCTCCCTCACAGAGAGGGTTCTTTTCCATTGATGCACTTACTGTAAAGTGTTCCCTCTGCCTCCATTGCTGACCACATCAACTTGGCCAATCACTGATGACTCATTATACACACATAAACAGAACAAAGCACAAACAGTCATCACAGAGTTACTGCATACGTTTACACATGCAGCACAGCAGAGTGTCTCTCAGCTCCCTCTATCTCTGTTTTTCTTTTTCACCCTCCCCCTTCTCTTTCTCTCTCTTTTTATTTCTCTCTCAATGTCTCTCTCTCTCTCCATCTCTCTAACACACACAGAATGAACAGAACTCTACGCCACTGTAACTTTTGGAAATGAAAATGGAAACTGGCACCAATTAGGGAAACCAATAAAGTAACCTCAATTCTATACGTCTGCCAAGTGGTAGAGGGGATTCAACTGGAGAATATAGAGTTACATCCAGCCTTTAGGTTATCATCCAGATAACATCATCTAGTTTTATACCGTGGATGCAATTACGCCTCCGTTGCTGCCTTTACAGAAGCAGGACGTCATATAAAACAGATTTTATATCACTTGGAATGATTTAATGTCTTATTAACTCACATATCAAAGTTTTTTTCAACAAGACACAGTAATTCAGCCAGCTAGATAGCCTTTCATTAGGTAAGTCAATGTTTACATCCACTGGCAGCTCAGCTAACTAACAGTGGAGCAGCGAGTGCGACATGTTTTGATTCAGTCAAACACTTGCTAATTGCGATCCTCATGGCTGCTGCGATTAATTGGTTCCTGCCGAACGCTGTAGATAAGAAAGGAGAAGGAAGGAGGCCGATGGGGCGGTAAGTTTAATCCTGCCTCTGGTAGAGACACAGTAATTGGGTAATGATCCTGCGGCCCTCTGGTGCTGATGTGGTGTTGAGTGAGCAAAGGAGAAAGGAAAAGAGAGAGAGAGAGAGAGAGACAGAGACAGACCTGAGCTTCAGGAGAACCACTAAATGCTGCCACATTCATCCATGGCAGTGACGCCATGCCACACGCCAGTCACTCGATCAGCCGCACACTCATGTATACACACTCACACACACACACACACACACACACACACCAGGTACAGTAGCCTACAAGCACCCACACATATGGTGGCTGAGAGAACTTATTGAGTTCATGCAATAAATAAAAAAAACATCCTCACTATTTTGACAAAGAAAAAACATATCGAGGATATCGAGAAATGCATTGACAGATTTGACGACACATACATGCCATACAGAAACGTGCTGCAAATACAGAGAACACGAGCAAATATAAAGACTCTGCAAGTCTTACAAAACAACAGAAGTTTGACAAAACAATCCCAATAGTGGCATCAGATCAGAAAATTTTGAACAATGTATTTCGTAGTTTAATTTGGAGGACTTGTTGGGTGGAGTTTTCTCAGTTGTCATGACGATGGGTCTGTTGAATCTGAGGTTGAAAGCTTAGGAAAAAGCTAGTAACTCCACTATGAAGGGTTCAGTAGACACTAGATCATATGACATGTTGTTCGACCAAGTCTGAAGGTAAAAGTGTTTATAGATGTAGAACTTCAGCAGATCAGCTGTTTGGGTCAAGGGTTTAAAGAAGAGACAACACATACAAGAAAATAAATAAAGAGTTATTATGATAGCAATGACGAAATGCCGTTCACTGTGGAAACAAGAGGATACCTTTATGAACCAGAGTATACAGAAGAAGAAATTTGCAAATGGAGACTGAACGGGCCGAAAGAGAGAGAGGGAAAACTTGTTTGTAGGAATATGGAAGTTCTACGGTTGAGAAAATGTAGTGCCAAAGGAAAGGGCTGTCTGGTAAAGCAATGAAAATATTCTTAATATAGCATACGCTTAAAATGACATTGATAATTTTTGGTGGGCCTTTTTTGGTGGCTAAAATACATTTTACTGCTGACCCCGTCCACAGCAGTACATTGCTTAGCTTCCGTGCCGGTATTCCGGCTGGCTTTCCAAACTGGGAGCCTGCTGACCCATCTACTGTGGGTAATACACTGACTACCTCATACAACCCCACTTCAAAAAATATCTATCCCTTTAACATGGTGAAGCGTACAAATGGGGATACTCGGTTGTTCACATAGAAAGAGACAGAAGTAGTTATGTGAATATGAAACAAGAGAGCTTGAGAGAGATGTTCAAACCCTGTTTACTTTCTCACCTCTGCACAGCTGTGACTGTTGTCCTGTCTGTTCGGAAAGTTACAGAAATTTTGGATGCAACTCCCCCAATGCCGGTGTTGGAAAGGTGTGAGTGGAGGGGGTTTCCGATGCCGTCCTGTATATTTCAGCACTTTTTCTGAAGCACACTGAGTCCTTAACGAGTCCCTAACATGGATTTGTTTTGTCATACTACTATTTCCAAGGTCAAGAATGAACTTTCATGCTTAGCAAAACAACAGAAGTTTCCGGTGGACACTAAAAACTGATGAACATGCCCAGACTCGTGATTTGCTAAGTCAACCACTGTCAGTGATATTGGAAAATGAAAATGTTTATTTTGGTTTTAAGATTGTGATTGTGTGATTCTGATATTATTAGAGATAGTTGAGGCCGTCCTCCTAAGGAAAATGGCAACATGAGTCATTTCAGCAAGTTCCCCAAAATGACATTTATGCTCAAGTTACAAAGCCCTCTAGTGGCCGCAGTAATTATGACGTTTTTATAGAGCGACAAAGTCCGTATGGGGAAAACATCGGACTTCGTTTCCAGTTTCCAACTGACATCCAACGTTGGTTTCTTTCAACCTTTCCCTAACTTTAACCTAGTGTTTATTATTGGCTATAGATCTAGCGTCAGCCTTTTACTAATTACTAGCGTGTATATGTTGTCAAATTGATGAATTGTGTTTTATTTGTTTGCAGTATTTTTTCTAAATGCGACATTTGTGTTGTCAGAAAATATTCCTCCATTTGCTTGTGTACCCAAAGTGTTTTCTTAAGCTGCAGTGCATTGAGCTGTCTCAGCCACCATTCACACACATGCTGAGACACTAAACACAACACGACACAGCATGCATACATGCTACACAATTATGCATGAACACACATGCAGAGACCAGACTCAAGAAAAGTTTTCTATACACAGATTCAGTCAAATAAAAGAGTTAAGCGTTAACATTGCGTTTAGCTCACAGACTCACACACAAACTAACTAACACACAGGAAAAAACATGCAGAGATGTGCAAACATCCAGTCCACAGTAATACTGTTCTGGGTTATGCAAATATATGCACAGTCACAAGCTTCTATGTGTGTTTTCTTTTCATGAATCCTCCCTCACAATGACTCATGTATCCACTCAAATATTTTTGTATTATGAAAATAATTTCATTCCGGACAGTAGTTTGTTTTTCAAAAGGAAAAGTCCCAAAACCAGTTCTCTGTGGCTCTTTGTGAGCACCCATTTAGCCCTATCCTGGCGTTTTCTCCCTTTACTGCTCTTTTCTTCCCCCTGGGCTGTCACTCCTCCTCCGCTCCTCCTGTTCTATACCATCCACCGTTTCCTGTCTCTTTTCTCTTTTCCTGTCTTCCATCCCTCCTTCAGTCTCTCCATCCCTACCACCCCCTCTGTCTCCCTCTCCTAGTCTTTCTGGCCTCTCCGTCTCCCTCTCAGTTGGAGTCATGTGGGACTGATTGAGCTTGAGGATCCAGCCCTCATCAAAGGCCGAGTGTGGTTGAATGCAAGCAAGCCACTGAGGCTCCAATCTCGCACTGGTTAATGAGCCCCCTCTCCCCCCTTCCTCCTCCTCCTCCTCTTCTTCCTCAG
>NTHP01000052.1:842154-898472 GCA_003416845.1 Oplegnathus fasciatus
TCCCCCCTTTCCTTCTCTTTTTCCTTTTTCTCCACTTCCCTTCCTCCTCCTTCCCCCAGCCTCTCCACACGTCAGTATTCTCATCTTTCCGCTCTTTCGACTCATTCATTGCTAATACAGCTTCCTCTCCTCCTCTATCATTCATCCATATTTCAGCATTTCAATCCCCAAATTTTCTCCTCCTTTCCTCCTCTCCCTCTCTCCCTCGTTCCCCAGTCCCTCCGCTCTCCATCAGCCACAGTCCCTCCTCAGGCTCAGCTCCAAACCAAGGCTGGCGTCTGTCTCTCTGTGTCCGACCCCCTCCTCCTCCTCCACCTCCTCTAACCACCACCACCATCACCGCACTGATGATACATACGCTCTCTCACTCTCTCGCTGCGTACCCTGACTTTAATCACTGCACGCACTCCAGCCGCACACTTGTGCAAGTGTACATACTGTGTGCACACGCATAAGCAAAAACTGTACACAGGTGGGCAACTTGCAAGCTGCTACATTTATGCACACATGCTTGTAAACACACACACATTGGCATAATTTTGCTTAAGCACACATGAATAATTTATCATTTCCGCCTTCGGTTCTGTTTTACTGTAGTGAAGCAAGAAAAATGCCACAATAATTTGCATGAATGCAGCAAGTCAGCGGTACAAAGGAACCACTTTTGATTCTATTCCAGATGGTAACTGGGTTTTTGGTCATTAAAATTCAAAAATGACTTCTTAACTTTACAGGAAAGCAGTGAAAAGACGCTACAAACTATCTTGTGGTTAAATGTTATTTAAAATTCTAACTGCTGGAGAAGTGAGAGAAACTTAATTAGTGAATAAAAAGAGATACAGTCATTTAAACACGAAGAGATGAAGCATGAATCACTAAATGATGAAGTCATTAGGGAATGTATTTTTATCTGAAGGAAGTAATGTAGCATGTCCTTTACCTGTCCATCACTATGTTAAAGATGAGAAAGGATTTGGGAGTGCAAGATATTACATTACATTATTACATTATCACAGATGTAGCTCAGGCTCAGCAAGCTTTTCAGTTACTGTAATGAGCCACACCTGGTTGTGCTGCACGAAATTATAGTTACATGAAGCACGTCAACAAGTCAACTACAGTTAAACGTTCTAATACATTTGTGGATTTTCACTCATAGTAATAACATATGTTCTCTGTTTGTGTATTTCCTGATTTGTATGCATGCCTTTGGCACATAATTCATCCAGTGTTACAAGGGCTACCACAGCTGGTTATAATATGGAGCAAAACAGTGAGCTAATTACTTAGAAAATACAAAAAAGAAGACATGTGAAGTGTCTAAAATTTCTACCACAATTGCTCTCACAAACATTATTTATTTGCATCAGTAAGACTTTACAAACATGTAGATTTCAAACTTTGTAGATGTTTGGAGACAAAAGACGGGCTCATATTTCCACATTTTATAAATCAAACATCGTGCAAAGTCTTACAACTTCATACATTTCACTATGATTATACCCAGTATGATTATATGTGACAAATAAACCTGAGCTGAACTGACCTGAACTACACAGAATCACACATAATCTCATTAACCCAATAGCACAGAATATACATGACGTGATGGGGAGACCAGGGACGGTTTTAACTTGAGGTGGTCTTAAAAGTGTCAATTTTACCAGTTAGGAATGAGCTGTGTTGGTGTGGTTAATTGTATATACTGTATGTCTGAATGTCTCTTGAGCTGTTTCTTATATAGAGAAGTTGAGTTGATCAGCATTTGAATTAAATTAATGTGTAGTGCTGTGCATGAGCTGCAGATCAGGGCTTATAAAATTAATATTATATTACTTTTATTACTCTCCTACTTTTTAAAAAACTGCAGTTTAGATTTCATATTTTAACAAATTATTTAATATTTCATATTAATTTACAGTTACTGCTACAACATTAAGTACAGGTTGTAACAGCAGAACTTTTTTTATTAAAATATACACTGTACATATGTGCAATAATCAGATGCTCTTTATAAGTTAGTATCACATCCAAATCACATTCAATAGTCCCAATAAGTCTGAGAAACAATGATATACTGACCATATCACCAAGGGATTGTACCATGGAAAAAGTGTGTCACACATCTGAGCTTCTTCTAATGCAGAAAAATGAAATGGTTTATCTTTTATATTTTGTTGTGCTACAAACCTGAAATGCAAAAATTGTGAATAATGAATAAATCATGTGAATAATTTACAAATGAGTCATTTGAAATGATGTTCAAAATATGTGGCTTCAATCTGAACATGAGATCCGAAATATTAAAGTATTCTTAAAATCAATCATGACATTTAAAAGCACCCGTTAAAGCTAACAGTATCTGACGACTCCAGACTGACATTACTGGCTGCCATCAAGTTTAACTGGATGAGATAACGTTAATGTAATAGGCTACCTAACTAGTTTCTACCATGGCTGTCCGGGGCATGTTTACCATACTGTGCGCCTGAAAATGAGTTGTGATCTAACTGAATCAAAATGTGATGTGTAATTTTCACGCTTGGCTGCGGTTAGATTATTGTTGTAGAGAAATACCTTTGACTCACCACTCTGCCGGTTGGTTTTGGGCAACAAAGACACACAGTCTAGTCTGGTGTGTCTTTCTTTAGGGGAACCATCTTTGGCAGACATCAACATGCGGAGCACATTTGACAAACAACAGCCAAGAGCTTCATTTTATAATTTCTCCAAATTAATTAGGTACAGCTGATGAATCCAACGCCGTTAGTTGTCATCTCAGCCGGCGTAGCCCGGTTTTGAAATAGCCAACAGCTATTATTCTCCTCCATGCAGTACTTATTTGGTTTAGTTTGGTTTTATTCTGCCATTAAACAATATATACATACCACACTTGAAAATGTATATACAATACACAATGCAAAAAAACACAGACCCCCTCAAAAACCCCCGTTATTCATACTTTCATACAATACTTATGGTCCATTTTGTCATCTGTATTTGTTTAGCATTTTCTTGTTGCCATCTTTCTTCCATAAAATACTGCCAGTCTGCTACAAAACACTGCCCATGTATCATCACCTTCGCACTCAGCCTCACACCATTTCTGGCCCATCTCCCGTCTTTGTTGTGTGTGGTTGTCTGGATGAGACAGAAGGGGGGAAGACCAGCAGTCAGACCACTGCATATGTTTCCAATTCCCCCTTGCAGACCTTCCCTCTCCTGTCTTGGCCTCCTCATGCCGTCCTGTCTCTCCTCTCCTCCCCTCCCCTTTCCTCTCCTCTCCTCTCCTCTCCTCTCCTCTCTATGTGTCTTTCTCCCTCCATGTCCACCAAATTGCCCATTAAACTTTCTATTTGTCTATCTGCTGGCCTGCCTGTCTGTGGCGTGGCAGCCAGCTAAAACTATCCTCCAGTTCATGCCAATTACACCATGGGAGACCACTTCTAACATTTTATACTACATGGCTGCCAGAAGCCAACTAGATCCTCTTCCTACACACACACTCACACACACACACACACACACACACACACACATACACGTGCTTAGAAGAAACTATTTATTGGGACCATACAACATACACATGCATATGCTTAATTGCATTTTTGTAGCATTCATAAAATTCACTCCCAATGACAGAAAAACACCCCATCTGGTAAATAGATGCTACTTTTTTTTTAATTTTACATTTTGTGGACAATAAAGCTCCTCCTCTGTCCTGGTTTTGGTTTATATGTTCAGCTGAACATAAAACTGTAAAAACATAGTTCATACGGATATGATATTACATCTGGTTTTACCCTCATGGAGTCCTACATGTATGTTATATATATATATATATGTTCTCAATGCTTTTNNTTTTTTTTTACACCTCTTTTAAGAGACGTTTGAAAAACCAAAAAATTCCTCCGTTCCAAGAAAAACTGACTGATCAACCTCACACATTTCCAGTCTAAGACAGTGACCAAAAGAAGTCAAACGATGCGGTCAAATGCTTAGCTAAACATTGTTGTTGCATTCTGTAATAAAGAGAGGAAACCTACAAAACCAAAAGCCCTCTGAGAGAAAGTTATTAATATCCTGTCAGCGGTAAATTAGCTGTACGTGTACATGTCCCTGCTCCTTCTCTTTGTTTTGTCTAGCAGTGGTCCTTCCATCACCACGACTGGCTGAGTGTGTGTCCCCTGTAGCGGTGAGACAGCAAGGTCGTAAAACTGCTGACAGAACTGGAGAACAAATGGAGCCCATATATAGTACACGTGTGCTTGGCTTATGGAAGGATGATGTATAGTCAGTACCAGGATGTGTTTGTATGTACTGTACCTACATGTGAGAAGAATAAACCAAGGAAGCATTTGGACCAAGTCACACTCAGAAACCATGTCTGACATGAGACCTGGTGAAAGGATGAAGATGTGGGCAAAGAAACAAACACCGAAAGACAGAAACTGTGTTTGTCTATGCCAATGAAAATAATTTCAGAGAAAAATGAACAAGATGAATGAACAAATGGTACTAATCTATGTCAATACCTGCAGTATGAAGCGATGCCACACACAGTGAAAGGATCCTCTTCACAGTCATGGTGAAGTCCCACCGATGACAGGGGTGTTTGCCTGACTACAGTGACTGCAGTACAAAGTAATTAGAGACAGTCTCCAGTAGGTCACAGTTTAGTCTATAGTGGCCTTAAAAGAGACAGAGTGGGAGTGAGTGCACAAAGAAGAAGGTGAGAAGAAGAACGAGTATGAAAACTGGAAGGAAGATATAATAAAGATCATTCATCGTGGTGCAGAATTTTGTTCTTGATGCAATAGTGGAAGAAAGATTCAGATCCTTTTCTTAAAGCTGCACTAATCGATATTTTTCTATAAACAATGAATCAAATGACTGTCTAATGTGAAAGGGGTGACTTGTACAGACAAACCCACAGAGAATTACCACCCGACTCTACAGTTCCCCTCAGCCCTAAAGAGCTTTTAACGTCTGTACCGCATTGTTTTGGCTTTCAGGGCCCCCAACTCTGCTCTCGTCAACAATTTCTAGCAACAGCAGGAGGCTGTTTTCTGAATTCACACTACCTGCTCAGCACCAAATGGCAGACAGACAAAGTTAGCGACTAGTCCATGAAGAAAGTCAAACAATTAGCAAGCTAGAGACACAGATATTGCCCTCGGGAGTTGGTGGAAACCAAAACATAGCTAAAAGAAAAGTGAATATTGGACTGTCAGGTGGCCAGAAAGACATCTCCAAATAAATGCTAATGCTTTGTATCTGCTGGATGTGTAAACAGGCAATTATTTGCTAAAATGGGCCATAACAACTTTATAAGGTGATAATATGTCAGATATTGTGTGTTTCTGCTGCCCCCAAGTGGCCAAAAAATCAAATAATGGATCTTTAAGTAAAAGTTGCAATACCACAATGTAAGATTGCATTGATTATTCTCATTATTATTAATGTGTAAGCAGCATTTTAATGTTGTAGGTAGTCAAAGTGAAGCTAATTTGAACTATTTTATATACTGTAGCTCAGTGTACTGCATAACACTGCATCGTATTTTATATGCTCATAGTAGGTTTTTTAAATCGTCATCTGTGAAGTAATTAGGAACTAATTACTGTATGTGTAAGTGTAGTGGAGTAAAAAGTACAATATTATACTCTGAAATGTGGCGGAGTAGAAGTATAATGTAGCAGAGAAAGAAAATGCTCAAGTAAAGTACACATTCCTCAAAATTGTTCTTAAGTATAGTACTTCAATTATACTTATTTACTCTATCACTGACTGGAGGTAAAAAACTGATACTTGACATTTGATAAGCATTAGAATAACTTAATGTTGGAATTAAACTACTAGAGAACACAAACTTTAATAGCAAAGAGTTTGAGATGTTAAGATTGCCTGTCATAAGTGATACACAGACGTGCACAACAAACAGAGAGCGGATCAATGCAGCTTTTGGAGCTTTATTTCCCTGGAAATGGCTCAGACTACATCATGCTCTAACTGTCCAACTCGGTTAAAAATTGTGATACACTGGAAGCCGTAAGACTGAGGAAGTTTACTCTGCATGAGTGCCATCCCTCAGTGCTGGTGTAGGCTCCTGCTGAAGTCTGCATATCCTGCTCGCCGCCTTGTTAACCCAGAATACCCTAATGACTTCCCCTCTCTCGCTGCCGAGCCACACTGTGAAGTCATCCATGTTTCCATGTAGCCTAAAGTGAGGAGGGGAGTGAGGAGGGAAGGAAAGGAAAGGAAGCTAGACAGGATGGAGGACAACTGGTACCTCTAATGAAGTGTGCTCTGATGGCATAAATCCTCCTCAGAGTGAGCAGCATCTGAGTGGCTTCGCCCACCAATGAACATCCCACATACATTATACTCATAACCACGTATAGGACCATATCCTGCCCCACTTAGCTTTAATGTTTCTCCATTTTTCTACTCTAAGCTTTAATATTTCTCCTGACTCCACTTCGTGTGTGGAAAAATAGTTAAATAAGCGATTAGACTCATTTATTGCCTTCCCTTTGAGGGAAATACAAAAAGGAGACAGAGGCGGGAATGAAGCAGCGCAGCCTTTGCAGGCCACAAAAATGTTAGTTGGGTTTTATCACTGTTTTACATCACTGTCAGCTCGTGAACGTTGTTGTTGCAAAAACCTCACATACTGTATGGATGATTCAGGGTTTAGGAACTAAAAACTAAGAATAGTGGAAGTTGGATATCAATATATAAGGAGTACACTTTCATTATGTTTCAGTA
This sequence comes from Oplegnathus fasciatus, assembly GCA_003416845.1. Classification (NCBI taxonomy): domain Eukaryota; kingdom Metazoa; phylum Chordata; class Actinopteri; order Centrarchiformes; family Oplegnathidae; genus Oplegnathus; species Oplegnathus fasciatus. The sequence continues at coordinate 848,926 of NTHP01000052.1, forward strand.
TCTGTATGTTATCGTTCTTAGAGTAACACTGACAGACAACACATCTGTTACTCTTTTTTTATATTCTTATTTTTATTATTTATTTTTTAGTTTGTTGTGTGGCACATGTACAATCTGTGCCCATGATGTAGATGGTTGGAGTGCTCTGTACGGTAATTGGTTGTCGCCATCTTGTGGTTGAGTCTCAAACTCCTATTCCTCTTTTATTAATTCCTCACAAATATGAGCAAGTTCGCAAACGTGCACACAAATGCTGAAATGTATGAAAACACATGAAGCATGTGCACAAAAACACACAAATATACTAAAAATACACAAATGCTCACTTGCATGACAGCACACGTAATCACACAAAAACAGAGATACAAAATAATACATGCATGTCTGTACATACACATGCACAGAGATGACTGTGAGTAATGGGCCTTTTCACAGCAGACATTTTGACTTGTCGTAGTAGAAAAGATATAGGTGTTACTAATAACTTTAACAATAGCTATGTTCTATTCAAGTGTCCCAGTAAGTCATGACCCTGAAACTGAAGCAACTAAATGGAATTCAGCCATCATTAGTTTTATTATTTACACCTGTGCTTTTGCTACTGTGACATGTCAAAGTATCTTCTGTGAAAAAGACCTAATATGCAAGTGTAAACACATATACATGTAACGCTGCCCACACACACTGTGAAGGCCAAGAATTTGCTAAGGGGGTTGAAGTTTTCTTTCCCATGGGGATTCTAGAAATAACACCATATACTGGTGTCACATGCATGTATCACATGTCTACAGTATAGATATGGATAGGGGGTTGGGGTAGGGGGGGATGTTATAATAACAGAAGCACAATTATACACTATGTATAATCTGTTTTGCAGGGAACAGAGTGAACTTTACAGCTGTAAATGAGAGTAGGTGATTAGAAGGTTTGTTCTCTCCTTCCCAACAATCTTCTCTAATTTCAAAATTTGTTATTGATTTGAATAACAAGCCCAATGAGAGAGCTGCTGACACTTGGACATGCCTGCTCACGACAGAGACTGAAATGTAATTACACCATGAGCCCAGTGAAAGGGGATGACTGACAGTTTAAATTTATATCTGTGATGTTTCCGTGTGATAGCTATTATTAAGCCAGAAACAAACAAGCCCAAACAAACAAACCCAACCTGCACCAAGACTACTGTGCGTTTATTCTCCATCATATCTCTATGCCCACATCCCCCTTTACAAGGTAAACAACCTTTATTATGAATCCAGACAGTCACGTTTGCATATTTAAGTAGGTTATTGTCTGCCAATTTGGAAATGACAATGCAAACTCAATTTCCCATTTAACTTCATTATAATTATGGAATGGATACAGGTGGGAGTACACTGGAAATTTTTGTTGTTGACACAGTTTCTTTAATTTCAGTTTTGGCAGCGGTGAGGCATTTTTAAACACGAAAATTAAATTTGGATTTATTCATTTTTATTTTGTCCCTCATCAGGTGTAGAAAAATGGCAAATGGATACTGTTGCAAATGTTCAATTTTCATTTTGCAGACCTGCAAAGGACAGAGACATTGTTGCAGCTTTTTGGCTTGTGACCTCTCACGGAGTTTATCACTTGTCAATTCCAGCAAACAGACATTTCCTCTGTTGAAGTTTCCACTTCCTAAGTGCCCGAGTCACACCCCACCCCGACCTACCTCTCTTTACAAATTCTCAAATTAATGAATGAATGTCTGACCCCGGCCCCAAGGAAATAATGAGGAACTAGTTGATCAAACGCTACGATAAGGGTTTCTGCTCCTGACTGACTCTACACCTTTAATGGAAACGGCATAGACAAGGCTGTTAAAGATGTCTCATTGTGGTTTTGTGCTCTTGGACAGATAAAGATGTTGTAAGACGCGAATGCTAAACAGTTGTGACATGTGTCACAATCAAAGAAATGTCCAGTAGTTTGTTGCTTTTCTGATGTACAACCATGTATGGACTTGAATGGTGAATAAACCTGGAAGCAGATGATATAAAAAGGAGAGCCAAAGAGGACTTTGAGGCTTTTTGCCTATTTTGCCCTTTTGGCTTTTTGGCGCAGGCCTTTTTTGAGCTGAGCCTCTTTCACATTCCTTTAAAAGGTTCTTTTTCAAATCAATTTACTCTTTTACCAATTTTTGTTAAACTTATTGTTAAAGCCTAAATAAAACTGGGTTGTACTTTGTACATTCCCACCAAAGTTCCTGTGTTGCTCCTCTCTGAGATCATCTAAGCAGACTCCTTCAGGTAAGAAGACTACACCCTCTGGGAAAGGCTGACATTAGTGTTTAATTTGACCTGGAATTCTTAGAATGATAAAGAAAATGCTAAGGTTAAAAATGCAATGCATAAGGTGATCTGACATGTTGAACAGGTTCAGTTTGGTTGTCCGAAGCTTTCCTATTGAGTTTTGTTACATTGTGGTTTATAATTAGGCCCTAAATTGCATGATAGGGACAGGGATCTGAGGCTGCCCTATAGAACCAGGGAGTATCCTCAGACCGTCAGAGTGGACCTCTTCCAGTGTTAGCCCTTTAGGGGGCTTCTTGGAGTACGTCCAATCCACTGACACCTATTGCACACAGATATTCCATTGCTATCCGGCTGTTGGCACACAGTCAACTATATAAGTGGTACAGCGGTAATGTAATTTGGTTTCTTAAGCAGACTATGGTGGTCTTGCGTGTAGATTCTGGAAACCCTGTTCGTAAACCTAGGTCATAGGTCAGAACAGTGTAATATCCGTGTTGGGTGGGGGTACGGTTATAACATCTACAAACCTTTTACACCTCTCTAAACTTCTCAAATAGAGGTACTTTAGTATTTCCATTTTTCTACTCAATTACATTTCGGACTTTTTACTCAACTACAGTTATTTGACAACTGTAGTTACAAGTTACTTTGCAAATTATTGTCTCTGCACACCAAACTATATGCATGAAGGATAAATGGGTAGGTTGCCTCACCCCAATGGTACAGCAAAATCAACAGAAGGGAGTTGTCCGTCAAGCACAGCAGTAATAAGGCAAAAGAAGTGAAAACACCTGTGCGGGACTGTGAATATGCAGGGCCTTTAAGATTTTACATACAAGTTATATGATACCTTTATAAAATATGATGCGATGCTACCGATTAAACTACCAAACAGTTTAATAAGTAGTTAGCATTTGCTCCATCACTGTCAGCTATAACATTAAAATGCTGCTTACATGTAATTGCATCAGTAATAATAAGTAAATCATATATACTAATATAACACTAACAGGGTCCTCTCTGTATAATGGGTACTTTTACTTTTGATACTTTAAGTTCATTCTTCTGATAATACTTTTGTACTTTTACTTTGAACTTTTATTTGTAACAGAGTATTTTTACACTGTGGTATAACTACTTTTACTTAAGTAAAGCACATAAATACTTCTTCCACCACTGGTTAAAATGAGCTCAACCTTAAACAACTACAGCAGTAAAATGCAACATATGCCTAAACATAAATGCAGCTGTAATATTAATCCAGAAACATCATGTATAAAGTAAAACACTGACAAGGACCATTTTTCTGCAGAATGAGTACTTTTATTTTTAATACTTTAAGGGCATTTTGCTGATAATACTTACATACATATGTTTGAATGCAGGACTTTTACTTGTGGTGGAGTATTTTTAGATTATCATTCATTCATTAACCCCCCTGTCAAGGCCATGTATCACGGGTATGTGTTTTGCTCTGGCGCCCCCTTGCGGTTTAAAGTTGATATTTCAACCGCTTTACAACACTCTATTGTCATTGGTTCAAAATGTCCTCGTCGCTTTGTTAACCAATGGCACCAGTTTAACTTCTTCTCTCGGAGCCGCTTTTGCATGCATGCTCCTCCCTTTTTTGTGACCGACACACACACACACACACACACACACCCTAGCCCCCTGTGATGCCAACCACTCCATGGCATGTCTGTCGAGGCGGTATAATCTAAAACCAAACTGGGATATTATGGAGCAGTCGGTGTGTTGACGGAGATGCGACGGTGCATGAAAAAGGTGATTAAATCCGCAGCTTTGCACATTTACACTAATATTCCTCCGCGGTGCAGCTCTGGTGGCGCTAACTCTCCTCTCTGTGTGATCAGTGTGCTGCTACATTGTTGCACGTTATCACTTCTTTTTCCCCCTCCCAAAAAAAAAATCCGATCTGTCGTTTTCGTTTCGTTTGCAGACGCTTGGTCTCCACGGCGGGATGAACTATGATCGGCGATAAACGAGCAGAGGAACACGGAGAGAGAAATCTGAGGCACTATAATCCATCCGGACATCGGGGGGGAAGATGAGGACCATGATGGCTTCGATGAAAGCTGCATTATTCGTATTTGTGCACGGGGGTGAGTGCATCCTCGTACGTGTTTGCTCTGCACACAATGACTAAAACCGCCTCGCCATCTGTCACATGAAGATGCATTTGCATGATTGTTTTTTCACGCCGACCAATCAGACTAGTCGTTTAGGCGTCATTTGCAGCAGCGTAGCTTCATTTTCATGATTTGGCCTGGCAATTTTTTTCTCCCTGTAAACGCTAACATCTACCCATGATGTGGGTCAGTTTATGGGAGACTTTCTCACATTCATGTGGTCTGCAAGTCATTTTAATACCTGCAATCCAAGTGCAGAAGCGACTGATGGGACACACACAGGCTATTTGATGGATGTGTCGGAGAAACAGGTGTTTTTGGCCAATAAAGTGAGTTCCTGGTGGCATCCAGAAAGTCCCAGGCAAAGGAATTCACATCAGTCATTTATGGTACTGATAGATACCACCCTACAGTAACACTAGTTTTACCTATTTGTTTATTTTACCCTTTTTAATGCTTTTTGTTTGCCTGTAGTCATTTTATGTTTTATCTCCTCAGTGTGGTCATATTAGGTCCTGAAGGTTTTGTTTTATGTTACCTCACCGGAGCAAATTCCCATCAGCTACGATTAAAATGGCAATAAAGTGTTGCATCTTGAATATTATAATAAAAGGGCGACAAAGAGGCTGAAAAGGTCAGCTGTGCTTGTTGATCATAAGAAGGATTTTTTGCTTTTGAAGATGTTCTTTGCAGAGGGAAAATATGGTGAGGCTACCAAATAAATCCAAGGTGCTTATGAGTTTAAATAAGACTTGGTTTTAGGGTGAAAAATAGGACACACACAACCCAGACAAGCAGAAACAGATGAAGGCAATAAAGCTGAAATGCAAAGCTCTGTTTTATTATGTCTACCTGGACTTTTTAACTCTGCACTTCACATTTTGGAAATTTCAAAAACATAGTTTGACCCAACAGTTTAGGCAGAGGGAGAACCTATCAGATTGAACGACACAGTTTTTATCTCCCTGCGCACAGTATTAATAATTATATGAATCATATCTAACAACCACATAGACAGGGTTCCTTGGGACAGTATTGTCTTTGGTCCAACATTCATCTCTCTGGGGCTCCCTCCTTGTTGCACAGTGTCTAATCCAGACAGTATTGAGCATTGTCACAAGCTGCGGTGTCCCCCAGCCCTATCAGTCCGAGCCCAATGTTAATTAGGACTTGATCCGCTTAAGCCTCCCACTAGTCTCCCATGTCATTATCTATGGGCGTGTTGTTATTGGGCCGTGGCTCGGCCTGTGAGAAAACTTCAGTTGTTTTTATGGTGTGACACACACACACAGGTGGGGAGTGCCAAAACACACCCATCTAGTATTTCTAGTTGTGCAGGTAGTTGTCAGTTTTTAGGCGTGCTGGTTGGTGCTGATCCTTTGCTCAGTGTCAGTTTGTGGGTGTATGTTTGTTGACTGTTGTGTCGGGTTAATCGCATCTCATTTGCATTTTGAGATAATGAGTTTATTTCTTATCTTGTGGCGCCACTTGTAAATTAAAATCACTTGGTAGACAACTGAAATTAAGGGTGATTTATAATTTATTTATTATTGAGGAAGTTGGCTGTCTGACCTCTGACTGGTCATCCACTTGAATAGCTAAATGTCAATAAATATCTAATAAAGTCAATCTTTAACCTGTGTGAGCTATTTAGGTTTTCCAGCTTTAATTTCATTTAATTCAGTTTCATTCAGTTTTTAATAGGGATGCTGATACTCACCTTATTAAGCTGATCAGGTCTCAATCACAGCGAATACAATTTCTTTTTTTTTCTGCTTTTTGGGCCTTTTTATTAAGATGTTCATTCTTGTTACCTTCATTTTAGCATTTGGCTTGTTTATCAAAATGGTCTTGCTGCAAAAAATGTGCGAAATGAAACTAATTTGTGTATAAAATAATAATACAAGTGTCTAAAGAAATCAAGTCTGTAGAGCCAGTCAAAGAACATGATTACATCTCAGATTCCATCCTTGCTTCCCTCTTTGAAAAGAGGAAATTATTCACTTTACAATGTGTGTGTGCATCTCTGGAGATACAGACCTGATGTTGGTAAAAATCCCCTGTAATGTTGCCCTTTTTAAATGTGGTTCCCTTTGACTGACTCATTATCAGCATGTGAATATTTTGGGCAAGTACCTTATCGTGAGAGAATAGTAAAGGCAGGAGAAGTTTCGGCGCCTGTGGCTAAAAGAGGGTTTAAGTATTTAGATAGCGCAGCTTGGTCAGAGAGGGTATGCAGCCAGACAATGAGACTCAGTGAAATACAATGACGCTTGAAGCTGGAAGCTGGCTGCTCTCACCCCTGAGGCGAACACTGAAAGTCAGCCATGTTGCCGGGCTTCTGTTAAACAGTAAGGCCACGAGGATGGAGTGCATTTTATTTTTCCCTTTCGGAGCAAAGTCCTTTCACTCAGTGTCAGTGTGATTTGCAAATTGGAGATATCAGGTTTAGCTCAACTTCCAACACACTGCTCTCAATTTGCTGCTTTGAGCACCGAAAAATGACATTTAACAGGAACATTTTTTTCTAAATCTTATAACACAGCTTCTCACAACAAACCACATACCAGTTTCATGGAGAATTACTAAGTGCGTCAGCAAACCGCCTCCTGTACCTCTTTAAAGTTCAGAAGGAAGAAACTGTTCAGAAGTTCTGCCGAAAATCGTATCTCTGTCACTAGAAAAGAAAGTTGGGAAAGAGATGTTCGTGTTGAGTTGGTCAAATGTGATTTTTAGAGCTGAAACGTTTACTCGATTAATCGATTAGTGATGGACGGAGAAGTAATCAGAAATTATTATGATAATCTATTAATCGTTCAGGTCATTTCTTGAGCGAAAAAGCCAGACATGACCTAGTTTTAGCTTCCCAGTTGTGAGAATTTGTTGCCTTTCTTTGTCTTATGTGACAATAAACTGAATATCGTTGGGTTTTGGACTGTTGGTCGGACAAAATAAGCAATTTGAAGACGTCATCTTTTGGCTTTAGGATATTAAAATGAGCATTTATCACTATTTTCTGACATTTGACAGACCCAGTAATGAAATTTTTAAAAAAATAATTGGCATTTTAATCAGTAATGAAAATAATTGTTATTTACAGCAGTAGTATTTTTTCAATGCTGGTATTTTTGAGTGCCACTTTCACTGCATGTGAGTGAGATACGGTCAGTTTCAGCAAATTTTACTTAAACTGTAGAACTCCTTGTCGTTGTCAGAGTACAAACTAGTTTTATTCTGTTTTTTAGTGAACAGATCCTTTTTAAATTAACCAAAATAATCAGAGAATGAGCTAAGAAGCCCACTAAGATGATTGTATTTCATTTATTAAATGTATAATTGCCCCAGCCCGAGTGCTTTTTCTCCTAAGCTATTTAATGTATTGATTCCCTGTTAGCCAGTTATCAGCTCAGGATATTGATTGGTGAGTCCATGTACCAAACATGCTGCGAGGCAAGTGAGTGACCCACAGACATTTACACTGTTACTGTTTCCAAATATTTCCTGCCCGCTCGTCACCGTTCTTTCTCCTCTCCATTTTTCTTCCACAGTGCTCCAGTACGCTGTGTGTCGCGACGTAACTGTTCCTGCTGGAACCCTCTACCGCGTTGCAGGGTTCCCGCTCTCCCTGCCCTGTGCTGTATCAGGGTTCGAAGGCCCACGTACGCAGGAATTTGAGTGGTTCCTGTACAGGGATGATGCTGGTGGGAGGCAGATGGGAGTGGTGTCCACCAGGGACAAGGGCTTCCCCTACGCCCCGTTCCAGGCCCGGGTGAGGAACGGGGAGGTGAGGGTGGATAGGGACTCGGGGGACAAGGTCCGGCTTATGATCCAGAGGCTCCGGGCCGAAGACCAGGGGATGTATGAGTGCTACACACCCAGCACGGACAGCACCTACCAGGGAAACTACAGTGCCAAAGTGGCTGTCAAAGGTAAGAGATATATATATATGTATATATATATATATATATAACTCTATATATTTACCAGACTTATCCCTAAACCAGAGTGGGGCCTCACTGAGCCCTGGCCCAGATAGTAGCAGCACATATACATAACAGAACATATAAGACAGAAGATACCAACATGCAACGCAAACATAATAAAATAGATAAAATATGAAGACAGTAATCAGGGATCAATAATACAGATGAGATCAGAAGGACAATGTAAAATTGATCAAACATTAACAGTCAAAGTACCATTACAAGAATGTGAAAACAGAGACGCAATAAATATATCACAATTCGTAAAATAGATGAATAAAACATAACCCTGATGATTGCAAAATATCCTAAAAGTCTGACAGAATTAAATCATCTAAAAACACAGCAGATCAGCATGCCTCCAGCTTCTTCCTGTGTTTTTTATTTATTTAAATTTTTTTTAGCAAGTAGTGCTCGGTTTGGAACTTGAATCCTTCTTAGGTACCGATTGAAATGTGTCAGTAGCACAGAGTATCAAAAAATGTCAATTATCATAAGCTGGAATTGTATGTCTGGTCAGATTCATAATCTTGTTTACTTATTCTTCTAGTTAAGTCCAAATTTTGATAATTTTGCCGGAGTATATTATTTACGTAAAGTTCGGTAAAGTGCTTGACAACATTCAGCGCCTGAGAACGTTGACTTCTTTTGTCCGTTGAAGATTTTGTTTTATAGAAAACATGGAAATATTTCTTAAAGTAAGGCATCGAAAAACAATTGTTTTGGTATCGGTACCAAAACTCTTCATTATACTACTATCTCAAAATTTCAAACGATACCCAGTCGTAGTCTCAGCTAGAGGACAATCATAGTTTAGTTGTGACGCATAGTGGAAACCAAACTGATGATGAAGTTGTGTATTGGGGGTTACCGTATGAGAAGATTTTATCAGCAACTACATCAGCCAGATGGACGACATTTTTCATTGATAAATCATACTGTTGTGTTTAACTTTGTTCTCATTCTGTGCTATTATTTATACTTTCCATCTGGAGTTTGTACTTTGTTTCTTTCTGTTTCTCTTTCTGTCTGCGAAGATCCATCTGCTCAAGCTAACCAAAATTTTCTGGCAATTTTACACCAAACACATGGTTACCAATTCTGTGTCTGTTCATCATCTTCTCTGCGTGCTACTAAGTTTATGTTTGTAGGATGCTGGGTGTTTTGCAGCTGAAGTGTGTTATCTTCATAATAGAGAACTAATCCCCCTTTCTTTGGCAGAGCTAGTGCCCAAAGCCAAGGGTGGTAAACGGCTTGCAGTCACTCTCAGCAGCCTGGTTTGCTTTAGTGTTCTAAACATAGAAATGTCTAAGCAGCACACAGGCAATAGAAATTAAATTTGGCATATTTTTTCCTCCCATCTGGCTCCTGAAGCCTCTTGTAATATAATTGTCTGTCTGTGTCTGTTTGTACACCCGCAGTGATCCCTGACACACTCCAGATCAGCTATTCCCGCTCACTCACCGGCCAGCCCGTGCCAGAGGGGGCCGAATTAACGCTGACATGCTCAGCCGGCATCCAATCGGAGCAGCTCACCCATCTGTCCATCATATTTGGGAAGCGTAGCGGTGGAGATGGTTTGGGCAGCGGTGCGGGAGGGGAGGTCAGCACCGTTAGGGAGATTATCTCCATCGACAAGCTGCTGGGGGTCATCCCCGGACACTCGTACAAGAAGCGGTACGATGACGGAGAGATCACGCTGGAGAAAAGGAATGGGGAGGCTGGACTGGGTGTGTATGTGATGAAGATGAGAGGTGTGCAGCCGGACGACACCGGTTCGTATTTCTGTGAGGCCTCGCAGTGGATTCTGGACCCCGATCGATCATGGCAGAAGATTGCACAAAGGACGCTGGATATTGGCAACTTGACTGTTCAGCAACTAGGTCAGTGTAACTGAGAAACTGTGGCAGTGTTTGTGCTGACATTTGCCAAAACTGTTACACCCGTGGCAAGTGCCAAGGTCACACTGTCACACAGTTTTCAACCGTACTGGAGAAAGAAGATATAAAATAAAATTGGCTGCTCGAGTTACAGAATAAACCCGAGACAGTAAAAGCAGAACAACTGAAGTTTGGTTTCTACTTGTCAGTTCAAGACTCTGTATTGTTTCAGTGGCGTCAGTCGGCCTGGACTTGTAGTGCTGTTGAGTATATTGGACTCTGTCCAGATTTCAGACTCAAGTTCTGGATGTTTGTGTTACTCAGAGCTTAACTGAACGTCTAGCTCGCTGGCTAGCTGGCTGACAGAGCAGTTTACTGACTGGATGGACAGGGGGCTGATTAAATACTGGAAACACATCTGTAGTCAACTTGTTGCCTTGTTTGTTGGCTGTTTGCATAGAGTATGTGTTAGGGTTTCTGATTAGCTGCCTGGATGGCCCAGTGGTAGCTGCTTAGCTTGTTCCTACCTTGCTGGGTGGATGGATGGACATCTTACTGTTCAGGCTGCAATTAATCTTGCTGATTATTTTCTTGATCAATCGATTCATCGTCTGGTCTATAAAACAGTGAAAAATGCCCATTACAATATGTTAGAGCCCGAGGTGACTTTGTCAAATGTCTCGTTATACTCTACTATACTATTTAATGTGTTAGACTAAGAAAAGCAGCAAATTCTCTCATTTGAGAACTTGATGAATGAATTAAACGATTACTCGATTATCAAAATAGTTACCAATTAATTTTCTGTCAGTCGACAAATTGCAGCTCTGCTCTCTATCTGTTCAGGATGTCTGCTGTCAGACCGCCTGACTGAAAAGCTTGATGCTCAGCTCTCTTGTTGATTATCCAGCTGGATTTGATGGGTCGATAGCTGGCCGGCCAGCCAGGGAAGCTGGATAACCGCCCGTTGTTTTGCCGCTTGGCTCAATTTAAATTCTAAAGAGCTTGTGTAGATCTAAAGGATTAAGTAATCTTTTCTCCCACCTTGGCCTCTTGTAACTTGCAAAGAGGATAACTATCTGTCAGACTGATGTGTCCATTACTGTCAGAACTGCACCATCTAACAGTCCTTCCGTTTTTTAACATATTGGATAGGGAAGTTAACCTGATGTATGTATATATTATTCTATGTTTGCTCGTAGGAGAATACTTACTCACCAGCTTCATCCATGTAATCTTTGATTAACATTAAGTTTTAGTTTGAAATTAACACCCAGTTTTGCTTCTTATGAGTATTCTAACCACACTTTTTTTATAAATGTTTGGTTTTTATTAACTTATGTTGCTGGAGAGTGCTACAAATAATGTTTTAGTACTAAGTAGTGGAGCTAAAAAGTTATTTTTTAGTAATTTTTTTTCTCCCCAGCAATAAAATTGAAGCTGAAGCATTGAATCTCATCAATGCATGCATTGTTTTTTCCGACACTTGCTGACAAACACTATTTAGTTCTGTATTTTCTGGCCTCTGGTTGTCTGACTAATACAATGGCCTGACATGTCTGCTTTTGTTTACATAAATAATGTGTCTATTATTGAGCAGATCTGTGTTAGGAGAAGTGTTGTGGTTAAATGAGGCTTCGCTCACACAATGGACCAGTGTTTATATCTTCTAATTATACCAGGGTATTAGTGCTAACTATATGAAACCTTTTCAATTCATTAAACCAAGTTGCACATTCTCATTTGTGCTATGTTCTTCTGCTGTTACGCTTCATTTGTATCTCTGAACACAGTCATTTCATCAACAAGTCTCTTTCATGGAGCAGTAATAGGAAATTACAGTACAAATGCGATTGTGAAAAGTGGTAATCCATTGGGCGTTAAATATGTAATGTACTAGAGAGGCCACCCGAGCTTTCCCACAGAGATGATACTCGCAGTATATCGCTTCCTGTGAAGATTTTTACAGGCACAGTCTAAGTTCTTGTTTGAGGGGGATTTCTGGTACTTTCACTTCACTAAGCTGTCTCCGTCTACCTCTTCCATTCCCCAGCGGAGTCTCTGAGTGTAACATCTTCGCCCAGAGGGGAGGTGACCCTGCAGGTCGGCTCCCCTCTCATCCTGACCTGTGAGGTGCTGGGGCTGCCATCTGAAGTAAACTCGGGCCTGCTGGTTCAGTGGATGAAGAGGGGATCTGCAAGCGGAGATGAAGCTGGGACCGGCGGAGTCGAGGTGCTGATTCTCACTCTGCTGACTTATTTGGACTCGTATGGTTTTGTTGTTTGCCGGTTATGGCTCTGTGTATGTATAGTAGGACAATGTAGAGGTGTTGGTGTGTTTGTTTTATGTATCTTAATCTTAAAGTATGTTAGTGAATGCATCACATTTCACATCAAAATTGTTCTGATTACAATGCGTTTAAGTCCATTAACAACAATTAGCAAAGCATGTCAGTTTTTCATACGCATGTTTGAACATTTTCCCCATTTTTATCCCTTTTTTTTTTATTCAGTGCAGTATGAGAATCAGCTTGCAGGGAACTGAAACTTGCCTGCTTTCATAGACTAAAAGATTCATTAAGTAATAATAGATTAATTGTCAATTGATTTGATTTCAGGCGTGGATAGGTAATCCATCATAGTCACCATTAAGTCTAATTTATTTTAATTTTTTACATTATTGTTGCAGCGTGGTTATTCAGGTGAAATTACAGTTAGATTTGAAATATTTTCAGGTGTGCTGCGTTCAAGTGCTGGAGGCAAAGTTCTGATAAATGAGACTTGAGAGGCAGCCTTTTTCATTCAAGAGGTGAAATTGACATTATGGTTTTCATGGCGTTAGCGTTCGATCGATGACATCAATCTACTGAGCTATGGCGCACTTTAGGAAACAGCCTGCAATAATATAAAGTATTCACAGTTTCTAGTAAATTGCCTCGAATAAATCACATTTCAATTTACAATCTCACACATACTTAGATACATACGGACACATTGTGTTTTATGTTAAGGTGGAGGTGGCCCGGATGAGCCCAGACGGTGTTGTGAGCTGGGGAGACGACCTCAGCCGAGCTAGTGGGGGCTCTATGGAGAAAGTGGCAGAGGGGAGGTACTCTCTGAAGCTGTTCTCAGCCCGCCCCTTAGACTCGGGGGTGTATCGGTGTGTGGTGAATGTGTACGCTGGAAGAAGAAACCCTGACCCCTCTACGCCTGCAACACTCACCCAGAGGTCTGAGGGGGTCACCGTCAACCTCAAGACCAAAGGTGAGAGGTGTCACTCAGTGACACACAGGCTTCATCTTTATCAGTGATTCCAGTAAAAGTACAAACAACATTTATTTGGTCTAATCTAGGGTGTGCTCTTCTTTCCAATATTGATAACATATTCTGCTCAGGGACCTTTGTATTGGTTTGGTAAGAAATCAGTTAAAATTATAAATTCATGGAGTGCCGTGGTGGCCCAGAGGTCTGGGCTGTGGGCCATTTGGCTGAGTTCAAGTCTGCAACAGGACCTCTGTTGTCCAAATCTTGTTTCAGCGTTACAAATCTGTCTCAAAGTTTCTAGTAAATTCATAAATCTTACACTCCATGCATTTTCTGAGGTTTTACTGAAAAAAGAACATCAGGGATAAATAAAACATCTGATTGACTACAGATGAAAATCATACATTTCAATTTTGTTCTTTAACTGTCCAGTTTACCCTCCAAAAACTAATCTTTGAGGGTACCACTTCCTTCCACAGATGTGCTAGTCGCAGCTGTGGCTCAGCTTACTCGAGGCCCCTTGTTAAAAAGAGGCAGCACCATCACGCTGATCTGCAACGCCACCGTGACAACCACAGGCCCCGCCCAGGCACAGGTGCAGTGGCTGCGGTGGCCAATCCCTGAACCACTTATCAAGAAGGCACAGAGCCCAGCATCTGATGTCACTCCACCAGACCCCCCTGTCGAGGAAAAACCCAGATTGGTAGCTGCCCTCATGTACGACGGTGTTGTAAAGATCTACGCCAACGGTAGCGAGGTCAGCGTCGACCGCCTGTCTGCCGCCAGCTACAGACTGAGGGTCCACACAGCAACGATGGACGATCAGGGCATGTATGCGTGTCATGCCGAGGCGTGGGGGCAGGACCCGCATGGAGGCTGGTACAACACAGGGGCCAAAGCAGAGTCAAATGCAGTGATTGTTTACCTGTATGCAAGAGGTAAGCTGTTTTTCGCAATAATCATAGTGAGAGTGGATAAATGGATTACAAACAGACCCAGCATATGAACTATTTTTACAGGGTAGTTTTGCTGAGAACACAACTCTTCTTCACACTCTCACTGTTAAACACATTCACATCTGGAAGCTGCCCAGTACAGTCTAATCTGTTGGCTACAGAGCAGCTCCACTGGAGCGATTTAGGGATTAAGGGGCAAGTGCTGCTCTTTCACCTTCCCCATCCAGATGGTAGTCCGGGGATCGAACAGGGGGATCGAAATGTTGACCTTCGACCACAGGCTGGAGGGGAGCCTGTGTAAATGTCAAGTGTAAACTACAAGCGTTTACTCTTGACCTTGAGAGGTGCCTGTGCATTTTAAGTAGATTGATTCTTCTCTACATCCTTCCCTCACAGATTGCAGGGCATGGTTCCTTATCTTGGATATGTAGATATGCACTTCATGTCACATGTTTCCATCCTGTGCAGCAGTAATTTAATTCTGTGGGACAAAACTGAAAAGACTGGTCATGGTCCTTGGCTACGATTAACAGTTATTTTCATTATCGATTGATCTGCTGATTAAATGTCAAAAAGCAGTGAAAAACGGTGATTATGATTTTCCAGAGTCCAAGTTGACTTTTCTTTTGTCCGACCAACAGTCCAAAACCCAAAGAAATTCAATTTACAGTCCCGCAAGACAAAGTAAAGCAACAATTCATTACATTTGAGAAGCTGAAACTGAAAAATGTTATAAAATGATTATCAAAAAAGTTGCTGATTAATTTTCTGGCGATCGATTAACTGACTAATTGTTTCAGCTCTACTCGCAAGTGAACATTTTTTAGTTAGTGTCAGTGTATATCTGCATTTAGTGTGGCTAAAACATATCTTGAATGGAGCTGGTGTGAACTCTGCTACATCTGGACGTGTATTTTTATGCATTTTAGTCCCATGCAGTTACAGTCTAAATATCCAGGATGTATTTGTGTAAAATATTTGTCAGTGACATGTCCAGCACAGTGCACACGATCATCTTTACACTAATCATGGGTTGGTGCTGGTAGCACAGTTAGTTGTTGACCTTCTTTCTGTTCTGCATGGCTGTGGATTCTAGATTGAGACTAAAAGGACTCAGTTTCCGGCACTAGATGACTGCTCACCAGAGCAAACTGGGCTTTTAGTTTATCCAGCAGGACAGGCCATTAACTAGCTTTTCATCGATATGTGTGCTGCCTGAATGTTAAAAGTACTATATAAAAGTCCATGTCTGTATTGTTTAGAACCAAACAAATCAAAGTTTCCCAAAGGATGCCTTTTTTTCTACTTAATGTACTGTATATATTAGACATTTCCCCATCTGAAAGTGATTTATAACACAATTAAAATAAAACATAGACTTGTTATTTAAATTTCAGCCCATCCTGCCGTATTTTCCTTTTTACTAATGTCATCACAGCATCTTATTTCTTCTTTCCCCAGCTGCTGACCTCCTCCTCATCCCTTTGGTTATCGGAGTCTCCTCTGCCTTGTTTGTGGGCATCGTCATCATCTCAACAGTAACCTGTTGCTTCATGAAGCGACTGGCGAGGCAGCGCGCTCAAAAATAGGCGTCCGCCGTCGCCGCCTGTCTGATATCTGAATGTCCGTGAGTGGCCAAGAAAAGTGAAAAATGACTGTCACCCTGTCAGATGATTGTCTGTGTTTTGACCTACCTGCTTAACAATCAATGCCAAAATATTCTGTTTTATATTCTCTTGTATTTTTATATCCAAAACTTCTCTGAAAACAACATATTTTAGTGATTACTGCATTTTGCACCAGTAGGCGTAATAATCTAGATTTTTGACCCCTCTACACTGCTCAAGTGAGCAAAAGACTCAAAATTTTTCAGAGCCTAACCCACATTTTTAATGATCCCTTTCCTCCAACTTCTCATTCTGTTTCAAATGGTAAAGGGTCAAAACACACAGGCAGGATTTTTGTGACAAGGTCAAAGTAAAGAAGGTACAGCAGGTTTGTTTTGAGTCTCTCAGATGTGAGGAATCTCACACATACTGTAAAAGTGAAAAAGTATTGTTTGTATCGAAAGGCCAAGCAAACCGCCCCCGCAGAAGTCATCATTTGATTGTTACAATATAAAAATACCAAACAGTTCTCAGCCTGGCAGATGTTTTATATGATGCTGTAGCTCATCCTACATTCAGTAATGGTTCTGTTTTCACACAAACAAAGAATATTCTGTGTTTTCACAAATTGTTGATGCTGTTCCAGTTGTTCTTTCCTCAAACTGCATGTTTTCCCTTTTTTATTACAAACATCACCATGGTCTGAATGTCTTGGCATGGGTTTGGCCTCTAGCACTGCCACTGACTGGTCACATGAATGCTGATGGGAGCAGTTCAGCCTCCAGAAACTTAGCATGAGCAGGGACCCTCCCACCGCCTGCAGTCGGGCACCACTCTGCATGTAAACAAAGTCTGTCTGTTGCTTAATAAGGAAGGCGCTGGCTGGGGACTTTCTGATGCCAAGACCAATTGGGTACCAATTCTAAACATGAGCGTTCCTCGTGACGCTGTAGTTTTTCTATACGGACTTGTATAGATTCTACAAAGAGAAATGGAAGAGATATTCATTATGCACTGAGCTAAAATATGTAAATACTGTATGGAGTTTAGCTGTTTTATTTTTCTTAATGTAAGTAAGACTATGCTGTAGTGCCATGTTAGTCTTTGGCAAAGGACTTGTGTTTAATATTCTGCAGCAGTCTGCTCTTTTGAAGCACTTGGACAAAAATGGGACTGGGACCAAAGCCCCTTGGTATCCTTCTTTTACTTGATTTTCTTCCAGCTGAAAAGTCACTTCTTTGCTGTACTTGAGCGAGTACTTTTTAAGTGGGTTTTTTTTTTGTCTTTGCGATTAATGGTTCCTTTGCTCTTGTCAAGTGACTGAGATAGAAAAGCAGTACTGTGAAAAAGAATCCCGTTTGTTACGCTGAGTAACAGAAAAACTTTTGTGTTAGTGTCACACTGTTTAGGATGCTTGTCCCCGAGGTGAAGATTTTCTAAGCAGTGCAGTCATATGACTTTTTAGTGGAGTCTCACTATCGTCGTCATCATAGTTATCATGTGGTCCAGGCCACACATTTCTGCTGCCATGACTTATTATGACTACAGCCTGCGCTGCTAGCCCACAGAAATCTGTTGGACAGATTTACTGTCTGCGCACTTATAATGAGTGAAATCCATCCTCCTCTTCCTGTTGAAAATAACACTTACGAAAGGTTTGGTCATGTGAGTGTGCCCGCATTGTGCGATCATTTTAAAGTTAGATACATGCTCGTGGAAAGGAGGAGGAACGTAAGATTTGTTGCTCTCCAGCTCGTGGCTCTCTCATGGGATTATTTCAGGTCATTTTTCCCCCTGCTTTTCTAAATGTGAGTTGCGCTGAGCTACACTTTACTGTCTCACTCTCTCTTTACCGTCTGTCTGTCTCTGTCTCCTGGTTGGTTTTTCGATGTGAGAGTCCCTCTAAATCGGCCTGTCCTCCCTAACCTGTGCTCTCTAAAACCCCGATTATAAATGTTGTCCATGAACATTAGGGAATAAAATCACAGCTCTGCTTGCTTCCTGAGCCACTTTGTTCCAGATCAACTACTCAGAGCTGATTTGTTCCCCCACATACCCACGCACCACATGATTACACACTTGCGCAAACACACACACACACACACACACACACACACACACACAGAGACAGATGCACGTGCACACAGCAGCAGCACAGTGCTGACTCCCTGGCATTTCTGATGGGAGTAAGTGAGTATCTGCGTGTTCATCTCTAATCCCTTTTTGTGGCTGCAGTGTGTGTCCCTCTGCCCTTCCCCCCTGTGTGTTACAGAGTCCGTGTGGCTCTCATTCGATTCATTTCTGTCTCTGTTCCCTGAGAATTACAGCCAGCTGTAAAAAAGTGTAGCACATAGCGTTCAAAGTATGAAAGCTGCTGTCTAATTTGTGCTATTTTTTGAAGATGTATTAAACCCTTTCATGAAGGCGTTACATTTTGTTTGGATTGTTTACTCATGCTTTAATACCACTGTTCCTGAATGCATCTTGCTGCCATTGAAATATACTGTATAAAGGCGGGTTATTGCTCAGTTTGTTTCTTATGGTGCTTTGGCAAACCTGCCAGTTGATAAACCAATAAACCACTCTGGATTTATAATGTCACTTTGGTCTTATTTATTCCTTTATTTTCTGCTGCTATGACAAAAGTCTGTTTTCAGCGGAGAACCTGGAAATGTTCATTTCAGAGGCCGCTGGAGACAGTTGAGGTATTGCAGGACGTTCTGCATGGAGGGAAATAATCCAGTCTGCCTGAAAAATTGTTCATGTGCTAGTTGAGCATATTTTCCATCTATATAGTATGAAAAAAAAAATCAAAACATTTCTTGTGGTTGCTGCAGTTTCCGAGTTAGGACCAGCCAAGCAGAGGGTTGTATTTCAGCTCAAGTTAACTCTCAGCACTTTGTGATGCAGTTTTAGAGGTAAACAGGCTGAACATTTGTCTTACATTGCTACAGAGTAAATAATAGTACAATGTTTTTTAAGGTCTTAATCTGGTCTTAATATATAGACTTTATATGGCTCATGCTAGGTTGAAAAAAAATCCTGATGAAATAACACAGAAAGATCCTGGACAAAAACACTGGTTTAAACTGCACTTTCACTTGTGTGTCAGAGCCAAGTCATGGAGCCTTGTTCAGTAGAGTGAGAAAGAAGAAGCTGTGAAAGCCTGATGGTTGAACATAAATCTTGATGCATTTGTACTGGCAGCAGTATAATGATGCCAGTATAAATGACAAACAGCTTTTTATTCATTCATTGTGTAGTTGATCCATTTATCATGTCATTTAGAGTGCATCACAGATGTACACTCAATTGACAAATGACTAAAAATATCTCCCTCTCTACCATCAGTATACCGACCAAACATGTTTGAATCTGTTGCTGGATGATTTACTTCCATTCCAAAACAACAATATCAATAAAACATTTGCAAAGCTAAATTAAGGCTGTAATAATCAATATTTTTCTAATAACACTGGATCAAATGACTGTGTAAAGTGAAAGGGGTCACTCTAAGCCCACAGATAATTATCACTTAACTCTGCAGTTCCTCTCAGCTCTACAGAGCGTATTAGCGTTTTGGGCAGTCTGACATACCAAGCCAAGTTAAAGAAGGAGAGTGGAAATGATCCCTCAAATAAACTGACAGGCACAAATAACTAAGCACATCCAAAAAAGGTAATATCTCTGGCAGTGGCATTTTCCATAAACCCTTTCTTGGAAAACAGAAAAAGAGAAGTCTTTCATGGGGAATTCCTGGTAACTTCAAAGAATCACTGAGCTTTGCTTGCATTTAGATGTATTGATAATGAATGTACTTGCTGACATTGTATTGTATATTATAAATGGTAACATGGTCAACATGGTGCAAAATACAACCTCGTTTGTGGATTTGATAAGGATATACTGTATATAACAATATAAATTGAACCACCTTATCTCTTTCACACACTGAAATATAGCTACACATACTTAATAATTCCGAGTATGTGCAGTCACTATGCCATTTCACATAGCACATACCCCACAATATACCATCCAAAGATGTATTTTGTACATTTAGAAGACATTAGTTGGAAACGTAACATCTCACTTCTGACACATAATTTTGGATTCTTTACAGGCCCGAAACTCGACTCCAAGTGAATCACCAGCTTGTTCCATTTCTGCTGGATATGGAAAACAGCAACAGTTTGCTAAAACAACTTTATATGATGATTTATGCCATTATTGACATTTCAGCTTGTTCCTCTGCCAATCTAAATATCCAAAATATGCAAATCACCCCCTTCTCCCCAACCCCTTTGTATCCATCCAGCAATGATGTCATTTCAAAGTGTTTTTAGCAATATGGAGAGGATGGAAAAGTTGGCTCATTAATGGCTGACATGGACAACTGCTTCCATCAAAGAAATGAAATATGTGACAGCCCCTTTCACGCATGAGTTAAGAGAAAGCTCGAGTTAACAAGGAAGTTAAATAAAATGTCAAATTAAAAAGAAACAGATTATTTTATTTTCAAGCATAAAATTTGATAAACTATGTCAAAAGTAGACACATATATTCAGTTCTACTATCGGCACTGCCTCTGAAACTACCTGTCGTGCTGTGCCTGAGCTCCTGTGGTATTACACTGTATCAGTTTACAGAGCATTACATCACTAATGCAAACACTGTACTAATGTTAATCCTCTGCTTCCTGTATGACTTCAGAGGGACGTGGCAGGCAGACAAACTGAGGCTTTGTGGCAGACTGATAAGACGCTGCGCTGCCTGTGGTTGGTTGGTTAACGTACCTGCTCTCCCAACCAATCCCCACCAGCCGAATGTCAACCAAGGCTAGATTAAACATGCAACACACTCTGCCGGCCAGGTGCCCTTACTGTGGCAAAGCCTGTTCCAAGTTGTCACTGATTTGACCTGATTTGAACAAAAGGCAAAATCAAAGACACAAGAGAATGAAAACACTCCTGTTTCAGGTTTTGTAACCAGGTCTAGCTTTATTATAAATATAGCAGAAATAAAAATGCAATTACACATTTTATTTACAGAGGCTACAATAAATTATTCAGAGTTCTGAGCTCTTGAGGGCTTTTTTATTACAATATTTAAATACATTTAATATTTTAAAAAATTACATTCAGAGAGGTAAAGAAATTAAGATCTCTTATAACTCGTGAAAAATACATACAGTACATATTTTCCCCCTGTAGATAATTTTGTATGTGACTGTACATTAAATGTGGAGATTGATCCGGGAGGCGATTAGCCTAGCTTAGCATAAAGACTGGTAACAGGGGGAAACAGCTAGCCTGGCTGTCCACAGGTCAAGAATCTGCCTACCAGCTCATTGATTAACATGTTGGATCTCGTTTGTTTAATCAGTTCACAAAAACATGGACACATTATGTCAAAACTGTGCTCTTGATAAAGACTTTGTCAATAAACGAGCAACTTACTGATTAATTTGCAACAGTTTGCTTACAGTATGGTATTCTATCAGCACATGGTAAAACGTCAATCAGCCCAAAAATCAGTTCATTACATTACAATATTTTTTAAAGGTTTTATACAGCTTGCATTATTAAATAGTATTTAATACTATCAGTACAAATAAAAACTTTAAATAATCCAGATGTGATAGATCATATGGATAACACCACACCTGAATAACATCATCTTGACCCAAAGGAATCTTTTCACATTAAAAACAGAAAACCTTATATATTTACATGTATTTCAAGTTGTTATTCCTCTCTCCAATGTTCAGTCAGACCTCCCTCCTTTAGTCATTTTAGCTTCACCTCTGATAGTTGCAGGACCATGATCGAGGTGTCACCAACTCCAGGAAGCTATTCTGTTGAGAAAGAGTAGAAGACTTGGTTTAAATATTCATACAGTGCTCCTCCTCCTCCTTCTAGTAACTATTATCTGTAATCCTTTTATACATTTTATCTGTATGATTTGAAACATGCATTCATCATCACGTAATAATCTCATTTTACGGATGTCATTTCCATTTTTAGACAGCAATTATCTGTGTTAAGCCATTGTGTGTGTGAATGACGCCACTGGCTTTAGAGGATGCTTCAGCTGGGGATACACAGAGATGCAGTAGTTCGTAGTGGAAGTAAGTATGTTAAGTACATCTGTGCCCATCTGTCATGCAAATCCTTCACATCTGTGACTTCATCAAATTCTTGGGGTTGGAAGGGGGCTTCATCAGATTTTTTACAAGCATCCGTTACTCAACACATGTGGCTCTCCTGCGTGGGCTTACATGCAAGTTGGGTGTGTTATCTCTTCAAGAACAAGTTTATGGACTTAAAATTTGTGTCTACACGTATGCATGTAGTCTGTGTGGTAACAGATGCTCATGAATGACTGGCGATAAGAACAGACGACAAAGCCCGGATGATGAAACAGTGAAAGGAGTTAGTCAGACTCATCTGGTTACTGGCGTCTGTATGACATCCAACATCAAAGTAGTCAAGTACCAGTCATGTGATGTACTTGTATTATATATCCATGAGTTGTTTCTAGTCTTTTTGTCTAGTCGTAATGTTTGTATTTCAAGTTTATTCACCTGCTGGCCTCTTTTCCATTTCCAAGTATCTCAGAAACTGGGATCAAAGTTCTGTCTAATGACATCACTGTAGCATAGTACACTACAAACAAACTGCTGTTTCTTTTAAAATCACACATACGGTCACATGATATCTGTTTGTATATCTCTAGCTCTGTCTATTTAAAGGATTTCAAAGTTTTTGATGTTTTTCAGTCCTGCAGCTTCTCACTGAGCTTAAACACAATCCATTGGGATAGTTGTTCAAGCCTTCAAACACCTTAATAAATCTCTCAGAAGGATCTCACAGTATAGTTACATGTGTCTTCACATCTTCCACTGAAAAAAAGGGTCGCAAATCACTCATTCTGTCAGGCTTTATTGATTTTATTTCAGACAAATCCCTGCTTCTGTCGCTCATGAAGCTAAAAAAAAAACTAAAGTTTAATAAAATCTGTTGTTTTTTGACCCACTTTTTTGTCGCTATAAAATATAATGATGTCTGTCTTGTCCAGCTTTTTGAAGGCCTGACTGATTGCCCCACTGGACATGTGTAAGCCTACAAAGACGCTGCAGCAGAATTTGCAAGTCTCGTATCATAAAAAAGTCCAGCTATCCTTAAAGAGTAGAACCATCCAGATACAAAGAAATGACTTGAGCGAACATAAGTCTGATCATGGTGTTGCTCCTTTAAGCCTTTTACGGTACTAGCAGTATAATGTACATGTAGGTGGAGTACGTACCCCTGTTCGTGGGCAGTGTATCTGGGCGTACCACTCCTGGCAGTACAGACACACCTGGACACCCTGACCGATGAAGAGACATGCCCACATGATGACGTTGAACACAGGGCTCTTTCGCTTGTCGTTCATGGTAAAGTTGAACACCACTAAGAGAGGACGACATGAGGGAATGATTCTTTTGTGAAGGCCTGTCTGTGGTTAAACAGTAACCGTTTATTTGTGTTATTGCTGAGATATGAGGACGCTAGTGAGGACAGGGACAAACAGTAAGAGCTTGACACGTAAAAAGTAAAACATTCTGTCAGAGGAAAAGGACATAATGCACAAATTTACTTGTTGTAAATATATTGAGAGCTGTCCTCTGTAAACAGCTACTAAATGTGTGTTAGAGTGAATAATTACAGATTTTAACTTTGAAGGCTTGAAGGCACAGTCCAGAATGTAGAAGGGGACATTTACATATTTTAACAAGCAATTCAGAGACAGTGTTTTAACTTCGGCAACATTAATGAGGTAGACATGAAATATTTTCCTCTTATTTCCTTCCCTATTTGAAAAGCATGTGTTCCCTGAATAATGAGGATAACCCTCACCTCCAAAGACAGCAAAGAGACAGAACATGACGGGGTAGAAGAAGCCGAAACCCATGGTCAAGGCATACTCGTGGACGACCGCAGAGACGATGAACACGGAGAGCATGGCAGCTGTTCGGAATTTCCTGTTTGACAGCTGCAGGGATCAGAGAAAGAACAGAGAGAGGGTTTGGCTCAAAGTTCAGAGGTCAGGCTGGTTCACTGGGGAATTTGTGTCACTAGAATTACAGGGCGAGTGTTAAACTACTATACGCCCTTCATCATGTGACATGCTGCTTTGGAGAAACAGACAAAACTCACTGGGACATTACATTATTGTTTTGTTTGATATTATTCATGTAACTGTTATTGTATGTAATTTGCTGTATTTGCACTCTGCTCACCCAGAGGAAGTCTCTGTATCCGTAGTAATAGAGCCAGTCATGAACCACCACGTTCCAGGTACGGTAATAGTTGGCGAAAGATGTAGAGTTCCACCAGTCCTGACAAATCAACACAGGGAAGTGAAATGAACATGTGAATCAAAATGAAAACAGAATAGAGAAGAATCACTTCAATTTTGGGGGCCTGAAAAACACTGTGAGGGCTGTTGTCAAATAATTCATACCGTTTTTTTTTAAGTTATACTGGTGAGACAAAAACCTGTATGATCTTGTTACCTGATATGAAATGAAATATGGCCTTAAAATTGGCTGGACTCAAAGTTAGAGGTAGTCTTTTGAAGATCTCATGTTTTGTATATATTCGTTTGTAATGCAGAAGAATAGCAAGCACAAAAAGTTTCAGGTAATGCCTTCCTCAGTGTGAAACAGATAAGTGATGTCAGGTGTGCATAATTATATCAATAAAAACCAGAGAGGTAGGTCACCCAGAGCAGATTTCAAGGAAATGATGTGGCCTCATTATCATCACAAATAAATAAATATACAGCAAATGAGAGCTTCAAAAGACTGCTTCTTTGACCACAAACCAGATTGTCTCACATTGGGTGTCGCTGACTTTGCTGCTTTAAAGGAGTAGTTCAACATTTTTCGAAAATACCCTTATTTTCTTTCTTCACAAGATTAAGATTGAGAACATTGATACCACTCTCGTGCCTGTGCGTTAAGTATGGAGCTGTAGCCAGGAGGCAATCAGTTTAGCTTAGCATAAAGGCTGGAAGCAGGGGGAAACAGTTAGCCTAACTCTCTCCTAGGTTCAAAAATCCACCTACCAACACCTCTAAAACTCATTAACATGTTCTCGTTTCTTTAGTTTGTCCACAAACAGAGATTTAAAAATGTCATTTGTGGGGAGTTGCAGTATGTGCTATAATTTACGCTATTTCTTGATGAACAACAGTTTATTGCTCTACCCAGCACCTCGGTGCAGCATCTTTGCACAATCACTGTGCCCGTTCTCCCTAAAACTAGAGAGAGATTCAGGCTAGCTGTTTCCAAGCTAGCCTAAGATAACTGCCGCCTGGCTCTAGCTCCACGCTCAATCTGGATATGGACAGACATGACAAGTGATATCAATGTAGGCCTATTATGTCAAACTGTTCCTATAAAAGCACTATTTAAACAAAGTGAACACAGTGATCCTAGCTGGCTTAATTGTAATTTTAATGGCTAATTAAACATGTGGCCAAGGAAAAATGGTTGAAAACTAGCCTTTTGGCTAACACTGGAACAATTACAGTGATACTGCATCTTCATTTCAGGTTTTAGGCACCATACAGATTACAATCAGTAAAGCTCTGTCCCACATCACCCCTGAGTTAGAATTGGTCCTCTGCCTCACTATTTATATACCTAAATAAATCTGCCAATTTGAATTTAATCACAGCTCCAGATTTGCAAGAACACATCAGTCAAAGCAGTGAGTCACATGAGCACAAAACTTGAGGGGAAGTGGCCAACAGTGAGAGAGCACGCAGGTATTTTCTCACACAGCCTAAGTCAAGGTTTTGTCTCTTGTTCAAGAGCAAACTGTATCAACAGAATATCATGATGGAAAAGTTAAAACTGTTTTGGGACCATCAGGCCACCTGGCTGGAATTTCACTTGTCATTAATCTAAATTTTCCCATCTGGAAAAGCAAGCATATCTGAAAGTAACGTGTCCACAGGAGAGGTGATGCCACACAGCGTCAGCCACACTACACACCTTGTAGAACATCCTGTCAGCAAAACACAGCAGCTCCCCGAAGAGGTTGAGCCAGCAGTGCAGGAAGGCAAAGAAACACAACAGAAGGAGCATTATACCTGAAACAGAAAGACAGACGGAGAGAGAGAGAGTTTATGAGGAACACTTTTATTCTGGGCATTGCTCCCAGCTTTCTCATAAGAATTGTAACTTGACACTGATGCTCTTATATCAGCACTTACTCAAAAAGCTATTCACTTAAAGAGAGTAATAAACATGCCGATCTTTGATTACCCGTATCTGATTGCATAATAGCATCTTTAATCTTATCACTGGCTTAAAAACACTGAAGACTCTTTTCCTCTATTTCCATGTTAAGTGATATATTAACCAGCGCTGACTCATACAGATAAGAGATAATGGAGGTTGTAAGCAGAAGTGATGTCACAGATGAACTTTAAATTTATATGTTTGTTTTACACATGACCTCCCTCTAATCATGCCTGAAACATCTTCCAAAAGAACAAACCCCACGTAGGTAGAGAGTAGAAAGTACAGTACCTGGTAATATTGAGTTGAACACAGCCAGAACCATTGTTCGTTTACTAAAAGGTTGTTTGGTCTCAGGTCTGAAGAGGGGCACACAAAGGCGGACCAGGATGAAGTAGCTGTAAAACAGGCATCCCAAGATCTGCAAATTGAGCGTTAAAATGTAAAAAAGTTACAGTGGGATCCTGGGAAGATGAAATAAAATAGAGAGCATACTTAAGAATCAGCACTAGAAAAGTGGAGATAGTGGTGTGATCTAAGATATCAAAGATTAAAGCTATTAAGTACCTGTAGTTTATGATTGCAACTTCTAGGTCAGATCGTTTCTAGGTCAGTGACCCCACATATGCCTTCTTAGTATTCTTATTACGTACTCTGACTAAAAGGTGTGAAAATGAATTCTCAACAGTCCAGATAAAGAGTTTCATCTTACCATACCAAGTGTGATACCAACATACTTCCATCTTATGTGAGAATTCCTGCGAAGAACAGACAGGATATGTCACTACTTCACAAATATTTGCTGTGAATTGTGCATAGTGTGCATTTATACATGTTGTGTGACAGTTTGTTTTCGTTTTGTTATATGATGTAGAAATGTTTGCTGTTTTCACTCAGCATGACAAGTTAATATGACGTCCACTATATATATACAGTAATGTGAGCGCAACTGACATGTGAGCGTATCAGTTGCACTTACATTACCGTATATCACCAATTAAAATAAGAGAATGAAGGATTAGCAAATGGGATCCAGGTCAGAGGGACAATATGTCTTACCGAGGATATGATTCCCTGTAGATGAGTGTTGGACAGAAGAGGAAGTATAGATAGCTGGAAAATGTTGGGAATCTGGGACTTTCACCTGAAAAGCAAAGACAGTTCAGTAAGTATGACCATCATAGTCGCCGTGAATGATTTTTAAAAAGGGTTTTGGTTAAAAAATTGCTGAATTAAGGTCTGTGGTTCAGACATAAGCTTCTGATTTCATTTTTCTCGTTTCATTATGTGGCATAATACCAGCTGTTAACGGGTCCATTTGTGAATTCTAAAGCTTAACTGTGCCTTATTGTAGGGACCTGCAAACAAATGGCTGTCTTTAAAATGTAAATGGCAGTGAGTTTATCACAAAATCGTTAAGCCATTATGTCAAATTGTCTGCATTAAAGCCTCTAATGTCTTTTGCTGAATTATTAGCTGTACTTCAGTCAAGCTTCAACTTGATGACTTAACAATTTAATAACATTTAAAAATGGTAAAAGAATGCAGTTTTGTGAAAATTGCATTTAACAGAATCATAAATCTGTGTTAAACAATGATATTATTTTCAATCTCATTCCAAAACCACATTCAAAAGATGGCAGACCATTGACACTCCTATAAAGCTATTTTCTGTCATTTTTACTCTTTTATTCAGGACTACACAGTTTTCTCCTGGAGGCATTTTACTGTAGTATAAGTATTCAAGTTTATTACTTTGCGTTTATAGTCAAAGGAGACACATTCTTCACCACTAACAGACTTTCACAATAGGGTCTCATGGGGCTGCACATACTTGAGCTTATTTATTATATGTGGGTGTATTCATTGTTAGTTTTAACTCCAGCATGAATCATTAGGTGGAAACCTGCTGAGCTCTTTTTAGTCATTTTTCTCCAGTGTCTGGGAGTGTCACTGTGAGTAATGATCCTGCCTGAGGAGTAAATACACCTGACATCAATACAACACAGTACAGTACCTTCCTTTGGTGTATTCTTCATAATAACAGGGGCAGTTTCTCTTATGAATGAGTAGCTCTTCATCAGGAATCGAATCTGAGGAAAGTTGATACAGTTATTATGTGAAGTGAAGCACAAGGTATCGATAGCAACAGCTTCTACATTGTCTGTCTTTATTGCATGAATTGACAAGATGTCTGAAGTGAACAACTGGCATCTTTGTGGCCTCAAGCTCACGTTTCCGTGTTAGTACATACAGACCCAATGATGTATTATTTACTTGTTTGTTCACTTCTTCTGTAATTAATTGGGAAGAAGTACAACAAAAGGGAACTGTTTAGCACGACAGAGCAGACAGAAGCACAGCTGGAGAAGTGGTTTATCATTTTAACATAACTGCAGTTCACACATGATGCGTTATCAATCTGCAAACAGAAGGGAACCACTTCTTATGGGGAATTTAGTAAATGAAACGCATTCAATTATGCATCCAAAATCAATCTAATACAGTTTATATATGGGATGCACAGCATCAGAATTACAAATGACTGATTGGACCCAGGTCAGATGAGGATCAGGACCGGGTTTCCCAAAAGCACCTAAGCACTGGGATTATCCCACTCCATCGAATGGAGCTAAAATGATCTTAGCACTGAGACGGTTTTGGGAGACCGGGGCCGGTGTCATGAAAGAGGACGAGGAGGTATTACAGTGTGGGTCTATGATGTTCAAACGTTGGCAACACTGAGATCTACTCTCTCTTTGGTGCCCTTCCAGCTGAAAGTCTCCCATCTCTGGCCAGCAGGCTTTTCTTATCTCAAAGGTCCTGCTGAAGGCAATGAAGAGCTGCATTTATAATTTGGATTACCGATGAATATAATGTTATCTACAGTACAGGGTTTTTCCAGCACAGGTCGTACCTATTAATAATTTTTATGCTTGAGATCTATTCCATTGGATTTTTTATGTTCACACTGTAATAAAAACATGTTAATCATACTGCAGGAGTTATTCAAAGAAGAGTGACACTATTTATGAACTGTAAAAACTGACTTGCTGCTTACGCGAGATCACAAATGAAGTGCTCACATTGGCTGTTTGGTGCCATTGACTTACTAATGCATCATTATAAAGCTACCAGCTGACAAGTAACATCCAATCACATTCATACAAGTGCACTACACGCAGGAGGCTTTTACAATCTTTCGGTTCTCATTTTTACTCTGTCGATTTAATGTTTACTCTGCTTGCTGCCACAACTCCCTCCAACACTCAAACCTCCTCATTATGTGATTTAAGCTTGTCTTGCTAAGCTCTATTCATCAAGTGTGTTGACTATCGCTGTGCCATTGTGTGTTAAAGGGGGATTCGTTCTTCCAGCAGGTTTTTGAAATGCTATGTGAACAGCAGCAACGGCTGCAGCAGTGGCAGCGAGCAGCAGCATGGCTCTCAGGTGTGCAGTGTGTCAGCAGGCATGCAGTGAAAGAGCGAGCAGAGTACTGATGGCTTAAGTACACCGCTGTGATTGAGAGAGTGCGTTGAATATAGTATGTTGCAGTGAGAGGAGTATGCCATGTGACCGTAGCAGCAGAATTGAGTTTCTTGAACTGGCTTGCAGGCTTTGCTACATCAAGTACACACAATAAATAATGCCCCCATCCAGCAAAAAGTGTGCAACTTTGTGGGGAACTCATCATTCATTTGCTGGAGTCACATGCTACTTCATATTAGCCAAACTTTTGTACCTATGCACCCAACAAAAGGCTGTATTTCTTAAACACACTCACCTGCTCCAGTATCACGATAAACCGTGAAGCTGGTGGCAGCTGGTAGTCTACAACCACAGAGATGGGGAACTGTCCCAGTACGTAGGTTTGCACTGCAGACAGGACCAGACCCGTGCCGAGAGACAGCCCCAACTTAGAGGGGAATCTGTGGTACAAAGATCCCCAAAGCATCAGGGTGTAGTAGGGAATGAACAGGGTGTAGGCAAACATCACAACCCAGGCCCAGGTGACTGTCCCCAGCTTCCCAAAGGCAAAGAACAGCAGGTCGAACTCCAAGACCAACCTGAGATTGCATAAAAAATTACAAATTCTAATCATTATTGTTATCATAAAAAATATTATTATATTACCATTTTAAAGCATGACTGGCTTTAATAAATTGAAGGCATATTTCAATGCATTGAATATTTTCCCATTATTTTTTCCCATCTGAAAAGACCCCTCTGGTGATAATAAGAATAGATTTAAAATACTGACTCATTGCAGCACGTCAAATGATTTGTTTCATTCAACACGACCATTTGCAAGTGTGATATTATTATTTTTTATTTCATCAATTTACCCACATTAAAATCAATGTTAATTGAGGGTGGATGTATCGAATAATTTGCACACGGTGGAGTTGCCCGCTGGCACTTTTCTTCCAGTCTTAAACATAAGAATTAAACTCACAGCCCTGTGACTACAAACAGTGACCAAATCATTACCGAGCTGCCCAAAGCAGCAGCAGAAATACTCAGAGGGATTGATTGCTCTATCTCTCTGCTGCCAGATGAGCAGAGAGGCAGAGAGAGAAGGAGGGAGGGACACAATAAGGAGAAAAAGAAGATAAGAAGTGAGTAAGAAATTTTTAAAGGCTTCTGGGTTTTTGGATTTAGTTCAGGGTCATGGAATTTGAGACGTGTCGGTGTCGTAAACACACATACATGCACATGTCACACAGACCTGCCCTGGTCGATGTAGTCGACAGCCAGCGTGCTCAGACAGAAGATGATGAGCACGGCTACGAACACGTGGTAGATGCTCCTGATGTGGCTGATCTCAAACAGTTCACTGGTGAAGAGGAGGAAACAGAGACAGAAAAAATACTGTCATTAAAATAGCTCTATGTTGAATTCATGTGCATATCTGTTGTGCTGTATACATGTCAGAGGTCAGAGGTAATACACACAAACATGCCTGTGGGATTATTTTAACGATCTGTATTTGTATGACAGTCATGTATACAGTATGCAGAAGACATAACCATTGTCATTTTCCTTACAAAAAACAAGCTAGGCCTATTTCACTGTCAATGTCACACAATCATGTTCCTTCACAGAAGAAGCCAAATTACTTGTGTAATCATTGTCAGGTGTGAGCGTGGTTAAATTGATGGTGATGCAAGAGTCTTAGNGTGTATGTTCGACGGAGGGAGGGGGAGAGATATAAAAATGAGTGTCTCTTGCCAACAGTTAAACACGGAGGGGGTAGTATTATGGTGTGGGGTGCCATTTCAGCCTCAGGAACAGGTGACTTAGTGAAAATTGATGGCATCATGGATAAGAAAGTATACCACAACATTCTGGTGAGGCACGGAGTACCATCTGGGAGTCGTCTTATTGGGCCTGGATTTATTTTCCAAGAGGACAATGACCCTAAACATTCTTCTAACTATTGCCGGAACTACCTGCGACAGAAGGAATCTGCTGGAACATTGAAAATGATGGACTGGCCCCCTCAAAGTCCGGACCTCAACCCCATCGAGCAAATTTGGGGCGAGCTGGAAAATAAACTGGACAGATCTATTGCACATTCAAAGGAAAGCCTTTGGCTTGAGTTGCAGAAGGCATGGGATAACATTAGTGTTGAAGTTCTCAGGAAATATATTGACACTATGCCAGAGAGATGTGCTGCTGTAATTGCTGCACAAGGTGGACATACCAAATATTAAAGTTAAAAGTGGATAAAAACAGTAGGACTCACTTCATCTGATATTTGTTGTGCTCAGAGCAACCATCTGCATGTTTCATGAACATTATGAAATGAAATCATGTTTTGGAGGCAAAAAAAAAGTCAATATTTTCAGATCTGTCAGGTGTTCTAATAATTTTGGCCACCACTGTATATATATATATATATATATATATATATATATATATATATATATATTGTTTGCAGTTTGTTTATTATCTGTTGTTTAGTTAAGTGACTTTACAAGAGAAATCTGAAATACAATAAATACAGAACATACAAGAGGGGTTAAGTTTAAATATTGTAAAGATACCACCGTGATGAAGGCAAGATAAATAAAATGTCTTTGGGCATGGTATATTGGAGAAGACTTGAAGAGCTCATTTGCAAAAACAGGTCAAAGTCATTGTTAAAATGAATAAACCAACACCGGTTTGATTGATATTCTCTTGAGTGTACAATGAAAAAACATGATTTAGGAAGATAAATAAAAACGGAGATATCTGTTTTTGCAAATGAACTCTTGATTTGTTTTATTCTGATGGACTTGTATTGAAGTATAGGACTGAAACAAGTACTTGACTAATCGATTAGTTGACCAAAAGAAAATTAATCTGCAACTATTTTGATACTCAATTTTCTTTGTTTTATGTGATCGTAAATGGAATATTTTGGGGTTTTGGACTGTTGGTCAGACACAACAAGACATTTGAAAACTTCACTTTGCGCTTTAGGAAATTGTGATGAGTATTTCTCATTTTCTGACATTTTATAAACGATTAATCAAGACAATAACTGACAGATTTATCAATAATGAAAATAATCGCGAGTTGCAGCCCTACTGTATACTGCCGTTTTCTAAATTAGAAATAGACTGCCAGTCTTTCACACTTACTCCAACAGTGATGGCCTGTCCATAAACACTTTGCCGCCATCCATTCTCTGAGATCTAAAACAAACAACACAGAAAAACAAACACACACATGTGTTTCACTGCAGTTAATGAGAAGATAAATATGTCTCCCAGATCAAAAAGGAATAATATGTGTGCTAATAAAAGTTGCCTCCTCCTCCGCCTCCTCTTCCTCACCTGGATGAGGGATTTTTTGTCTTCTTTCCATTAACTGTTGACTGGATTTGGGTAAAAGGCTGGACGGACTCAGTCAGAGCTTTGTCTATTATATGACTGAGCTGATCCTGGACCTGCTCCAGGACTTTCACCTTCACCATCTACAGGAGGACACATAGGAGAAAATTTAGTTTCAGCTTTCTTTGCAAGTTAAGATACTGGCTGAGAGTGGACTTGAGTTGAGTTACCTGTGCATGTTTCTGCCACTGTTTTAGATCTTCTTCCTGGAAATCACTATGGCCCCCAACTGCAGAGAGAAGACAAATTACACAAGATCATCATCCAGTACAATATACTGTACATACTGCACCTGAATTAATACTCAGTGCAAAACTAAGGAGGAAATTTAAGAGATAAATGGGAATACCACACTTTGCACATATTTCTGCAATAATCCTACATACAGCAATTTAAGAATTCAGTATTGTGGGTGGAATAAATGCTCTTGTTTTTCTCCACCAAACAATTATGCAAAATATACATATAATATACAAAATATGCTTTCTTCCAACAAAGCAGCACAGTAGAACACAATACAAACCAACAACACAAATTAAAGGATTTTCTTTAAATGGATGAGTATGTAAATATATTATTGACCATACCATCGCTGGAGAGCTCATCTGGATGAAGGTCCTTGATGTTTCGGTGCCTCAGTCCGTTATGTGGCTCTGCTGTCGTCATGGTTACCACTGGACGACGCCACAACACTTTCTACTGTCTGGTGGGACTCAGGTGAACAGTCCTGTGTATATCAAAGTTGTGACTTAGTCTCACACACACACTGAGGATAAATGATGGAAATTAAAAACTAATAAGAGCTCTGCATTCGATATCACATTGTGATATGCGACTAATTTAATGCTGCCTGGTTTGTATTTGCCCCATCCAGCCTGTTGTTTGTTGGTCCAATAAGGATGGGAGAACATAACAGCCTGAGGTGAACCCGTTGACCTTCCTCACAACAATACAGATCCACACATGGCTCAGTTTCTGGTTATAATCTGAAGTTACCCTACCTGATTCACTGTGAATTTACCCTGTGTTAAAGTTTGACGATGTAGAGTTGAGAATCTTCAACTATAAATTGAGAGATTAAATGAGGTCACAGGCTCGTTGCTGGCAAGTTGCCTCATGCCAAAAAGCATTAATATTCCTGACGAGCCTCAATCCCAAGGAGGTGAGTTTATTCATGTGAATCCCAAACTGAGAAAGTGCACAGACCTGAATGCAGAAACATACAGGTCAGGGGTTTTGAACTGTAGTTACCTACGGTGCTTTTCCATAAGAAAAGTGTTATCACAAGTCATTGTAGCTCAGGCTAAACAATGTAAACAAATGATAAAGCCGGTCTGCCTGTCCCCTGTGGAAGTTCACACAGTATAGATAAGATACGCTGACAGAGAGGGGTAAACGACACAGAGTAACCTCATTTTCTAGTCCATTCAGTTTGATCACTCCTCAAGAAAAATGTCAACATAGCAGATGAGCTTTGCATAGATATACAGATGATACATTATGTGGCTGAAGAAGATAACATGACAGAGAAAGACATGAAGAAAAAAGCAGATCAATCCTTATTCTTTGCATGTGTAGGATAAATCGAGGGTGAGGGATCATGCTTGTTTAAGAAAGACTTATTGACTTGTCCTCTTTTCCACTCGCCCACATGCAGCCTGTCTGACTTTCCTCTCATTTGACTAAAATGAACAACTTTATCATTAAATTAAAATTGTGATTTACATGTACTTGCTATTTGTAATGGGAATGAATGAAATAATGAATCAACTAATTTCAAGAACACCAAGTAATAATTCCACCAAATTGCCTTTTCAACAGAATTTAGAATATATTTTTCAAGGCCTTTAATATGACTGAATCAATCTTATTGGAAGAAAAAACATAATGTTTGTCTCATCACCCACAAGCAGTTAAAAGAGACAGAAAATCAGGAAATCAGAAAACAAAAACCTGGTCATGATCTTGGTCTTATCAGTACTGATGTATAAGTATGCAACTTTGGTTTTATTGCTTCCTGTTTGTGCATTTACAGAACAAAGTGAGAAGAAGAATTCTCAGCAGTCACAGTTCAGCAGTTCACTCTATTCTATTTATCATTCTTAAAACTACGACTTTTACAAGAAAAATAGCTGTAAATAGCAAACTGCAGAATTGAAATCACAAAAGTGACAGATGTCAGATACAGATGTTTCTGGCAGACATGACATTCATGATAAACACTTGTTGTTGGGTCAGATTTGTACTCACACAGTCATGTAGCCTCGGCTCAGTCAGCAGTCCACGGGTTGAGAGACACTGTTTCAATCGATGCTTCCCGCTGAGGGAGAGTTGCTGGAGTGTTTTTAAGTAAGTCTGTATCACAGTTCTTGTAATCTCTGCCCTCTCGTTTCCTCAGCTTACTTTGCACTTTGCCCCCTTTGGCTCCTGGTCCTGGGTAGGACAGGTCCTCAGCTGTCCAACCCCAAACCCACGTCCTCTGCTGGATATATGAGGTCATGCAGCAGAACAGCAGAGTCCTAAAGTCTCGTCTATTCCCAGAGATGGAATGTCATTGCAAAATGTATTCGTAGCAGGTATTTAATTATTGATTTATATGCACTGTGTAGCTGAAAATGTACCTTTGTAAAGGTCATCCAGGTCAAAGGTTTGCTACAAGCACTAAGTTAAAGGCAAAGTCAAGATTAAAACACACAAACTAGCTGCTTTGACTTGGCACTTCAAAATACACATTTGTGCAGATTTTTAAAAGTCCCCTTCACTCAAAAATTTGTTTTATCTTTTAGTCACTTCGCTTGGATGTTTGAGCTTCACTGTGCAGAATGATGAATGTGCAAAGTCTGACACGAGAAGATGGTTTTTACATTCATCTGCTCAAGGAGGAATGTTTTTCTGTAACATCAAAATTAGTGTGATGCGGAAACTTGAAACCCCCAGCACATACTGTATATACACACTGAGAATAAATGTTCCAGTGAATCAGGAGACTTCTTGTGTCCAGCAGCTGAATATTCATAGATTCTGGATTTTTCAATGACGGAGAAAGAGAAGATGTAATTTTAAGAGTGTTTAACTTGGTAACGAACTTGGAAAACTTTTTGGCAAAAAAAAAACAAAACGTATCTGACACAAATTATTATTCAAAACAGTGAATTTCTATACTGTATGTCTTAAAACATGTCAGAGGGGATCTTTAAAGATGATCCTCCAGTGGAAATAAATGTATTTGTAAACTTCCCTCTTTGTAGAAACATGTCTCAAATGTATGAAACCAACTGTTCATAACGGCGGTATATGCACCTCATAAAACCACAGCTACAACAAATACAAAGAGACCAGTTATGCATGACGTAATGAAACTAAACTGCCAACTGTGGCAATGATGGCAAAGGTCATTTACTCTGTGGCCAGATACGCTGGGTTCCATGAAACCATGACAGATCATTTGGTAAATGGAAAATGGGCAAACAAAGAAACAGGTTGTACAATCACTTTGTGTCCTAGTTCTCAAAAAGTGTTGGACAGTAATTTGGAACAAACTAAACTGAAAGCAAATGTATTTATTATTTCTTTAGAACATGTGGAAGAATTCAAATGATAAAAAGACAATCGGAAGCTCCTTGCTACATAACATACAGCACATGACTTTTACGAGAATGAAACACAAGAATGAAAATGATCAGTTTGTCATCATCATATCAACCTAAATCTTTGTCATTTGCACAAAACTGTTATGTAAGTTATTCCGATTATGCCATAGATTTACATAATCAAAGCCTCAGCAGAAAGCAAAGTAACAAAGATAAACAAATTCGGCGCTTATGTCAGGAGGCTGACTGAGAGCCCCCTCTGGGTCCCGGGTTGCTCCACTTATCGATTTGTTTTGAATGTCGCTGTCTCACTGTTTACTGATGTGGGTTTTTTTCCTTCTCACAATAATTCAAAGCCCTATCCAGACTGAGAAGTTCCAGCAAATACATGTTTCGTTTTTCTGAGATTATCCTCTTTATGCATAAATACTAAATACTAAAAACAGTCTCTAAAGACTAAACCAAGAGTCAAGGTAACACGACGAAGTCTAGTGTTGATTTGTTTTGTCCTGTGATGACACTGACCTCACTGTTGCAGCTGTTTTTATAGCTGCTTTTACTCTCCTGGTTCTCTCTAATTTCTCTTAAATAAATTGTAATTTCAGTATTTTTGGTATGTATTTCTTTATAACATAGAAGTAGCAACATCTGTTTAAAGTGCCTTTTTAAAGTGCTTAAGGGTAAAAATCTCACATAATTAGAGTGGCAGAGAAACAACAAGACAGTATAATAATGATATGTACACAGGATCATCTTTATTGAAAGGAGTTTCATGAGATAACAGAACTGTTTCTCAGCAGCTACAGAAGAAAGTACTGCATGCACTAAATCACGCGCTATCAACAAACCAACCAACGCACAAATGTACAAACAAACACAGACATTTTGCCTCTGTTTTTTTTTTAAACCACCATCATTGTTGTCATAGTTTAATTTCTGCATATTTAGGCTACAGCATCACATATTATTTACTTTGCCAGAATATTTTCAGATTGGTTACAATAACTGTGAGACAAACAGAACAATAAGACTGGAAATAAATTCTACGCTCAATCATCCAAACATTTACACAGCTCAGTATACAACCATAGTGCATGTCAGGAGAATTGTTCTTTTCTTTGTGGTTTTCATTGATTAACAGCAGATTGACAAAAAAGGCCATTCACATTCAACTCATGGTTTCTATAGCTTATCTAAATACCCTCAACTTCAGTGATAATGTTAAGTTTCTCAAGTTCGTTGACCTTTTCGACCCTTTGGAGAAAGTCAAATTGAACTGCAGTATGAGATACTCAGTGTAAAAGGCTTGTGAAGAGGAACAAAGAAGCAAAGCACAAAGAAAATAATGTGATAAAGTGCTTCATGTATTTCTAATAAGCTTCTATATAATTTAGATTACAGCCCACAATTTACAAGGTAATAAGTATATACAGGGTATCAGTAAAATACTTAGTGGGTAACTATGGGGGACAAATATGGGGAAGGACGTACAGGGGAAGAAGACAAGATGTTAGGGTATAAGGGGGTAACAACTATGTTTACGAGGGAAAATGGGTCAACAGTGCAAATACTGTGATGAAATTAGTTATGGTATCATATATTTCGAAATGATGATATAGTAGTACAGTACTTATTATTATTAATATGATGTGCATCCTTATATGTAGCTGGGTAACAAAACATTAGGCTAAGCCTGTGTGTACCTTTACAGCTGTAGCTATAAAATAATTAAGTCTATGTTTTTAAAACTTATGATACAATACTGAAGAACAGTAATGTAGTTTTTGGAATCCAATGTGAGATCCACCTGATGGTCAAAACTGATGTTAGACAAGAAACGAGAACAGCTTCGATGTCCTGTCACATCGTCTTATCATAAACAATTTTGGAGCCAAATACATTCAATTTAACTTAATTGTAAGTTTCAATTTCAGTTAATTGTAAGCGGCGAGCTATTCCCCCTTTTCAGGTGTGTGCATTATGAAAGTCTATATATCATATTTCATATCAACAGTTATAATATTAATAATAAGTATTTTTATACTAAGTAAAAGTGTAGTTTGGCTCTTTTTATGACATAGCTACATATACACTGAGCTTGTCGGACCTGTGTCTGTACCCTGTAATTATTTAACATGTACTAGTTAATGCAATTTATTTCTAACCCTCTTAAGTACTTCTTCCATCTTTCCTACCCAGTAAGTACCCCATATTTCAAAATGTTTACACTGTAATTTGCAGGCTGTAATCTACAGCATTACTGGTCTGTTTTGTTAAAAGGATCGCAGAAAGTCAAAGAGTAAGAGACTCTGCTAAGAAGATACAGCTCCTGTTCTCTCCCAAAATGCAGACATACATACACACACACACA
Source organism: Oplegnathus fasciatus (assembly GCA_003416845.1). Taxonomy (NCBI): domain Eukaryota; kingdom Metazoa; phylum Chordata; class Actinopteri; order Centrarchiformes; family Oplegnathidae; genus Oplegnathus; species Oplegnathus fasciatus. The sequence goes on from NTHP01000052.1 coordinate 888,183, forward strand.
CACACACACACACACACACACACTAAACGCCTTCACTGTCACCCCCGACTCTCTCATCCTGACTGGCTGATCAGGAGGTCAACAGAGAGAATTCAATGGGCAGCGGGGAGCACCTCACCATCAGTGTGTGTGTAGACAGTCAATCAACTTATCTGCTCAGACTGCACCCAAGTAATACAGGCTATGTAATATATCTGTATTGTGGGGTCAAAGGTCAAACGGCTCATTGGCTGATGAGGCTGCATATGTGAGTGTGTGTGCCAGAGGGATAAGACAAGGGCTGTATCAGCTCTAGATAACCTACTGTACTGTAACCCTCGGTTTATGTCTCCGAAGCTTATACAGACTATTGTAGAGCAAGATCCTCTTTAAATGACTCACTGCAATCAGGGCTTTGGTTTCAATCTGAGGTGGTTCATAAAGAGCCATAAGATTAGTCATCTCCCAAAGAAATTCATATTGGAACAGCAGCTGCACACGTGCATTTCCATTCAATGACAAAATGGTGGAAATCTGAAATCCAAAGCATTCTGCAGTGTACGAAACAATGTCAACATGATACATTTACACATCAAAACAAACGCTTCACATTCAGCAACAGCTATAAATTAAGAATAAACAGCAAATAAATAACATTTAAAATAGAGCAAATTATAAATAATATACATTTCTTTTAAACTAGAACTAGCAGTATAAAAATAGTTGCTACACAATTCTTTTTTTTTTTTCACTCTGCCATGCTTTTGGTTGACATGACAACGACTGAATATCTCACATACGATCCCTGACGGGCAGTTTTTGTTGGATGATTTACAGCTTAAAAGTCTCTCTACTACGACACAGTCAGTCTCTTAAAAACAAGCAGGAATCACATGTTTTAGACTTCACTCTTGGTTCAGATGAAGTTGCTTTTCAGACTAGTTAAAACCAGTGCAGTGTACCAAAAGTCAGACATGCTGTGGCGACTGATGTTAACCACTGAATATTTGAGCGTTCTATTTTAAACAATGCTCTAACCAACTTCCTCATTTAGCACTATTGTTCTTCTTGCGCTTGGTGAAATAGTGCCACTACCAGAGTCATCTAAAGCTTTAAGATTGAAAAGGTTTTTACCAAAAGTGTGATCTAAAACTTGCTAGACACAGCTACTGTATATGGATATAGGGGTTATTTGGTTTACTACTCCTCTTACTCTAACAAGAGAAAAACGTTGTAATATGGAATCTAAGTATCTGAAATATATCCTCCAAGGGTACCAAAATACAAAACTGTTGAAGAGTCTTGAGGAGTTACATACTGGACTGTATATATAAACTTAATTTTTCTTTGTCTAATTTGAGTAAAAAAGGTCAAATGTGAGAAATTGTCTATCGTCTAAATTAAGGCTTGGACAAGTTTCAACTACTGCAGGTGTGCGTATGTGTATTTCAGGTTAGTGTATGTTGGTCTACCTACGTGGCAACAGCAGCCTACATGTGTGAAAACATTATGGACCTCACCGTTACTATGACTACTGACACTGTTTCTAAAAATTCATATTGTAATTAGCCTGATGTTTTGGGCATGGAAGGGACACATTCACAAATTAGCAATATTGTTTTCAGTTTGGATTGAAACTGCAAAATGTTTCAAAAAAGACTGGTGATATTCTATATTTTTCTTATTGTGAACAAATTCCATAAAAAGACAAAAACCAGTAATGAACTGATCCTACTACCAAGTACTGCAAGTATGGTATCTAAAGCCTGATATGTAGCTTATTTCTCTGTACCATCGACCTCCATTGTTTCCAAAAACACAGTGAGCCACACTGCTGCATTGGATAACACATTTCTTCATTATCATGAATATGGGCAGTGTAGTTTATTTTGAGTCAATCCCAAATACACCATCCAGCTCACTTGAGCACCAAATGCATATTAATCCACGGTTAAAAATAGTCCCCAACAAGTGTACTATTTCCTCCTGTTTTAGTAATGCTTGCTAAAAACTACAGTGGCCAGTTGTTTTAGGAAGTGACTGAGCCTTTTTTTAAAAATGAAACAATATATTTAAGGCCTGCTTTTAAAGATTTGCGTCTTCAGTTGGCTTGAGACTGAGAGCCACAGGCAGGCAAACACTGAGAGACAGAGAAACGCGTTGTTGGTTTTGGTCTTTTCATGACATTTGTTGACAATAACAAAAATAAAGAATAACGCCAGCTTTATCCTTTAAAAACAACTAATTTTTAAGACTGAATTTCCCATTTACATTGGCTTACAGTGGTTGTCTTGTACTGCTGTTTAGACTGAAACATTTCATGATAATGTTGCCTCACAAGCTCTCTTCCTCTGTCATGTATTTTCCAAGAAAAGCTGAAGACCAACATCAAAAAATCAACATGCACAGTCAAAAGTATAAATATTAGTGAGCTCAAGGTTCACACTGTTTTCTTGTTGTTTCGCACAGTTTAACTTGGAGTTTTCAGATCCATACGCAAGTTTAACAATGGTAATGATAAAGAGTGACATCAGCTTACTGTTGAATGTTCTGGTTTTATGTCTACTGTGATCCCCGACTGAGACAAACAGCACACCCTAGTGGTTACCTACAACACTGCACCTTCTCTTCCCCACCTTTCTATCTGGTGTCCCTTTGTATTCCAAGTCATGGGGGAGGGTGTGCAGCAATATGGGTGTAAGCTGCCAGATCAGGCATTTGAGATGCAGTGCTTGCCATGGATCCTACTGATACCCACACACACCCCACATCATTGTACAGGAAGGAGAAGGGATGGAAGAGGAGCAAGCAGGGGGAGGAAAAGGGACACAGGAGAGATAGAGATCTATTTACAGCAGGTGAGGATGGGAGAAGAAGGGGAGGCTGGGGGGACAATGATCAGCTGCATGCAGATTTACAGAGGAGGCCTCGGAAAAAACGTCTGCCTGGAGAGAGAGACACACACACAGAGAAACGGAGAGTCAGAGCGACAGTCAGATACATTTGAGAGAAACGGGGAGAGCGAACGATGGCAGAGAAGAAGAGACAGCAACCACTGAGTCATGCTAACATTGCCAGAAGGAACACGTCTCGAGTCATTTTATTTCTGGTGTCTTCACTGAGAGTTAGCTGTGTTTGGGAACTGCATGGAGCACCAAATTTAGACTTCATAGGATGTAAAATTCACCAGCACTGTGCAAAACTTATATTTATATTTCTGCAGAAAACTGCATGCCAGCTTATAGAGCTTGAAAAGTTAGAATAACTTTCATATTTCATCATGTAGGACTTATAAAGCAGTCCTCCATCTGCAGGTTGAGTGTTATATTGAGTGTCAGCACATTACACATTACTAGTTTTACCTAAAGTAGAAAATGATTACGGTTTAAATTAAATTACAACACTAGTCCTGCAAAAGAGGTCAATTCACTCTATTGTCTCTGTGACAAGTGGTGCATGAATATTATTAACTTGAATACATGAAAAAGGCAATCAAATGAACACTGTGACAGCAAAAGTAGTGAGATGAAGTAAAAACCCAGAGGTGGTGATGAATTAATTCCCCTTTCTCATATGGGTCTTTCCCAGAGCAGCAGCTGGGATTTATGAAGTAATTCCAAAAAACTAAAAAAGAGTGCTGATCTGAGACAGATGCTGTTTGTTGACTATTTTTGTGCAAAGTGTCTCATAGTGCAGTCAGTGCGTGTAGGTATTTTTAGTGCGGGCGGCCCCAGAAAAAAAAAAGTCAGTCCCTTCACCCTGGCAGCTGGCAGGGTTTCCGCTCTAAACTCCACAGAGCACCTGAGAGCTGAGACCCAGTAGCCTCTAAAGTCAAAGTGATGTTTCATAAGACAGGGTCTGCTCCCAACCCTATATAACCATTCTAATAGTATTTTAATATACCATCGATAAATCAACTGCTGAAAAGCTACTATTCTGAAAGCAAGAGTATAGTTGAGAAAAAAAAAAGTCTATTATTCCATAATTAAATCCAGTTTCAATCTGCATTTATGCAGGTAATGTTTAATGTTTAATGAGCAGCAGCTTTATTTAGTGCCCAGGGGCCTGTTTCAGCATGCAAGCTGCAATTTGCAACATGAGATTATTTCCTTTCCTGTTCATTTTGACGTGCTGCAATAGTCAAAACAAATGCCATACTTGCGACTGACATTACTGTTACAATTTGAGGAAAGATTTTTAGACAATAAATGTGAACAGTACATATGTAGTATCGAAAAACGTCTTATGCAATTTTAATTGAAAAAGCTTAAAAATCACAGTTGTATGAAGTGCAACTTTCCTCAAAGCCACAATGTTTAATTTAACTATTTAAAAGCTTTCAGGTCGACATAATATTTGATCATTTATGAATGTAAGTGCATAAGTCCAGCACACATAGAATAACATTAAAAACTAGCAATTGATGGAGAAAAGCTGCTAAGGTTTTCTATAGTGTATAATACTTATAGAACAGATCAGGTGGATTTTTCAGATGCTATGTCAAAACAATCATGGATAGGTTCAGTGGAGTAAGTCTTTGGTTGCTTGGTTACTTGTGAGATTTGTACGTTTAATGACGTGATTCATGAATCTGTGTTCCGCAGCAAATAAATTGAAGAGTTGCTCCGTTTCTCTGTGTTCTTACCTGCTCAGGACTATTAGCTGGCTGAAGCCTCTGGCTGCAGGCTGTAGAGTTTGGCTGGGTCCTGATTGTCACAGACGTCAGTTCTGGACACAGAATTCACATTCAGACACATGCTACACAACACACCAGAGTCACAAGCATCCGCAGCACCGTGGCCAGATTCATCACCAGCAGCAGCAGGAGCAGCAGGGGCAGCAGCAGTAGCAGTGACAGCAACAAGGGGGCAGCGGTGGAGCAGAGAGACACAGCAGTGAGGGAGGCAAGTCAGTGATGTTCAGTAATTGGTTTTAAAACACAGCTGGGATCAGTGCATGCAAGGTAAATGTGGCAGTGCCATACTTCAACATGTTCTTTGCCCATAACTGACTATTATCAAACATGCTAGAGGTACTAAGTTTATTACTTCTAGCTCTGCCATTCATTCTGAAATTGACAGCTGATCATCTCCTATTAAAAGCAAATATTTCAGGAACTTCAGTTGAAGCCAAACAGCCTGTCATAGAAGGTAAACCCTAAAAAATAGCAGCAGGTGTTTTGCAGTGAGGGTGCACCGGTCTTACCTGTTGTCATTGATATCTGTGGTGTTTCCTGCGGACAGAAAGAGGTGCATAAGGAGGCAGGCAGGTGCACAGTGAGAGGGTTGGTGGTGTGTGACTTAGGGAAGAAGTGGGTTCGTCACAGACACATATGGGTTTAATTGAAACAGCCCAAAGCCGTTGGAGATAGACGACTTTGGAACAAGCAGCTGCATAATGTGTTGGCTCTCAGACAATAAGTTCTTTCACATAAATGATTGAAAAGGGTGTTTGTCAGTGCATTTTAAAAAGACCCATTTGTGCATTTTATTGATCTGGTGACCTAGTCAGCTACACAGCACACAGCAGCAGCACAACTAAAAGTATGTGGTTAAGGTGGGAGAAAGATCATGGTCATGGCCATTAAATCATGGTTAAGTATGGTTAACTGTACAAGTAAAACTCATTTGTTACTGTAAGGTTAGAAAAAGATGGTGGTTATGGTTAAAAGAAACCAACGTTGACTGTTGGTTGGAGTCCACCACCTCCTCCTGAAGACTTTTCACAGTGGTATGAGAATATATGCTACTACACATAAACATGCAGTAGATAATTTCACTCTGTTTAAACAGATATTGCTGTTGTTATTCTGGAAAGGTTTTTATTTACACGACCGCATGGTTGCTTGTCAGGAAAATGTAAACACACTGTTTGAACAAATGACCAGTTCTGTCATTTTTCTGATGAGGACAGTCTTACTTCTAAAACTATTACAGTAGTACTGGTACAGCTAATAATAACATTAACAAAGTGCTACAAGTTTTAAAAGAAAGTCCTCCCATCCAGAGAGCTTCCTTGCATAAAAGGACAAGCCTCTTAACAATTGTCCTTACAGGTGGACCTATAGTGCCACAGAACAGCACTTACATGGAAAATGGGACATTTTTGGCTCTTTTTGTAGTTCCTGGATCACAGTTACATTATGTGGAGCCCAATTAACTGCATTCAGCTTCCAGGTGTTTCAATGGCAAGTGTTATGTCGAAAGTCCTCCTACTCCTACTGTAGCAGCTACTGTATTACTACAATCCTTAGAGGCCTGTGCTTTCCCTGAACTACTCTGACAGGGATGAATCTCACAAAATATTTACTTGGCTTTTTATGTGGCACCATATTGGCACCCAGACATATCAAGACGTTTCAGCTGTTTTTCAACCTCCAGTAATGGAGAAGTCTATGTGTGTTTATTTATTGTTATTCATAGAAGACAGTTTACTTAACTGTGTGTGTGTGCTCTTTGCCTCAGTTTGATGAGTTTGCCATTATCAAGGGACCTCATGCTCGACTGGATTATGAGGCAACATCCAGTTGTCCTCCTAACACGACTACACCTCAGCAGACTAAACTATAGGAGAAAGTAATAATTGTGGGGGTACAGACCTTGCAGAGCTCTTTGGCTTTGAGTTTTACATTTTCCCCACAAACTCTTATTGAAATTCATGACACTGAGTAGAATTACATCCCAGAGTGAAAAATACTAGTGATGGACCAGAAGGAAATTTCCCTCCAAGTTTGACTTCAGAATACATTACAGTGTGCAGGCACTTTCCTTCCAAAATGCCATATGTCCATTCTGGGGGAAAGTGCTTAATTAAAATATTGAAAACAAAATCAAACTGAATAAAATAAATCTAAAATGAACTAATTCTATCCTTAACAGTACAAATATTTACAGATCTCTTGAGATGACTCATCTGAACAGCTGCCAGTACTGAGTGTATTTTTATGGCAAAAACAGAGAAATATCAGTGTTTTTCCCAGAATGTTCTTGTTGGTAGGGTTGAAACAGCATCATGGGAAGCAAAAACTAAAACCACCTTAAATTCTTTAAGGGTTCACTGAACAACATCACTGATATCTGTTATTTAAGAAAAGGAAGGTGCTGTCGTAGCAGATTGATATATTGTCTCTAACCCTGTTTCTGACTTTTATTGATACTCGTGGAGAATCGAAGAGGTGTGGTGTCGTTACACAACTCTACAACTGTCATCACTGGGTCAGAGGCTGAGGTGGGCACTCAGCCTGTCTGGCTGGCTATCTGTCTGGCTGAGTAATGACACTGCAAGCCTAATCTATCTCCTCCAGAGTCTCACACACAAACTTAAAGATGCACAAAAGCCTAAAGAAGCAGCAGCAGTATCCTATAACAACTAAGATAATTTCCATAGTGATTTTTTTTTAAAATGGGTGTATCCCATAAATATATAGACACTATATCTAAAGACTGTTGACCTATACTGAAACCCTCCTCCTTACTCACTAATGTCTCAGAATTACAGCGAAGACTGCTGACTACGAGCCCGTTACAAGAAGATGAAAGCAAGAAGTAAAAAAAACAAAAAGAAACAGCGAGCAGAATTGTTATCATAGCAGCAGGGCAATCACTGTAAACTGGTTTAACAGCCACCATTCTGTAGGAGCATATAAAACAACATTCAAACATAATGACTGGTATGATAGCATAATGGCAACCACTAAAAAACGGTCATAATAAGAAGTGAATTTACCCCCACTGATCTTGATCATAACATTTCTCATTATTTTTAACAGGCTTCATCTGAACAGGGCTCACCATTTTCTGAATCAAGCATCTCGGCGGTGTTCTTGTCTGCTTGGCTCGGTGGTTCAGCTGGAAGCCTACAAACAGGAGAGAGAGAGACGTTTATGTAAATGTGGGATGTTCATTTCAAAATATTGATCTTTAGACTGATATGCTCTTTGAGTTAAGTAAAATAAAATAGCAATAAAACAAATGAAAATATAAGTGTACCCAAGAGCTCTCCTACTAAATACTAAAATCAATGTCAAACCAGATTAAATGAAAATGCTTGTGCTCTACGCACACATCTACAAACTCACTAATGCTTCACTGTTTAAGCTTTTTAAAAGCAGTGCACTATAATTCTGAACACAGATTATTATACTGTACGGTTGAAGTAAAAGACAGAAATTAACTTTGCTCTGAGCATGAAAATTCATTATATGACCCTGGAAATTACTTGCTACCTCTGGAAAAAGCTAGCAAGTGGTTTTGTCTTAACTGTATCTCCAAGGTCAAGAAAGTGAGATGTGGTGGACAGCACCAGAAATAACTAGTAAGTGGATGTTGAGTTAATTTTGTCATCATTTTGTCATACTACTATTTTTAAGGTCAAGAAAGTGAGATGTGGGTGAAAGCACTGGAAAAAGCTAGTAAGGAGGCCTTAAGTTGAGAGTAGTCCAAACTATTGTACAAAGATGTGGTGTCATAATCACCTGCAGTGTATTTGAGTTTACTCACATGTTTTTCTGAGCGTCGTTGTCGGGCGAATCGTTGTTTTGGGAGTCGAGGTGTTTTGTGGGGCTGTTCTGGTTGGTCTCAGGTAACCTGGCCTCACTCTCTGGGGATGCAGGAGCGGCAGCAGGAGCAGCTGCCTCTTGGTTGTTGCTGTTGTGGAAAGCAGCTTTGCAGAAGGCGATGGGGTTACCGCTGTAGCCTTGGATGAAGAAGGGGTTGGTGGGAGAGCACACTGGGTAGTGGCCAGGACGCACAGGCTTGGCTGTTGGCGATCAAACAGAATTGATCTATTGATTGATCCGTTCATCCAGAAAAGACAAAAACATCACATTTATCTTGCCCTCAAAGGGATAGTGCTACACTATCATCTGTAGCAGAAAATAATACATTTTTAATGTAAAACAGAATATATTAAAGACCTTTTTTTCCTTGTTAATGATAAAAAACTCTCAAAACATGTTGACATTATTTTTGACTACAAAAAGGGATGACTAAATGTGATTTCAGTTGGACTTTAATATACACCACAGCTATCACAGTTATTCTCTGTAGCTTTGGTATAACCCTCAGATGAAAATCATTATTCCAAAAACACTCTCAAATCAATAGCTCATTTTCTCACAGCAGCATATGCATCTTTCATTTCTTTCACACAGAATTCAAGCGCATAAGTGCAATTATCTTCATTTGACACAGTGATGAAGCGAGTCTTGGTGATCAGAATGAATTACATGCTTTTCTAATAAATTGTACTTCTCTCAGAAGAACATGCTCATTGTGTAAATCCTTATATAGCCAACCATCACAACTATTCAAGTATAAATGTTTCACAATTTACGGCAACTAACATGCATTGCTGAATTTAGTCTCTAACAGGTCTCAAACATATCTATGTGTTCCACAGTGGTGAACCTGCGTCTCTGGTACTTTCAGTTCCAGGATATGGAACAAGATTGGTGCCGAAAACTCGTCTCCCGGCTCGCTCATGCACGAGGAGCCGGTGTATGAATATGTGCTGTTCTGGTAATAGGAAGGAAGGAGATGACAGATGATGGAGCATGAGGGAAACAAATCCAAATCATAGATGTTGCCTGTGAGGAAATCACACAGCAGAGACGTGAAAGGGATGGTTGCAGCGTGCCACAATATGTCTCTCATGGTGCATTGCAAGGACAACTGTCAGATAAGAAGCAGTGAGACAAGAGTGTTTACATGTGCAACCGAAGCTGTAAAGTGGTGGAGAGGATTTACAGTTTACATTGTTTTATTTCTACAATAGTTCCTATAGTAATTGACATAAATCTTAATAGTATACTGAGCCATTTGCCATTATTCTGCTTTTTTTCTTTTTACATTACTGTTGCTATAAGATTCATACTGTGAAATAATACGCTCTGTTAAAACTGGGGGCAAGAGTTTTGATTGATATCATTCAGTTGGCTGCAGAGGAAATTAGAATTATTACCACTGGATGATAATAAAAAGTAAAGTTGAATTTACATAAAAAGTAACAGAATTTCANNNTTTGACACGTTAGTTCAAGCTTTTTGCAGGTGTTGTGCTGCACAGTATAAATTACTGCTGTGATTGCACTTATTGTTTTGAGAAGTACTCGAAAAATGGATTTAAGCAATTGAGAAAAACTGTAACATGACTCATAAAATTAAACGGAGGGGCTTGTAGACATGAAAACAAGTGTGTGTGTGATTTGATTGTGGACTGAATTGCGAGAACTATAAGAAAGCAATTAATGTCCTAAACAGGAATGTTGTAATAACACTGGAATATTGCATGTTAATACCCACAGATCAGATTT